>VDFB02058242.1:427252873-427279193 GCA_007258455.2 Sequoia sempervirens | reverse complement strand
TTTGGGTCCCAACCCCCATTGAAAGCCACTCCCCCTACTAGAAAAAAAAGACTCTACAGTCACTAATTGGGTAAGCCTTGCTTGGACAACATATAAAGTCACATGAGCTATCACATCAAGCGAGGAATGCACCAACTTGCACAAAGTCTCCACAGTTAACAATTCCATAGTGCAAGGCCAGAACCTACATAATCACAAATCAAGTATAGGATCAAATGTTCACAAAGAACCAACATTAAAATCCAATCATAAAGAAAACCCTTTCCCCAACCTTTGGAAGTCTAACAAATAACTAACACAATGTTTCCCCATCGAAGTAGCAACAAGAACATGATCTCAAAATCAAAAGCTTCCAATATCAAACAACTGTGACAACAAAAGTAAAATCAACCAACAGGGCATCCAAGGGAGACCTCAATTTTCTCCTCACATGATACCCAACCACTAATTACCTAACAAAATTACAATTTGACTATTAAACAACTATGACAAAATCAACAACCATTAAATAAAACTCTAATTCTTTTATTTAATAAAACCTTTATCTAAATGGATAAAGTAATATATTTCCACTTAAGACAATTACAAAAAATCATTCAATACAACATCAACCACACTAATTAAAAACAACTCAAATGCCAAGATCACACACATAACTCATCACAAGGAAACAATCATCATTGCATTCATGAAACAACTTCATAAATAAACATCACTTCCACTTTTTATTTTACTCAATGACTTAATCACTTAATCCAAACACTCTTAAAATGATTATACAAACACTCAGTCAAGATGCACTGTCTATTTAATCATCATATATAATATCCATGAAGACATTCCTTGAATCAAAGCATTATTACCACTTCCTTGTCACTCATCCTAACTTAACTCATTTAATTCAATTGATAGACCGTTTACAACGAATAATTATACGTACAAAATCACTATATCATTATTAACACAACCACAATAACAATACTCTAAATTAACTACTTCACATAACAAATCTATCATCTAGCTATAAAATAATCATAAAAACAATCAACATTCCTTTACCTAATAGTATGTAATCCAAGTCATTCAACATTATATCTCAATTATTTAAATTAATTATCCTATCTATTAAATCAATTCACTTAATTTACATCCACCATTAAATACTCATTTTAACACTAACCTATCCAATTATAGAACTCTTTTATTTAGTATCTTTTCCTACTCCTTTGTTATTTAATCCATCACAATTAAGGAGATCAATCTTTATACCCTCATCAACTTAATATATCCATTACTATTTAGATTCCTCCTTTTATCAATTATAGTGAACTATTTGAATGTATCTAAATTATTAGATTGTCGATTAATCCACCTTACTTGTACCTCTATTTATCCAAATAAGTTTATCTAAATTTCCTACAAGAAAATAAAACTCTTTTATTTAATTTTAATCTACAAATTCACTAATTTCATTAACAACTAACCTAATAATCTTAAGCAAACAAAATGGAAAATCTCCATCAGCTATGTTGTCACAAAAACGCCACCCATTAGAGGCATAGTGAACTCCGGTAAAGAAAATAATCAAGCAATGCCCAGGTATTTCTATACACCAAAACCTAGGGTACACAGCAAGCAAGGACACTTCAAAATTTGGTAAGGAAGAAACTGAAGCAAGCGGCTACATGTAGCATAGGGGAGCTGATTGATGAGATTGGTTTATCTGATCATACAAAATAGAACGCTCCCTATGTCCTTCGATGTCACAAGTTAAATGTATAATTTTTTTACCAAACTCAAGGGTCAATGCAAGTTGTAATGCATAGGAATCAGACTCCAACCAAGCAATTACCCATCTACCAGTAATTACAAGCATACGATAACGAATTTCAGGCAAGAAGTAAAT
The DNA here is from genome assembly GCA_007258455.2 of Sequoia sempervirens. Taxonomy (NCBI): domain Eukaryota; kingdom Viridiplantae; phylum Streptophyta; class Pinopsida; order Cupressales; family Cupressaceae; genus Sequoia; species Sequoia sempervirens. Next base: position 427,277,287 of record VDFB02058242.1, on the reverse strand, counting down.
AAGATATAAATAGTGAGCTATGAGCCTATCGAATACTAACATGAGACAAATTAACTCAAATCGAAATAAGTGGATGAATCCAAAAGATAAGTTAACTTAAAGCCACGGCTGGGAAGGGAATGCCACAATCAATGGAACTTTAATTATAAGAAAATAAAAAGAATCATTTGGCATGTCGAGTTGCAAGAAATAAAATTAATGATACTAGTCGCTTTTCTTTGAGAAGTTGAAAGACAATGATTAACAGAGAGCGATCTACTGTTTACAAGGCTTAATACCTAAAGGAATTGTGCAATAGAGGAATTTGACTAAGGTCTCAAGTTGAAGGGGAGCCACAATTTGATATGCTGAAGTATTGTTGAAGATCAACCCATACACCGATATTTATACAGGTGAAAAGATATGGTTCAAGATTATCGTGGGTGTCAAGAATAAAACATAGATCTAAGAAAAGCATTCCATTTTGCAAGGATCATGTGATGTTTCAAGACCAGGAGCCATGACACTCTAATATGCAGGTTTCATTCATTATGAAGATTGATTGGATATGTTAATTATATCATGGACAGCTTGGCTACATGACTAACTAAGAAGATTTTAACTACACATAGGCAAGCATGATATGGCGGAACATCAGATTAATGAAACCATGAAAAGTATATATGAAATTGAACTATTAGAATCAGTTGTAGATACACCAAGAAGGGTGACACAACAACACCATCAAATATCATTTATATAATCTGAATTCATTAGACTCCAATTGCATGGTGCAGGAGAGAAATCACACTGCAGGATGTTAAGTTTATACAAGGCAGGAGCAAGAAAAGAGGAATTGCAGGATGGCGCTGTATAGATTTATTGAAAATAGCTTAAGAAATTTTCAAGCAAATGCAATTGGTAGGCGTAAATCCAAGTTCATTGCCAATGTGAAATGGGTCATGCTCCAAGGCATAGTGATAAGGAATTTTTGTCAGACGTTGTAGTTTGGACATGATTTTGCAAGGAATCTCTCAAATCTTCAAATTAATTAAGCATTCTCAAGTGCATCGTAACATTGTAATCTCTACTGTGCTCAAAGTACATGCGATCACGTGGGTTTAGAGGGAAGAAGAGATAAGTTTGATAGGCTCTAGGAAACAAGGATTAAATCAAAATAAAGCATGAGAAGAGACGACATTAATAGCAGGTTGCGAATATTGTTTAGAAGGAACTTACAAATCAAAACACATTTTATATAGGCTATGGGACCAAAATTAAACTTGCAGATCATCAAATCCCTACCTACCGAGGAAACAATAATTCATTTGTAGATCACAAAATTCACATGCATTACATTGCCAATCGAATAAATTGAAACTAATAAGGTATGTATCATATAATTCATTCAAATTTTTACCTCTTGGATTGTCGATAGTTCACAGATTACCATTGCAATAATCTTCCTCAAAAGTGCTTAACTTCTTTCCCCCTTCCAAATGTAGCTCTCCTTCGTTTTTTCCAAATCCGTAATCAATTCTCCAATCATTTTTCCCAATCCCATTTCGGAGACAAGCAACCAAACAAAATTAATTCTATAGATCGTTTCTTACAATCAAAGTTCTCATTCAAAAACTAAAATCAAAGATCCAAAAACCTCCCCAAAATGGTCATTATTAAAAACAAAGAAAGTGATTCGATCTTCGGAAACAAAAATCAAGAAACAATCACTTAATAAGACAAGTTTCCTTTTTCGACATTTAGTTGGAAACTGTGCATGCACTCGAACAATACTTTTACTATATTTTCAATTGCTTTTATCTCCTTATTGATTATCTTCATCCGATTTAATATTTTATTTTTATTATTTTATTTCATATTAATATTTTCCCACATTTTACTTTATTAATAAAGCTCAACATTCAATAATAATTGTCTTTATATTTGATTATAAATAATACTTTATAACTCAATAATTAATAATTAATCGTTCAAACGCAACATTTACTTTTTCATAATTTATTTAATTATGTATTTAATTCTACATCAAACAACAAACTTAATAACAATTAATTTTAACACTACGTATTAGAAAGCTCACCCGAAAAAACTTAATCAAACATCAAGAAAGGGCCAAACACAGAGGGGTGCTACATCCTCCCCCCCTAAGCTTCAACTTACTCTTGGAAGTCACAAGGTTAGGATAAAACATACACACATTAATCCTAGCATTCGTTAAATAATACCATGTTCACCTTTTCTTTAATGTAACTACAAATAATATCAAATAATCATGCAACCCAACATCAACAAAGAAAAAAGACGAGAACAACTGACCATGAACATAAACACAAGTGATGGGTGACTGACGGGATGTACATATCCTCTCCGAGGATGATGGTGAGGGTAGGAGACCTTTTGTCATCTCCGTTTTCAACATCATTTCTATTGGGATTTAAGGAACACTTAGACCTGACAGTGTAGGTGGAGTCGATGCCTAGTACTTGCAACCTACAACCTGCATCAAAAAAACTATCGAACAACATATATATATCAAGCAATCAAACACACCGTGAGAGGAAGTTGTAGCATAACAGGGTACTCACGAACGAGTAATGCTACACTATCCCTCCCACCAAGAGACTTCAACCAATAATCCACATCAACGAATAGCAACAACTACATTGTAAACCATTTGCTACATATCTATCATCAGAGCTGATTCATTACATCAAAATGCTATACTTCCACGAAACACAACAAAATTATGCACACCAGGCACACATTTTTCATTAAATATTCATCATTTGCATGCAATATTTCCCACTTTATTATTTTTACAACACTAAATCTCAATCGTATGCGACACAAGATCATAATTTTATGCCTTTACAAAAATAGAAAACATAATTTATCACTTCATAAGCAAAAAATTCCAAATTTAACACACATTCTTCACATACACACACAAATTCACATCACCGGAAAACACATCACAAGGCTACACAATGGTCCATAATGCATTTCTGGTAGGAAGAATATCAGTGCATTGTGCACTACACCGAGGGTCCTATCCTTTCCACTAGTTTTCTTCACCATTGGACAAACACCACCTAAGGAAAAATCTAGGGTTGGTAAGTGAGGATGATAGAAGAGAGAAAACCTAATCACAAGAGTACATGCACTAGGTCAACGTAATGGGTTCATATGTATCCAAAATGCCTAGTGTATGAACCTAGGCTCTGATACCAAGTGTAACGCCCCACCACGAAACCCCAAAGGACAACACAACTAACTAACAATTATGACACAAATTTTTTTTTTTCAAAGAACTAACATGCAATGTAAACATACAATTCACTAACATATAATGCAACTAATCACAAACATATACTCTAACAATGTCCTTTAGGGTAACTTGGATGCATTACAAACACCTCAATTATGTAATCTAAACATGCATCACAAAATAACTACAACATGAGTTCATTTACATCCATTGCATTATATTTATATATTTCCATAGATACAACACCATTAAAGATCATAAAATACAAACCAATGAATACATATACAAATTCCCATAAACGGGTAGATCATTACACTATTTACAAGTTTACATCAAAACTTCCCTTATAACAATGAGAAGGATACATCAAATACATGGTAAGATACAATTGAAATGATTACATTACATAACACCAACACTAACTCAAGTCTGGTAGAAGAACTAGAATCCCTGCATCAGGTACCACATCCACGCTCACGAACATCAACTGGGAATCCAATGGAGTGCATAACATGTTCCACTCGACCATGCGGAACCATAAGGTCCACCCCCCATGCTAGGAGATGACAATAAGGACCCACTACTCAATAGACAAGCAGACAAGGGCTTAACAAGACTCCAACATACAAGAGTAACAAACAAAACATAAAGAACATCCGCTTCCAGAGGTACATGAACAACAAGGGGAAAACAAACAAGGCATACAAGGTTGCTATAGGGAAGAGTGTCATCGCATAGCTTGATATGGGTTACCCAATGCAGATATTCCTAGGTTACCAACCCCCATCCTGAGTTACCTTGGCAACCTCAACTGATCCCCGACCCCCATTCTATCTCATGCGGGATCAACATACCTTTCATGAAGACAAGGTAGTTGATCTTGCCATTCCAGTCCTTCCCACTCATCCCAAGCCTAAACAAGTGCTCGAGCCATGAGTGAGACTTCAATTATCTTGATTAATGTGAACTACCCAACCCCCTAGTTCATTTTAAGTTATTAGTGGATTAAAGAAACTCTCAATGAGTTACCTAGGCACCACTTTTGGGTCCCGACCCTCATTGAAAGCCACTCCCCCTACTAGAAACAAAATAATCTACAGTCACTAACTGGGTAAGTCAAATTGCACAACATATAAAGTCACATGAACTCTCACATCAAGTAAGGCATGCACCAACTCGCACAAAGTCTCCACAGTTAACAATTCCATAGTGCAAGGCTAGAACCCACATAATCACAAATCAACTATAGGATCAAGTGTTCACAAAGAACCAACATGAAAAGCCAATCATAAATAAAACCCTTTCCCCAACCTCTGGAATTCTAACAAATCACTAACACAAGAACAAAAGCTTCTCAATATCAAACAACCGCAACAAAAAAAGTAAAATCAACCAATAGGGTATCCAAGGGAGACCTCAATTTTCTCCTCACATGATACCCAACCACTAATTACCTAACAAAATTACAATTTGATTATTAAACAACTATGACAAAATCAACAACCATTAACTAAAACTCTAATTCTTTTATTTAATAAAACCTTTATCTAAATGGATAAAGCAATATATTTCCACTTAAGACAATTACAAAAAAATCACTCAATACAACATCAACCACACTAATTATAAACAACTTAAATGCCAAGATCACACACATAACTCATCACAAGGAAACAATCAATATTGCAATCATGAAACAACTTCATAAATAAATATCACTTCCACTTTTTATTTTACTCAATGACTTAATCACTTAATCCAAACACTCTTAAAATAATTATACAAACACTCAGTCAAGACACACTGTCTATTTAATCATCATATAGAATATCCATGAAGACATTCCTTGAATCAAAGCATTATTACCCCTTCCTTGTCACTCATCCTAACTTAACTCATTTAGTTCGATTGATAGACCATTTATAACGAATAATTATACGTACAAAATCACTATATCATTATTAACACAACCGCAATAACAATACTCTAAATTAATTACTTCACATACCAAATCTATCATTCAACTATAAAATAATCATAAAAGAAATCAACATTCCTTTACCTAATAGTAAGTTATCCAAGTCATTCAACATTATATCTCAATTATTTAAATTAATTATCCTATCTATTAAATCAATTCACTTAATTGACATCCACCATTAAATACTCATTTTAACACTAACCTATCTAATTATAGAACTCTTTTATTTAGTAACTTTTCCTACTTCTTTGTTATTTAATCCATCACTATTAAGGAGATCAATCTTTATACCCTCATCAACTTAATATATCCATTACTATTTAGATTCCTCGTTTTATCAATTATAGTGAACTATTTGAATGTATCTAAATTATTAGATTGTCGATTAATCGACCTTACTTGTACCTCTATTTATCCAAATAAATTTATGTAAATTTCCTACAAGAAAATAAAACTCTTTTATTTAATTTTAATCTACAAATTCACTAATTTCATTAACAACTAACCTAATAATCTTAAGCAAACAAAATGGAAAATCTCCATCAGCTATGTTGTCACAAAAACGCCACCCATTAGAGGCATAGTGAACTCCGGTAAAGAAAATAATCAAGCAATGCCCAGGTATTTCTATACACCAAAACCTAGGGTAGACAGCAAGCAAGGACACTTCAAAATTTGGTAAGGAAGAAACTGAAGCAAGCGGCTACATGTAGCATAGGGGAGCTGATTGATGAGATTGGTTTATCTGATCATACAAAATAGAACGCTCCCTATGTCCTTCGATGTCACAAGTTAAATGTATAATTTTTTTACCAAACTCAAGGGTCAATGCAATTTGTAATGCATAGAATTCAGACTCCAACCAAGCAATAACCCATCTACCAGTACTTACAAGTATATGATGACGAATTTCAGGCAAAAGTAAATAAGATATAAACAGTGAGCTATGAGCCTATCGAATACTAACATGAGACAAGTTAACTCAAATCGAAATAAGTGGATGAATCCAAAAGATAAGTTAACTTAAAGCCACGACTGGGAAGGGAATGCCATGATCAATGGAACTTCAATTACAAGAAAATACAAGAATCATTTGGCATGTCGAGTTGCAAAGAAATAAAATTAATGATACTAGTTGCTTTTCTTTGAGAAGGTGAAAGATGATGATTCACAGAGAACGATCTACTGTTTACAAGGCTTAATACCTAAAGGAATTGCGCAATAGAGGAATTTGACTAAGGTCTCAAGTTGAAGATCAACCCATAGACCGATATTTATACAGGTGAAAAGAAATGGCTCAAGATTATCGTGGGTGTCAAAAATAAAACACAGATCCAAGAAAAGCAATCCATTTTGCAAGGCTCATGCAATGTTTCAAGACCAGGAACCATGACACTCTAATATGCAGGTTTTATTCATTATGAAGATTGATTTGATATGTTAATTATCTCATGGACAACTTGGCTACATGACCAACTAAGAAGATTTTAACTACACATAGGCGAGCATGATATGGTGGAACATCAAATTAATGAAACAATGAAAAGTATATATGAAATCGAACTATTAGAATCGGTTGTAGATACACCAAGAAGGGCGACACAACAACACCATTGAATATCATTTATAATCTAAATTCATTAGACTCCAATTGCATGACACAAGAGAGAAATCACACTGTAGGATGTTAAGTTTATACAAGGCAGGAGCAAGAAAAGAGGAATTGCAGGATGGCACAGTATAGATTTATTGAAAATGGCTTAAGAAATTTTCAAGCAAATGTAATTGGCAGGCGAAAAGCGAAGTTCATTGCCAAAGTCCGCCCTGCCAGTGCGAAATGGGTCATGCTCCAAGGCATAGTGATAGGGAATTTTTTTCAAACATAGTAGTTTGGAAAGGATTTTGCAAGGAAGCTCTCAAATCTTTGAATTAATTAAGCATTCTCAAGTGCATCCTAACATTATAGTCTCTGCTGTGCTGAAAGTACATGCAATCATGCGGGTTTAGAGGGAAAAAGAGATAAGTTCGATAGGCTTCGAGAAACAAGGATTAAATCAAAATAAAGCATGAGAAGAGACGACATTAATGGCAGATTGCGAATATTGTTTAGAAGGAACTTGCAGATCAAAACACATTTTATAGGCTATGGGACCAAAATTAAACTTGTAGATCGTCAAATCCCTACCTACCGAGGAAACAATAATTCATTTGTAGATCATGAAATTCAAATGCATTACATTTCCAATCAAATAGATTGAAACTAATAAGGTATGAATCATATAATTCATTCAAATTTTTACCTCTTGGATTGTCGATAGTTCACAGATTACCATTGCAATAATCTTCCTCGAAAGTGCTTAACTTCTTTCCCCCTTCCAAACGTAGCTCTCCTTCGTTTTTTCCAAATCCGTAATCAATTCTCCAATTATTTTTCCCAATCCCATTTCAGAGACAAGCAACCAAACATAATTAATTCTACATATCGTTTCTTACAAACAAAGTTCTCATTCAAAAACAAAAATCAAAGATCCGAAAACCTCCCCAAAATGGTCATTATTAAAAACAAAGAGAGTGATTCGATCTTCAAAAACAAAAATCAAGCAACAATCACTTAATAAGACAAGTTTCCTTTTCCGAGATTCAGTTGGAAACTGTACATGCGCTTGAACAATACTGTACATGGAGCTATGAACCAAAATACAACCACTCAACAAATACCACCCCAACGGGGCTTGAACCTTGGTGGCGAGAACAATAATGCCACCTTTAAACCATCACACCATGCCAATATTGGCATCCACATTTTACTTTATTAATAAAACTCAACATTCAATAATAATTGTCTTTACATTTGATTATAAATAATACTTTATAACTCAATAATTAATAATTAATCGTTCAAACGTAACATTTAATTTTTCATAATTTATTTAATTCTACATAAAACATCAGCCTTAATAACAATTAATTTTAACACTACGCATCAGAAAGCTCACCTGAAAAAACTTAATCAAACATGAAGAAAGGGACAAACACGGAGGGGCACTACATGCAATTCTAGAGGAATTCCAATAAAAGTATCTTTTGGAGCAAGCTTTGCATCCTCTGGAGTTGTTATACAAGGATTTCTTGGGTTGGAACCTCCAGAGTTATAAAGAATTATGTTTGAGCTTCTATTGATGGAGGAGTATGCTGTGATTCTTACATATGGGTATGAGTGATGTTGGAGGTTTATTTAGTAACTCACCTTTCGCTCCTCCAAAGAGGAGGAATTTGTAGTCTTCTTTTGTTTATTTTCTCCAATATGGTTGGTGGCTTCCTTTCTGCATCTTCATATAAAGCAATCACCTCTATCTTTTCTTGTTGAACATGACTCTTTTGTGCACTAGTTTCCATCAACGAAGATTGTAGAATCTCTGCTGATTGCTTTTGTGGTAGTCCCTTAGTTGATGGCTAGGTTAGATCCTCATGTTTTTTCTACATATTTGGGGAAACTTGAATCTCTATTTTTTTGTTTTTCTTTGGAGAAATAAATATTGAAGGATCAGATCCATATGCACCTCCCACTTCTTGCTTCTACCTTTTAATCTCAATATTTTTCATAAAAATCACCCTTTTGTTATCAATTTTCTGGTTTTTTATTTTTATTTTGTTTACACAACAATGTAATTAGGCCATGGAGTTTCAAACACACATTTTTCTTATTATACCTTTCTATCACAATCATTAAATATTCAAAAAAATATGTAGGTATGTCAATTTTAATGTCAAATTTTCAACTCCATGGCATCGGTGGGTCAACATTCAAAATTTTGGTCCCATTACAATGTTGAATTGACCTTCACATGTGAAAATTTTGATAATTATCCATATCACTACAAACCTCTAGGGCTCAGGGATTATGTCTTTGCTAATACCTTTATTATTCCCCTTCTTTCCTCCTACAAGTGTGGGAAGGGGTACTCCCTCCTTTGATTATTTATCTATCATTTATTAGTATGTCGTATATTTTTCATGAGAAAGATGAATACCCTCTAAAAAAAACTATAAAATTGAGAAATGGTTTTGATACTGACCTTAATTTTTTGTCAAATAACTATAGAATGGTTTTCTATGAAGTTTTGGATGAATTCATCTACCAAGTCTACATTGTATCCTTCAATTTCTCATAGAAATTTTAGTAAGCTTTCCACTTGGAACACATAGCCACTGTATTATCCTCTAACAATTTTTTAGGAGAGTCAAGTTTTTCTTTTATCTTGATGCCCATGGTTGCCTCTTGGATTAATTAAGGTAAGGAAAAATTCTATTGCAAAAAAGCTATTGTATCACAATTTGCAGAGTTTGATGTACATATGGATATGGTAGGAAAAAGAGTGGTTAGATAGGAAATTTGATATAATAAAGGATAATAGGGGTGGTTGGACTTATTTTGTACTAATTTTTGGCAATACGGTTCACAATGACTACTTGTGTGGATTATTCTTTTACCTTATTTTTCTATCATTCAAAGTAGGGTGACATCATTTATAAATGGCTGATTTATTATCGAATAAGGAAAATTATTTGGATTATTTTGATTATATGATAAAAACAATTAATTACTTAATTTAGAATGGATGTACATACTTGTCACCATTATGATCATCAATCAAAATTTCCATGTTGTAAGTTGTGTGACATGTAATAATCATGACAAAGATTTGATATTATTGTGTACTTCTAATATTGAAAGTGATTTATTTCTCTTTTTTCCATAAATATAAAAAATACAACTTTATTTGATGAAGGTCGTGGAAACTTTGAAAATACTACCCAAATGTCATTTCAAAGAGATGGCATGCGTTACTTTAGAGTTGTTAAAAAAATAAGGCTTCAATTTCCTATGAATGGCTTCAGAACATCACGCTCCTAGAGAAAATGCAAATAATTTCTAGAGCATCATTGAAACAATTCTTCTAGTGGGAATATGAACAATCTTCTAAAGAACCATTAAAAATATGTTTTTGGAGGAACACAAATATTATTTCAAAGTATCATTGAAAGGATGCTTTTGGAGGAATAAATAAATATTCTAGAGCATCAATGAAAGGATGCTTCTAGGGGAAAGAGAATGGATGCTTCTAGAGGAAACATGAACAATCTTCTAGAGCATTGTTGAAAGGGTTCTTCTAGAGCATCATTGAAAGGATGCTTCTGGAGTAAACAAAATATTTAGTTATGCTTTATTTACAACATATTTAAAATTAATCAAGTTAGAAGTACTTACCTCAATTTTGCTGGAGAAGGAAAGAATCCCTTCACACAACAAATGTTGGCTCATTCTTCAATCCTTTGTATGAATTCTTCCTTGTTCATTAATTTTTGATACAATCGTAATTTGTGACCATTTACCAGAAGTGTTCTTGTATCACTATCAATTGGATTTAGATACACAACTTTGGAATTGAATATTTATTCCACTTCATAAGACAAACCATATTATCTAAAGTTTCCCTTTTAGGTCTTTGTATCTAGAGTCAAATAACAATTCCCAACATCCCTTGTGAAACTTATTTTCTTTTACATAATAGTCATGTCATGTTTTTTTTCTACTACATTAATTTATTCCATTGTATAGGCTCTAATCAAATCTCATCCAACTCACATATTAGTATAACTCATTCTATCTATGATTTATTTAGATCTAAACCACATCCATGGTTTTCCTTAATGTTTGGAGTTCAAATTCAATAGGTAGGATGGGTTTCTTTCCAAAGAACATTTCATATGGTGTGAAACTTGCAGTATAATTCCAAGTAGTATTATATGCCTAGATGAACTCATGTAGTTTTCAAGTCCAATCTTTCCTACCCGTTGAAACTGTTTTAGTGAGAATATTCTCTAACTCTCAATTAGTTACTTTCACCTAACCATTTTCTTGATGATGATATGGTAATGAATTTCTATGACTCACCTGAAAATGATCAATGAAGGTTAAAATAAATTTGACATGAATTGATATCCTTTATCTATTACAATAGATCGATGATCCAAATATGAGAAATATTTTGTTATAAAGAAAATCTACAACTTTCTCTTCCCTGGCTACCTTGAATTCTTGGAACTTTTCCCATTTTGTGAGATAATTGATGCACACAAATATTTATTGTTTTCCTTGAGATGGTGGATCAATGGACCCTATAAAATCCAATCCTTATTTTTCAAATGGCTTTAGGACTACATGAGGTTGGAGGGTAATTTCACTAGACATTGTTGGTCTTCCCATTCTTTTGCATCCATCACACAATTAGACATATATTTTAACATCCTTGTGCATATAAGGTCAGTAATACTTGGTGCCTAAGATTTTATGGGAAGTTAATTTGTGTAATAATGTCCTCCTAAAGGATCATTGTGATAGGCTCACATGATACTATAGGTTTCATCGATTCTTACACATTTGTGGAAAAAAAATTAGGTCTATACTTAAATAAAAAAATCATTAAGCCATTCAAAATTCATGCTTTCTCTCACTAGTATCGTTTATTTTACAAAAAAATGATGAAAATGTTACTGTAGCCAAGTAACTTGCTATACTGCAAACCAAAGGTGTATGTATGGATATGGAAAATAGCTGCTCGTTTGGGAATTCTTTTTTAACTTGGTCATGTTATTTGTCTTCATGATGTATCCTAGATTGAAAAATCAACTACTACATTAAATTTTATATGTTTATCTATGATGGTTATATTAAATTCTTGGATAAATAAAAAAACATTTAATTATTCATCCACTCACTACAAGCTTATTCATTAAGTATTTAATGACAAAGTGATATGTGTATAGAGTCACCTTGTAACCTATAATTTTTAATCATTTTTTTATAACATGGATGATAGTTATAAATTCTCTTTTCGTAATAGTGTAATTCCTTTTTGTAGGAAGTTAAATTTTTTCTAATAAAGTAAATATCATATTTTCCTCTATTTTCATCTTGTTGTCCTAGAACTACACTAATAGCATCATTTGAAGGATTTGTATAAATATAAAATGGTAAATTCTAGTTGGGTCCATGTAATATTGGAGCAATTGCCAATTCTCTTTGATGATTTTTAATGAGGTTTAAAATTCTCAATTCCAATAAAACTCAATATCATTTGGAGCAGGGAAAACATGGGGGCTACAATTTTGTTGATGTTCTCAATGAACGTCCAATAATAATTATCATGTCTAATAAATATTAACACATTGGTTTTTATTTTTTAGGGCTTCTACCTTTTGTATTACTTTGATCTATTTAAGATTGACCTTAATATGATTAGTTAGAGATATGATGTCCAAACATAATCCCTTGATCAACCATGATGAGATATTTTTCATGACTAAGGGATAACTTGTGTTCTTTACAAAATTTGAAGACTTTATCTAGGTAGGTGTTACCATGAATTATAAATTTTTCCATGTAGACCTTTACATAATCATTTACAAGTTCAACAAAGATGGATGACACTACTCTTTGAAAGGTGGTTGGAGAATTGCACAACCCAAAGGGAAGGACTTGATATGAAAATGTTCCTCATGGGTAAGTGAAGGTGTTTTTATCTTGATCTTCTAGATCCACTTGTATTTGATTGTACTCACTAAAACCATCCAAAAATCAGAAGATTTTCTAGCTATATTTTTAAGGACTTTTTCAATGAATAGTAAAGTGAAACAGTCTCTATAAGTTGCCTTGTTGAGCTCCCTATAATCCACATATACTCTCTATTTCCCAAATTTCTTTGGCACAAACACAATGGGTGAAACCCATTTGCTATCAAAGATTAGATATATGAACTCTACTTGTAATTTTTTAAAATTTACGTCTTAACTATCTCTTAAAGTGTAGGATTAATACTACATTGTAGTTGATGAACCAATTTGACATGCTTAGTATAATTATGATGAGTGTAAATATTTGGATGTATCCATCTCATGTCCTTATAATCCCAAAAAATATATTTAGATTGGTTTAATAGAATATCAAACAATTGGAGTTCTTGTTGTTTTGTAAACCAACTATTGATATTTAAAGTTTTACCAATTAGTATCATTATTAACTTAGTTATTGGATGACTAGAGGAGACCATATAGGATTCACTCATTAAGGTATTAACGAGTCAAATATGAGGTTGCAACATATGAAAGGTTGTTACATTTTTGAAGAAACACTCATTCCTTAAAATTAAATTGGCTAAGAGACATTTGAATGTTGTGAGAAAGTCATTTTTGTTTTGAGAAAACTTCACTATGCTTGTTTGAATAAGGCTATGAAGAGCGTAATTTGTTTCAAGGTTATATTTATTGTTTACATATGAACTATTATAAAATTATAGATCATTCTCTTATTCATCACCATGTTTTTTAATCACAACCATTACTAAGGAAGCCAAATTTTCATGTTTAATAGTCTAAATTGGTTTGTCTACCCATATCCAATTACACTTGTTTGCAAATGGTTGGGATTTTTTGTAGATGGTTGTTCATGGGGACATAATGATAGTTATTTACTATTAATACAATTAGAAATAATCATTCCTTTATAATTTCAATCTATCAAATCCACAACTGTAGATAGCCAGGGTCTTTCCAATATCAATGGATAATCGTCTTTAAGGATACATAATTAAATAGCCTAAAAAATTATAGGATATTTCAAGGTTTCAACCATGACTGAATTTTTTTTAATATCCCTATTGGAATATAAATAGATTGGTTTTCCATTTGAAGAATAATACTTGTAGGTTGTAGGTTTGTTAATGACAACATCTCCATGACATATCTATAGTCATGAAATTAGTAGAAACTCCCAAATCCACAAGTGCATTTGGGATTTTAATTCCACTAATGGATATAGTAATAAAAAAGACTACCATGATCACCATACTTGGATGAAATAAATTTCCCTAAAAGGCGGTCATCTAGGTATCTATTAATTTGGACATTGTTAATTTTTTTGTTTTTCTTTCCTAAATTTTTTGTGCACATTTGTTTAACTAGGTGATTTAGTTTGAGAATTACTTTGATTGATTATAACAATGGAACTTCAATGTTCAACTATTTTTTTCCTATATAAGGTGAGTTTTATTTAAAGCAATTGGTTTCAAAGGGAATGTTCCAGAGGGTCATGAAAACACTTCTTCAAGGAAGCTCTAGAAAGTGACTTTGGAGAAGTTTCAAAAGAAACTCCAACAAGTTGCTAAGAAGAGCCTTTGGGCTGGCTCTAGAAGATAATTCTAGAAAGTGTTGGAGGGTTTTTCTAGGCTAGTATCATCACTATATATTTTATGAGATTACCTAGTAGGTTTCTTATAATTTTTATCATGTTTATATTTATGTTTTGAAAGTATTTCTTCCTCACCACCTATTATTTTAATTATGGTAGGTTGATGTGATTGATGAAGATCTGTACCTGAACTAAATTATACACCTCCGTAGTGTATAATATTTTTATTAAAAGTTAAGATAGGTTTTGAAGGGGCCTGAAAACCTACGTACAAGATGATGCTAAAATATAAAGCACAACCAAATAGAAGCCAACCAACAACAACTAAAAAGAAAAAAAACAACCAAGAGAAACTTCTACTTCATCTTCTTTAAAGTATCAACAACTTTCAGTACCTCATTGTATAAGTTCTAGTGGATATTATCAAGGCTCAAAAACTCTTTCTTTTCTTCCTCAAATGATTTCTTCTTGCTCCCTTGAGTTCTAGAGCTAGGCCCCTTAGCCTTAGTGTACACCAATCTCTTACCTTTTTCCTTGCTGCCTTGTTCCTCTTTCCTTGTATCCATGAGAATCACCTTAGTCATTTTCTCTTCTCTCAGATTATTTTAGTTTTTCTATTAAAGTTTTGATTCCCTCAACGCAATTTTTAATGGAATAATGATGGTTTTTATTTATTTTTTCTAGATTTTGATTAGTGTCTTGTATTTTATCCTCCAAGTTAGTTGCTCTTTTCTCAAAATCCTTTTTGAAATAATTTATATATTTATTCATATAATCAATCCTATCCTTAGCCTCCTTATCCCCTAGTCTAGGCTAATCCCTTTCCTCATTAAAATTTTTCTCCTGCAAGACTATAATTTTAATATTGATTTTATTTATTTCAAGGAAGAACCATTTGGATCTTTTAAAATGATTTGTAACCCCTTCTCTTGCTAGGCCTAAGACATCATAAATATTATCACTATTCGCATGGAGGTAGGTAAAGTCCTTTGAAATATAAGGGATATTATCAATTCCCTATCCATCCTTATCATTAACCATAATAGGCGAGGGCTTCAAACCACTCATTTTATCAACAACCTTCTCCTTCCCTTTATCTCTAACATCACCTTTTGTTTTTAGATTTTGCTTCCTCATTGATTTAGTGTTATCCCCTTCATTCACCTCCATGGTTTTGGAATCCTCAAACTGAGAGATCTACACTCTGGCTTTCTTTTTTGGGGCTTTCTTCTATAATTTTGCCTATATTTTATTATTTAGCTAAGTACATAGGGGTAGCCTATTTTTTAATTATTTAGATTAGTGATTGGCTAGATTAGGAGTTGAGGTTGCATAACTTGGTAAGCTTAATGTTGATTCTTTGGGCGTGGTAGTAGGGATTATTGTTAATTTTACGTATGGTGAGTTCCTTGATAAAATTAGTTATATGAAGGATTCCATTATGGTGTAGATTTTGGGGGATATCATGACTGTTGTGACTGATTAAACCATTTTATATTTGACCATTATTGGTTTGTCCTATTTGGGAGTCCCTGAGAGTAGGACCCCTATTATTGTGGTCCTTGATGCTAAGGCCAAGGTGTTGTCAATTGATTATTACTCCAATTGGATTGTGGTTGGCATGGTGGATTTGATGATTGCCCATATGAAAAATTGCTTCCAATTCTTTCTCCTACATAATTAACCTCCTCCTCTATTAGGGAAGGTTCTTTCTTGGAATTTTTGGTTACGTGAAGTAATTCACATTGGTTAGTATGGTTGTATCTATCACAAAATTGGCATACATCAATCTTGTCTAAATGATGTTTATTTCTGCATCTCAGGAAATATATAGAAAGTGTTTCTAAGTTCCATGTTTTGGAATACATTTCATCAAGGGTGGTATTTAATTAAATGATAATATCAATCTTTAATTTTTCTATTTCTTCCCTCAATTGTCCTATTTCATTAATCTCCCTCATCAAACTAGATTTCCTATTCCTCCTTGGGTTTATGAGTAGCTCCTACAAAGCATTGATATATTAGTGAGATCTAGTTTGGATATATCTCCTTTCCCTATTAAATTAAGAGTGCTTTGTGCATACTCATAAATTCCTATTAAAAACATAGTTTTAACCAATTGAAGAGTCATTATTTCCTCACCAAATTGTTTTAATACAAAGAAGAACCTATCCACAAAATCTTCTAGAATTTCATCTTATTTTTGTTTAAGATGAAAGAGCCCATTCTTCCTATCACTTAACCTACAATAATATTTATGTTTATCTAAAAATATAGTTTCCATTTCTTACGAAATGTTGATTGATATTGAAGACAAACCATAAACTAATACATAGCTGAATCCTTTAGCATGGAAGGGAACAAATCAAGATTTTAATTGTTAGTTTTATAGTCATATGTTTGTTAGAGGATCATAAATTCAAAAAGAAACTAGTTTGTATCTTCTAAGGCTATACCTCTAAAAGTGGGTAGGATGGAAGGAGACATATTCTTCATTGGAGCATCTTCATTTGGGTTTAAGATGATGTGTAGGTAAATGTTCTTTCTACCCTTCTTTATTATCTTTCATTAATGTTTTACATGATATTTTATAAAATATTTTCTATTCATTGTTCATTCTTAAGGACTCTTTGTGAAATATTAGGTGAGTCCTAATTGACTAGTTGATATTGGATAAATTCTTCAGCCAAGATTTATATTCTCTCACATTTAATGGTTGGTGTTTGAGGAAGGAAGGCTTTTGTAATAAATATTTTGAGTGGTCCCCGTTTTTTGACCATGCAGAAGGATTTATTAATTTTTGTATCACTGATTTTCTTTATCTGATTGCATTTATAATGAAACCTAGAATAAAATACATACTTGACAATAGTACCAAAAAGTGATTAGGCATCATCAAACCTCGTACTGTTGAACATACATTGGAATATAGAGAGGGCCGAGGTGAATAAATATTCAAACAAATATCAAAGCCTTTGGAGAAAACTAAAACTTAGTCTTTACAACATTAACAAAAACATGAAAGATCAACATAATGCACAACACCACATAACACCTAATATACACAAAAAACCAAAAAGGGGAAAAACAATGGTGAGAAAAGTTACTAGGAGCTAATGTCCTAATCTAGCCTCACAATGAATCACAGTTATAACTTTTTTTTTAGGGCTACAACCCAAGGAAGCTACAACTCCCTAAAGATTTTGTTTTAGGGATTTAACCTAAGGAAGAAACTACTCCTTGAACTGACAACAAACTCAAAAAATATTACAACATGACAGTTATTCTACTGTCTAAATCTAACAATGAAGCTCAATCCCTTTTGATGATTATAATTCTACTTTTTTGTCTTCTCTTTTGATGATTGCGATTATGATTTGAAAACTCTTCTGCAACTTCTTCAAATGTCTTCTCTTCTGCTTATTGACTCACTGCTTTCAACCTTCAATAAGTTTTTCCTTTGGCTCACTTCCTCCAAGAATCAATTAGGCATACTCTTTGCTTCCCTTAAGTCTCATAGATATGATCAAATTGAATTCGAACATGATCTACAACTTCTGCTCTTTCTCTTTTAGTTACTTACATATACATCATAATGCATTACACATGCTCATTCAAATTATTACACACACAAACCACCTAGATCAACTAGGTTTACAATATATACATGATATTACATTGATTACATTACATGTTGGTTAATAACAACAAGAATATTATAATTACAAGTCAACCAAAGATCAAACAAAAACATGAAACATGTGGAGGGAAAGACCTAAAATGAACTACATGCAACACCAAGAAGAAGGAAATTCCTTGAAAATTCCAACACAAGCTTAACCTGGTCCTAAACACCCTTCACAACATCAATTTAAAAAAAAAACATCCGTACGCTTCACACATTTGAAATAGGTCGGTCTTAAGTAAGAAATTATGAAGCTTGAAGCATGTCGGCCATTACAATTTGGTGGTACTCATGAAAGATTAAACATTACTTGTGATCCTCCCAAATGAGTTAGCATGACCTATGTAACATCTTGTAACACTTCATAGACTCTGCACAAACTTCAATATGTGCCACACACCTTCAACGTATCTCAGTCGGCCATGCAAAAGCATAACCTAGAAAGACCTTCATTCTAGAACAAAAAATGTTCTAGAGAAACCATAAAATGACTTGTAGAGAAACAAGAAACATCATAAGATCTTCAGGATCATTATCCATTAGCCAATTCACCACTTCATACAACAAGTTGGCACAAGCTAAAAAATACTGAAACTAGCCACCATACAATATAGTCCTCCACTTTGTCACTTACAAATTTATTTTTGGAGGGAAAAATGATAAGAAAATTTGGATATAGTACCTTCACAACACACTAAACTTAAATTTTTAACTGCATGACCATATTTGCAAACACAGAGGAATGCAAAGCCAAACTTTGCACCATTGTGAGCATCCTCACAAAAACAACACTGTCTTCAAACTGTCACTTACAAAATACCTTTGCAATAATCTAAATAACATGAAACTTGAATCACACATGCTATGACAAAATATGAAGATAAATTCCAAACCATAGGATCCCTACATCACTAGTGGAGAAATGTAGAGCATTTCTCAAAGACAGGCAACCAATCAACCAGACTACAAACATTACCAACCAAACTGTAACCAAATCCAACATACTTTTGACATCAATGAAAACCAATACTCACTCTTTTGACATCAATGACAACCAAATTGAAATAATCTCCCCTTTGGCATTAATGGAAAAACCAATTTGATTAGCACTCTTATCCCGATTTGACATCAAGGACAAAGGGAAACTACTTCTCCCCCTTAGGGTACAAACTCTCCCCCTAAGGTGCACATTTTATTCTCCTTTTTGAATCAACCACTACCTTCTCCCCCTGAGAGGTAGCCACCTTTAGTCCATGAATAAGGATATGTCATGAATTACTCCACCTAGATAGATTCACCAACTATGCATCTAACAAGAATAAGGAGGGGCAATTACTACCGACTATTGCAAGAGATACTCAAACATATCCTTTGCAAGAGCCTTTATGAACATATCTAAAATCTAATCCTTTTTTGAAATATATTCCAACTTCACTTCTTTATCTGCAACCTTTTCTCTCAAAAAATGATACCTAATTAATATATGCTTGGTTCTAGAATGCATCACTGAATTCTTAGAAATATTGATAATACTTGTATTATCACACAAAATAGGAATAGGCTTATATTGTATCTTGATATCCTTCAATGTTTTTTTCATCCACAACACTTGTGTATAACAAGATGTTGTGCCAATATACTCTACCTCTATAGTTGATAAAGATATTGAATCTTATTTATTACTATGCCATAAAACCAATCTGCTTCCTAAAAAGAAGGCACCACCACTTGTACTTCTTCTATCATCCACACATCCAGCCCAATCAACATCAATGTAAGAACTCATATCAAAGTCATTAACTTTTGGATACCATAAGCCATAATCTGGAGTACTCTTCAAATATTTGAAGATTCTTTTGACTTCCTTCACATGAGTTTCTTTAGGATTAGCTTGAAATCTTGAAAATAAACATATCATATGCATGATATCAAGTCTTGAAGTAGTTAAATACAATAGGTTTCCAATCATAGATCTATATAGCTTTTGATCATCCAAGGGAGACTCATCATCTTTACTCAAATGAAAAATAGTAACCATGGGAGTACTAACTAGTTTGCAATATTCCATCCTAAACTTCTTCAACATCTCCTTGACATATACTTTTCTTGAGAAATAAAGATACCATAATTTAGTTGAGAAATTTAAAGACCAAGAAAGAAAGATAAATCATCAATCATAGACATTTTAAATTCTTTCTACATTTCTTCAAAAAACTTCTTGTACATTTCATTATTTCCACCAAAGATAATATCATCAACATACACAACTATCAAAATGATCTCATCCTCAATTTTGAAGTAAAGATTACTATCTGCGGTACCTTTCTTGAATCCTTGTTGAAGAAAGTACTTATCCAACCTTGCATACCAAGCTCTAGGAGCTTGTTGGAGACCATATAATGCATTTTTGATTCTATACACCATGTTTGGTTCTTCTAACAATCAAAATCTATCAGGTTTCTCTATGTACACTTCTCCTAAATCTCCATTTAGGAAGGCTAACTTAACATCTATTCGATAAACCTTGAAGTCCTTGTAGGTAGAAAAAGAAAGAAACATTTTGATAGCTTCCATTTGTGTTACCAGAGAAAAAGTATCCTCAAAATCAATGCCTTCTACATGTGAATAGCCTTTACGAACCGATCTTTTTTTATTTATTACAAATTCTCCATCTTCATTTAACTTATTCCTAAATATCCACTTAGTTCTTATCACATTCTTGTTCTCAAGCCTTGGAACCAACTCCCAAGTTTGATTCTTCTCAATCCAATTCAACTCTTCTTCCATTGCTTGCAACCATCCTTCATCCTTACTGGAATCAACAAAATTTTTAGGTTCTACCTTTAATAAAAAACAAAAGTTAACTTGTTCACTTTCCTTTCAAAGCCTTCTTCTGGTCAACACTTTTTCATTCTTGTCACCAATGATCTGATCTTCTGAATGATTTCTTTAAACATGCTTTGTAGGACTCTTGTTTATATTTTGTAGTGTTTCTTCTTTCTTTTCAAATTCTTCTTCTTCTTCTTCATCATCATCTAAGAATGGAGGTGCATCAAATCCACAGTCCTCAGTTTCATTCATATTCTAATGTAGATCCTCATCAACCTTCACATTAGTAATTTCAACTATCCTTCCCAACCTTTTGTTGTAGCATCTATATGCCTTGCTTTGCAATGAATACCCCAGAAAGATACCTTCATCATCCCTTGAATAAAACTTTTCCAAGACATATTCATCTCTTCTGATGTAGCATTTGCTTCCAAAAACTCTAAAATACCTGACAGTTGTAGGTCTTCCATACCACAACTCATACGGTGTCTTAGTGTTGTTCAACATGTGCCACACACCTTCAACGTATCTCAGTCGGCCATGCAAAAGCATAACCTAGAAAGACCTTCATTCTAGAACAAAAATTGTTCTAGAGAAACCATAAAACAACTTGTAGAGCAACAAGAAACATCATAAGATCTTCAGGATCATTATCCATTAGCCAATTCACCACTTCATACAACAAGTTGACACAAGCTAAAAAATA
Source organism: Sequoia sempervirens (assembly GCA_007258455.2). Lineage (NCBI taxonomy): Eukaryota > Viridiplantae > Streptophyta > Pinopsida > Cupressales > Cupressaceae > Sequoia > Sequoia sempervirens. Next base: position 427,255,571 of record VDFB02058242.1, on the reverse strand, counting down.
CTGAAACTAGCCACCAGACAATATAGTCCTGCACTCTGTCACTTACAAATTTATTTGTGGAGGAAAAAATGATAAGAAAATTTGGATATAGCACCTTCACAACACACTGAACTTAAAATTTTAATTGCATGACCATATCTGCAAACACAGAGGAATGCAAAGCCAAAATTTGCACCATTGTGAGCATCCTCACAAAAAAAACACTGTCTTCAAACTGTCACTTACAAAATACCTTTCCAGTAATCTAAATAACATGAAACTTGAATCACACATGCTATGAAAAAATATGAAGATAAATTCCAAACCATAGGATCCCTAAGAAGATTATGCTAGAGACCTTTAACATATAGGAAATTTTGTCTTACTTTGACATCTCCTTCATAGATGCCACCCAACATATCCCAAACTTCCTTTGCTTACTTGCAGTGCATTAACTTTACTAGGTTAGAATCTGATAGCCCACTCAAGATATTATGTTTTTCCTTTCCATTGTTCTCATAGGCTCTTATCTCAACTAGATTAGTTGGAGGAGTAGCAGGAACAACATAACCATCTTTGACAGATTGCTAAACACCAAACCCCAAAGAGAATAGATGGGTTTCCATCCGGTATGTCCAAAATGAGAATTTTGTTCCATCAAATTTGGGTACCTTTTGAGATCATTCTTTTTCCATCTTGAATCTTCCTCAAGATGTTAAACTTATTCTAAGGAACCAAGCTCTGATACCAATTGTGAGCACACATTGAAATATTGAGAGGGGGTGAATCAATATTCAAACAAATCTCAAACCCTCTGGAGAAAATTGAAACTTAATGTTTACAACATTAAAAGAAACATGAAAGATCAACACAATACACAACACCACATAACACCAGATATACATGAAAAACCCCAAAGAGAAGAAAACACAGTGAGAAAAGTTGCTAGGAGCTACTATCCTAATATATCCTCACAATGAATCATAGTTACAACTTTTTTTTAGGGCTACAACCCAAGGAATATACTACTCACTATAGAAAGGTTTTAGGGTCACTTCCAAGGAATATACAACTCCCTACAAACTTTGTTTTAGGGATTCAACCAAAGGAAGAAACCACTCCTCAAATTGAGAACAAACTCAAAAAATATTACAACATGACAATCCTTCTACTATCTAAATTTGAGAATGAAACTCAATCCCTTTTCATGATTAAAATTTTTCTTTTTATCTTCTCTTTTGATGATTGCAATTCTACTTTGACAACTCTTCTCTAAATTCTTCAAATGTCTTCTCTTGAGCTTATTGACTCACTAATTTCAAACTTCAAGAAGCTTTTCCTTTGGCTCACTTTCTCCAACAATCAATTAGGAACACTCTTTGCTTCCCTTCTTTCTCAAAGATATGATCAAATTGAATCCGAATAGGATCTAAAACTTATTCTCTTTCTCTTTCAGTGACTTACATATACATAATAATGCATTACACATCCTTATTTGAGTTCTTACACACACACACCACCTAGAATAACTAGGTTTACAATATATACATGATATTACATTGATTACATTACATGTCAGCCAAGAACAACAAGAATATTACAATCACAAGTCAGCCAAAGATCAAATAACAATATGAAATGTGTGGAGGGAAAGCACTAAAATGAACTAAACACAGAAACAGGAAGAGGAAACCACCTTGTAGATTCCAACATAAGATTAACCTAGTTTTAAACACCCTCACAACATCAGTCTTGAAAGAACAACATCCACACACTTCACACATTTGAAATAGGTTGGCCTTAAGCAATAAATTATGAAGCTTGAAGCATGTCAGCCATTACAACTTGTTCGTACTCATGAAAGATTAAAAATTACTTGCGCTTCTCCCAAAATGAGTTGGAATGAACCATGCAACATCTTCAAACACTTCATAGACTCCACACAAACTTCATCACGTGGCACACACCTTCAACGTATATCAATTGAATAGGAAAAAGCATATCCTAGCAACACCTTCATTTCAGACCACAACTTTTTCTGGAGAAACTAGAAAACACCTTGCGGAGCAACACGAAACATCAAAAGATATTTATGATCATTCTCCATCAACCAATTCACCACTTCATATAGAAACAAGTTGGCGCAAGCCAACAAACACTGAAACTAGTCACTGGACAATATAGTCTTGCACTTTGTGACTTACAACTTTCTCTATAGATGGAAAAATGATATGAAACTTTGGATATAATACCTTCACAACAACCTGAAATTAAATTATGAACTGCATTACCATATCATTAAATGCGAAGGAATGTAGAGCCAAACTTTACGCCACCGTGAGCATCCTCACAAAAAAAACACTGTCTTCAAACTGCCACTTACAAAACACCTTTTCGGTAATCCAAACAACATGAAACTTGAATCAAACATGCTCTAAAAACATATGAAGCTAAATTCCAAATCATAGGAGCCTAACATCACCAACAAAGAAATTCAAAGCATTTATTAGAGAATCTGACAACCAATTAGATGGACTGCAAACATTGCCAACCAAACTAAAACCAACTCCAACATATTGTTGGAAGAACAAGGAGATTTCATTGATGTATTTGTTGGAAACATGAGCATGTGGAATGGGCACAAGGTATAGTTATGCAATGCAATGTTTTCATTGATGTTGACATTGTATCCCGGTACAAAGACTATGGTTCTTAGATG
>VDFB02058242.1:427011693-427252773 GCA_007258455.2 Sequoia sempervirens | reverse complement strand
AAAGTCTTACTTGGGATAATTTACAGAAAAGAGGATTTTATGGGCCATCTATATGTGCCTTGTGTGGGAATTATGAGGAATGTATCCCTCATCTACTCTTCCAATGCCTTTATGCCAAGGAAATCTAGTACCTCTGGTGGGGTTTGTGGAATAAGGAGTATTTTCATGCAACTTCGTTGGTGGAATTCTTGAATAGTTTGGGGAGACCACCTACCAAGGCTATCTTTGTTAATGTGGTACGCTAAATTGGTCCTTCTTGTATTATTTGGAAACTTTGGCTTGAACGTAACAAGAGAATTTTCCAAGGAAGCTAGGTTGGAGCTTATCAATTGTGGTAAAAGATTTTGGGCATGATTCAGGAAACTTTGGAAGCTATGTGATTTGGATGAAACTCTAGAAATGGAAGATCTCTCTGTGATTCGTGGATTCCTAACAAGGTGGGTTGTAATCCTGTTGTTAAGATGGGTCATGGTCCAAAGAAGAAAATTTCTAGAGAAGTTAATTGGGATCCCCCTTGATTGGTGTACTTAAAATAAATATTGATGGATCTTCTAGAGGGAATTTGGGCCATGTTGGCATTAGAGGTGTGGGAAGGAACAGTTCTGGTGATGTTGTTTTCTTATTCTCCACTCATTTGGGGCTAGTGTCGAACAATCTTATGGAGGCTCATACCATTTTGGTTGCAATGGAGAAGGCTTGTGCTCTTGGATGGAGGAAGGTCATTATTGAGGTGGATTCTATGATCATTATTAACATGCTTAATGGAAAAAAGTCTGAGGGATTCCATTGACAAATGGTGTTGATTGGTAAGAAGATTATGAAATTGGGCAGTTCTCTTGACTTGATTTCTTATGTTTGTATCCCTAGGGAATGGAATGGAGTGGCATACTACTTGATTAAGTGGGCTTTAGAGCAACAAAATGAGTGGGAGGTTAATTGTTGGGACCAATTATCGGTTGAAAAGTCTCACAAGTTATCTCAACTCATGTTGGATGATATGTTGGCTTGAGGATTGCTTCTTGATCTTTGGTTCTTGGGTTCTTTGGGTGACTCCTCGGCTTCTTAATGTTGGGATGATTTGGTGATTGTTAATGCTTCATTCTTTGTATCTTGATTTCTTGGCTTTTGTGGCTAGATTTTAATTAATAATTTTTTACCCCTTTTATTTAAAAAAAAATTCAATGTCTTATAGATCTTTTCCCAAGAGGGCTCAAAAAAATTCTTTTATTTAGGCCAAAATATGGTTTTTGTACACATGCATGGTATGGTCCTGAAAAAGTGACTTTTAAACAGTGGTTTTTAGACATGCCTATTGAAAATAAATTTTTATTATCTGGGTATTAAAATAAATTACATATTTGGAAACTAAACTATGAGTACTACACTTCATATTACTAACTTTTTTTAAGATTCAATCTTTAAGTGCTTCAAATTTTTAGGTCAAATGTGACAAATTTTGAAATCAGGAACAATACTTCCACTTTTTGGCCAAAAAGTGGACTCAACTTCTTGCACACACCCTAAATGTGTAGGATTATTCTTATTATCCAGGCTAGCAAGATCATGAGTAAAGTATTACATTCTAATTTTTTTTTGTAAATAATCTTCCACCTCAAGCTCAATAACAGTGGTAACAAATTTAGTGCTTATGGGAACATTATTGGAGACACCATTCTCAATAGGTTGGGCCATTAGAGGATTCAAATGGGGACTTCTTCTCAAAGGAGTGTGATGATGTTGATGAGACAAGTTTACATGGAAAATAACTCACAAACCCTAAAGGCCAAATGATACAAAACATGAATATAAGGTTTCATATAGAATAAAAATATAACAAGTGACTATATATGAAAATAGATCAACAAATGATACCCTAGAGGTGAATAGAAGGAAAGGTAGGTTGTGGTTAAAATAAGATCACACAATGAAGTACAAAACCTAAAGAAAGATGTAGCAAATGAAGAATAGACAAAAAGAGTCTAAACCCTAATCAAATCTAAAATGAATAATACATGCTTAAAAAACCATATTTGAAACCTTAAATAAAAAATAAATTCCAAGACCAAACCCTAGGATTTGTAACAAAGTTGAGTTTACTAATAAATGTGAGGGGATAAAATTACACTCACATTTATATCTTAGGAAAATTAATTAAATCACAATAGTAAACAAATAAGACAAAGGATAATGAGTTGGGATTGGAATAATAAATGTTGAATTGAATTTATGGAACTTAGATAAATTAAATGAGACAACTCAAAATTTGATGATGGAAATATATTGTGGAAGACAACATAAATTGGAAAAGGATTTCCCCCATATTGACATTGTTAGGAATAAGGTGTTATGAACCTTGTAAACCCTACCTATTTAATTATTTTAAGAAATTAGTGGTAAATGCATTCATAAGGGATGTGAGATGGACATTGGTGTTACAATAATTATTTATTTATTATTTACCAATTAAAAGCAACTTCTAATTTAAGACATGAGGTTATAAGGTCAAACTAGGTGCCTGGATCTTGGAGTGTCTCTTATTTTACAAGGATTCGTTTTGGAGTATCTCCTATTTTTTAGGGATTAAAAATAAACGCACCCAAATTGAGAGATTTCTTTTTTTTTGTCAATTATGACTTTTTGTAAGAGTCTTGATTTTTTGCCCAAGTTTGGATGCCATATTTGGTGATTGAGAAGAAAATAATTCATGATTAATGTACATGTGTTTGAGAAGGTAGAGAAGAGTGGGGTCACACAAGTACATAAATGTTGTTTGTTTGGGTGTAGGAAAGAAGGAAGTGATTGTATTGTATTCTTATTTCAAGATAATACATATTTGACCACTTTTTTGGTGGAGTTTTTGTTACCTAAATTTTTCTCCTCATAAATATTGTGTTGTGTAAATCTCTTATACTTGTTGATTTCTTTATTGTTGCTGATTTACATTTCCTTAAAACTTCATCAATATCATAAGATTAAATTTTAGATTTGTAACAAAAAAATTAAATTTCCATATTGTAGTTGTTTACCTTCATTTATAACAAACACCCTCTACATAAATCCTAAATTATTAATAAAATATTATATTTCATATTTTAAATTCATGCAGCCTTGAATGCGATGTCATTAACTCTATAAAAGTTACAAAGTGTATTATCATTATGGTTATTAGGTAGCCCTCTTTTTGGAGCTAATGGGTGGATAGGTAGAAGAATAATCAAATTAGAACTCAGGAAAGTTTAAAGCATAGTTTCTTGGGGCTCTTGTGATTTTGTGTTCTTGAAAGTATGAGGCTTAATAGATGACATATTGGAAGTATTAGCCACATGATGCATTTTTTTTGTCTTTTTTATTACCAACCTTTAGAAAATTGTTAGACTTAATCACACTATATGCAAGTAATTTAAATTCAATGTTCTTTGCACAAGAACACGCGTCAATGAAAGAAGACCATATTAATGTTAAGGTGTGGCAACAATCCATCAATAAAAATAGTTTACAACCCATTGTCACAAAGTTAATGGTGTAACTTAGAGCACAAGGACTATAATTTAATAACATATTCATGAGTTTTCTCATTAGGTCCTTGAGCACACTCGAACAAATCCATAACAGAAGTCTCTAGGACCATATTAACTTTGAAATGCTCAAGATACTTTAGATAATTCAAAAAATATGAATATCCATGTGATTTAAAGAGAAGAACCACACAATCATATGATCTTTCAAAGTATGTGGAAATAACAACTAAAACTTTATCTTCATACACATAGTAAAACATGCAACAATGAAGGATCTCAAATCTATATTGGGTTCACTTTTACCATTATACATTTCAATGTAAGGTTCAAAAAACCTCTAGGTAAAGGATGAGTAAGAATCACTTGAACACAACTAGTGTATTTTGTGCTTCCACATATTCATCTTCATATTGATCATTAAACATTGTAATTAACTTTACACTCCACCCTATCTAGATTTTGAATAAGTGCATCCAAGGCAAAAGTAAGGATGGTGACCTAATAAGAACATGAGACACAACATGGTTGAAATAAATAGGTTACCAAGAAAGAAATTTATAGGGAATATATATGACCATCGTAGGGGGAGTGGAATGTAATATGGAAAAAGACAAATAAAGGAATGGAATGAGATGTGCATTTGGGTATGAATAAGAAATGAAATAAGGGATATAAATTGTGGAGGTATGGATGGCACTAGAAGGGTGGGAGGAAGAGACAATACTAGTTGTGGAAGTGAACATGGTAGAGAAACACTAGGACCACGTGTAGCCATTTCACTAATAGGGATAGCTCATAAAATAGACAAATTTTTAGTAGTATGAGAGGAAGAAGGAATGGATGTATAAAGCTCAAGATGGGAAGTAGGCATAAGGACAAACTTTGTGATGGTAGTAAGATGAATAAAAGGAGGAGGCATACCAAACTAAAGAATAAAACTAGGATGAAAATGTGAGGAGGACAAACTATTCAAAGAACAAGGAGGATTAATCCTAGCACCAATGTTATAAATCACTTGCAAACTAAATAGCCTAGTAAGCAATACATCATGAAAAATATTAAATTAAATGTGTATTATTATTCACCTTATCCAAGCTAGCAAGCTTATGTGCAAACTATTATTTTCCAAATATCCTTTGTAAATAATCTTCAAACTCATGCTCAATAGTAGCGATAACAACTTTAGTACTTATGGGAACATCCTTAGAGACACCATTCTCTATAGCTTGAGCCACTTGAAGATTCAAATGGGGACTTCTTCTCAAAGAAGTTTGAGGATGTTGATGAGATATGTTACCATGCAAAACAACTCAAAAAATTCTAAAGGCCAAATGATATAAAGCTCATATATAAGGTTGGATATAAAATAAATAAACATATCAAGTGACTAGATGTAAAAATAAATCAACAAATGAAACCTTAGAGGTGAATACAAGGGTAGGTAGATTTGAATGAAAATAAGATCACAAAATGAAGTATGGAAATATAAAGGAAGATGTAGAAAATGAAGAACAAGAAAAATGATTATAAACCCTAATCAAATCTAAAATAAATAGGATACACTTAGAAAAATCAGATCTAAAACCCTAAAAATCTAAGACCAAACCCTAAGAAAAAGATGAGCATGGTAGGTTTATAGCAACGAAGGAACTCCCTTTGGGAACCCAGACCAACGACGTTGCCGAAGCTACAACTACCTATAATAGTTTGAATTTGGCTTACTCCTTGGGATTTCACAAGATATAAATTGAAGGAGATTCTTTAAATATTATAAATTATCTAAAATAAATAAATTTCCCAAGTTGGTCTACTGAAATTTTTATTAAGGACTCAATCTTGATCCTTAATTCTCTTGATGAGGTTCATATTACCCATATCTATAGGGAGGGTAACCCCATGATAGATTCCTTTGCTAATATTGGCGTTGGTATGGATTCAGCTAAGTGTTGGGATAAGGTGATTGATGTCCCATATCATATTTACAACCTCATTAATTATGATTTGCATAGGGCTTATAATGGAAGGGGGTTTTAATAATGAAAAGATAAGCCTGAAAAGGCTTTTTAATCTTACGATGCACAAAAGATACACCTTGGGAATTACTATGATGGCAATTATTATTTATCATCACTTCACATGGATTATGGGCATTTTGGTGAGATATCAAACAAGTTTTATGTGGGGTCAAAAGACCATTTTCATCACTCTATTTCACAGATGAGCTAAAATGGGTGGAGATCATAGTAGAATTGAGTCACCATCTTACGAGGATGTCAAGAATAAAGCTTTGGTGTGGAAGATCCTTGAAGATGGTGGAGTCACTCCCTATCTTGAGAAGTTGCATGGTCATGACCCTGAAATCACCATGGCTTTTGTTAATGGATAGCATAATCGAATCCTAAACGCTGATGAGAATGAGCTTATTATCACGAAGGAGCTTATAGCGGAAATTACTGGTCTATCCACCAAGGGTAGAAATTTCTCCAGGGAAAGGAAGGCCTCCGAAGGTGTGATGAAACAATTCTTGAAAGTGTCGAAAGGAAAGAAGCTACTAAAACACAGTGCATGAGGGTTTGATCACCTCTTTATTAAACCTGTATTGGCAGAGGTGGTGGAGGTACTCACGTGATTTTTCACCCTTGATGGAAGGTACACTCATATGTATGGCTTTCATTTTATCCTCCTTAATCATTTCCATCATAAGTGAATGGTTTCCTTTCCTTTTTACCTACTTGCATCTCTAGAGTCTGGCTTAAAGGATCATAAGAAGAATGCAAAACAACCTATTTTGTATCAGGGTCTTATCTTACTAATAATGGAACATTTGAGAGCCCTCCCCTCTCTTGTTGTGATTAAGAAACTCCCTATAAAGCATACTCCTAAGGCTCTTGTTGTTTCTTCTGATGAGGGTTTAGAGTCTAATTCAAATGGGGATGAGGAGTGGAATGAAGAAGATGATGTGGAAATGGTGCCTAACTCTATGTTTGAGGATGAGATTGTGAAGAAGGGTAAGAAGGAAAAGAAGAGGGCTTGAACACATATTTCATGGCCTAATGGGTCACACATGGGGGACTTTCCTCATGAAGATCTTCTTGTTTCTTCAGCTGAGAAGAAAAAACTAAAAAAAATTGAAATTGGGATGAAGGGTGAAAAAAGTAAAGGTATTGTGGAGGATAAAGCTAATTTGCAAGTGGGTTGTAATGGTAAAATCTCCATTCTTACCCCTAAAAGTGCTAATGTTGGTCATTCTCCTCAACTTTTTTGAGTATTTTCTATAGCTGAACAATAACAAAGAGGAAATTCATAGTGTTTTGGACTTAGCTAAGGATGGGGTTGTGGGCCAGTTTCGCCTTGTTAAATGGTTCTTCTTGGAATTGAATCAAATAAATGTTAAGCTGAGATCTTTGTAGAATAAAATTGATGTCAAAAGGGAAGCACAAGCCTCTATGAATGTGAAGAATGACGATGAGGAGATTCAACTGGCCTTGGAATCCATTATGACTAAAGTCATTCTTATGAAAGAGGATTATGACAACTAGGTCAAGGGGTTGGAAGAAAAAATGATGCAAATTAACCAAAACTTGGAAAGATTCATCAAAATAAGCCAATGCACTATTTAGAACAGTGCCGAAGGTATTCAAATCCTCATAGAGAAGTTGAAGGAGCTTAGGGGAAGACCAAGTGGTTGATGTCTCCATTGTTGCTAAGAAGATGAAGAAGGATAACAAGACCAAAGGAAAACAAAGCCACTCATAGTAGAAATGACCAAGCACACACACTAGGGGAAAGAAGAAGACTTTCCAAGAAGAGAAGAATGATCTACTTAGCCTGGTTGATCTTCATAAGAGCTTCTATCAACAGGAGTTGGAAGAAACTAATACCCTCAAAGAGTTATAGTAACTCTATTGTTTGTTCCTAGCTATTTTGCTATTTTTTGTTGGTTGTTTTGTTGTTGGTTTGCTACCAGGTTTCTATTTTTTTTGTTTAAGACTATTTTAAATTTATGGGTTTCAGGTCCCTATAAAACTTGTTTAATTGTAGATGTGTTTCTTTGTTTATCTTTATTCCTACATTTTGTATAAGGTTTCGGGTCCCTCTAAACCCTGTTTTACCTTAATAAAAAATAAAGTTGAGCTTAGCAATAAATGTGAGGGGATAAAATTACACTGACATAAATATCCACAATGATAAACACATTTGACACTAAATAATGAGTTGTGACTAGAATAATAAAAGTTGAATTCAATTTTTGAAAATTATATTTAAATTAAAGTGAGACACTTACCTTAAATCTTGACCATGGAAATATATTGTGGAAGACAACATAAATTGATTTATCAAGGTGATGGAATTTTTGGGCTTGATCAAACCAATGTCTAACCCACATATTGATAATGCTCTACTCTAGTTTATATTTGCTCCTAGAAAAATGAATTGGTGCATGGACTTTATCCAATACTCATGAGAGTGAATTGGATGAAATTTGATGCTTGGAATTAAATTACCTATATGTCCATACTTTAGATCTTTGTAAGGAGTTACTAATGTTTATAAATACACTTACACAATTTGCTAAATTGTGAGGTTACGTTCTCTTTAGTTAGTATGCAAGGTGATTTAATGGCTTTGGAATGGATTGAATATAACAAGCAAACCCACAAGAATACATAAGATGATGTATGCTTTGATAATGTCGTTGTCGATGTAACATAAATGTTCTCTAACAATGTGTTTTCATAATTCTTGATGATCTTTAAACTAATGAAGGAATATCTTTAAATACAACAACATTAGACACAAACCAATGTAAACATGTGTAAAATTAGCTCACAACAACCAATAGAAAGGCGTTGACAATAATTTAAATTTGAATTTTAAAATTGTAGAGTTCAGATCTACAATTAAAAAAAAATGATCTAGATCAAATTTGCACATATACACCTAATCCAAAATAAGAAAAGAACAAATCTAAAGATCAAAATCAATCCCTAAAAATGATCAATGATACAATGACATCAGAAACTAAACTCACAACTAAAAACATACACTTATTTTCACAACTACAATCATAAACAAAGGTATCATTCATATCATTTTATTTGTCTTAAGTGAGCAAGGAGTGATTCTCTTTGTTTCTAGCGACCCTGAAAAGTTGAGAAACCTCCATGTGTAATGTAGTGAAACTCTCTTATTGCATCAATGCTTCCAAAAAAAGAAAGCAATAAATAATTAGTGTCCCTTCACCTAACGAAAAAGCTTGTTATGCCGTCCATGGGGATGATCACTTGTAAAGAAACAGATAAGTACATAATTAGGCATGGAAGCATTGAACACTAGGGAGGTGGATGAGATAGGCCGTACAACAGTTGGGATTGGGCCATGCAATTCTTGTCGGCCCCCCTTCCACTTTACACCCACCTTAAGTAATTACCTTGGCGGCCGGGCGGGTCGGGAGTGGTGGAGTGGAGTTCTACCAAATCATGTTTTATCATGGAATTTTGTGCTCTACAAGACAAAATTTTAGTTTAGTGGTGTTGTTGACTTGACACAGAATCCCGTGACCATTTTATTAATTGGCGGGCATTTCGCGGAAGCCAAGCTAAGCTCGGGTGTATAATGATTTTGGAATGCAATGAATGCGACCCGTCACACCCGTCCCACCCGTGCATGTAGTAATAATTCAAATTGTGCCGGACCCGCGGGTCAAATTCGACGCCGGTTTAGTTTGCTTTGTCATTTTTAAGCTTGGAATATGCCTAAGTTTTGCATGAGGTGGTCTGGTGGTCTTGTTTGGCAAAGGCTATCCAGCCCCCAAAACGACATGGTAAGGGGGCTGGCATCCATCGGCACATCCATGGCCATAGACTCGTACGGTAGAACTGTCAGCCGCTGTGCCAGGAAGTTTTGATTTTAACACCCGTTTGTAGGGTGCCGCCAAGGAAAGCAAGTGGGCCCAGGTCTGCCGTCCTCCACCGCCAGCCTCCACCAAGTTGATCAATATTAATGTATCAGTATTAATTGTCAACTACTTTCACAATTTCCCGCTAAATTGAATTTGCAGTCTCCCTTAAATTTCCCGCGGTAGAAAAGGAGTTTGCTGTAGTTTTGAGTTCTGCTTCCCTTCCTCAAACAGCTCTAGTTCCAAACATCTTTCTATTTGCGCAGTGCCCAATTGGTTAACGGTCAACGCTCTCAAGGTATGGCGGATGAATTATATATGCAATTGTTCTGAACCCATTTAAAAAAAAATCATTTTTGCAATGAAATTGAGTCTTATGTTTGTGTTATGAAGATAACAAGAGACGGAATTCAGAGGAGATTCATACACAGAGCGACCAGGAGCTGCTTTAAATAAACGAACAGCGTAGCACCAGGTTTTTTGGCTCACTTTTATAAATTGCTCAAGCTTATTAAATCTTTTGTTTCGCTGATATAAATTTTTCAATTCACTAGACCCTGTGTAAATAATAGTGATTCTACCCGTGTAAATAAAAAAGCAGTTGCATTAGTGGAAATTTTTTACGATTTGGCTGGCTGGCAAGATTTTGAGGAAAATTATTAATTTTCATAAGCGTTAGGCAATAAACTGTGGCCAAATATTGGTTGTTAAAGAGTGCCCATTTTTCATTTTAATTGATTAGGTTGGAGAGATAAGAAAAAGGAAAGAACAAAAAATATTTGGCATCCAAGTTAAAAGTTTACCAAATGAAATAAAATAAATTAATTTAGGGTACTCTGTTCCATTTTAAAAGATCAGTAGGAATTGCATTGAATTTTAGATATTCAGCCTCAAAATCTGGTGTAAGCAACCTTCTTTGTGGAAAATACAACGGGATTGTTTTTCTTTGTTGTATAGATATTTGTATTTCTATTTTAACCGCGTGATTAAGCTTGAAAACAATTGTAAATTTGCCAATTCATCTATGCCCAAATATTGTATGCACATTCAAATAACATTTAGCTTTTCCATAATAGAAATTATCTACGGCCTTTACCAAACGGGAGAATTTCCACAGCGTTAATGTGAAAATATTACTTCTAACTTTCGATGTAGACCAAGACTTTAAAACTTAGTGTATTAATTTTGATAATAAATCCAAGTTGTATGCCCTTTAAAACTTAGTGTATTAATTTGGGAGTCAAAATACATTCTAACTAAACACTCTTGATTAAGAAAATGGTCAAATAATACATTCAACAACATTTATTTCTATCAATGCAGCATAAACAATCTTTTAAATCTTACATTTTTTATTTAAATAGAAAGTATATATTAAAGAAAAATCACATATTTTAACTAATTTTTACTCCAATGATTATTATATAGAAAGTTTCAAATGTGTTTTTTCCTCTATTTTAAGTTATCATTGTGCATTTAAAACAACACATTATATTATATTTTGGGGATTAAACTACTTTAATTTGAAGAATAGGAGCAACGTCTAAAAAATTAATTTCTTAAAATTTATGAAACTTTTGTTGGTTAAGCTACTCAAAGCTAGAGGAAGTTGATAATTGAATAATTTTTGTATTTAATAATTTTTTATAAAATTGAAGTTGAAATGTATTTAATAAAATAGTTATGAGATTGATCTAATATTCACATAGAAAATGATTGTAAAAATACAGTGAAAAATTAAACAAATGAATGCGGAAGTAGAGGTATATGTGCACACATTGATAAAATAAAATCTATTAAACTAGCATACATATATTAAATATTAATATATAAAAAATACATTGAGAGTTATCATTATGAGGGGCCTATTGCACTGAGAAAAAATGATGAAAATAGGCACCTTGAAAAGGATAACTCTCGGTATATTTTATATATATTAATATTTAATATATGCATGCTAGTTAATAAACAATGGAAGCCTTACCTTTGCCCGCGAGGTGCATAAATTAGATAATTAGGTTTAAATTTAGATTGATCTTGCAATCCTCAATTAAGAATTTGGACTTTGTGCCCTCTTTGTGGCCATTGGAAGTTTCACCCGAATTTTTAACAATAAATAAATTATGAAGTATTTTTATATTCTATTATATTAACAATATTATATTTATAATTTTTTTTTATGAAATATATATTACTTAAATTTCAAATAACTATATTATACTAGATTTTTGTTGAAAAGAATACATCATCTCATAAAAATATAGACAATTTAATAATTATCAAGAAGATCTCAAAATCTTACAAATAAAAGTTAACAAATTTTTTCTTAAGATATTTTAAATTAAATCAATAAGTAATTTTAAAAAACTTATATTATAAATTTTAAAACAAATAAATTAATAAATTAATCAATATTTAGTAACCTTCTAACTAACTAATATCAACTATATTTTCAATTATATTACAAACATGAAATTTTTTTAATCATTTCATTAATTATTTCTATTTACAATTATTTTAATTAACCTAAATTAAAATTGTAAAGAACTTTTATTTTACATTGTATTAAAAACTATTCAATAGGAAACACTTATTAATCATTTCATTTATTAATAATTTACCAACTACTATTTGTATTTATTTTAATTATACTAGATTAATATAAAACATGATTTTCTTACAAGTATCAACATGTGAGTATAAAGTAAAAGCTAAAATATTATGAAAGCATCATATTTTCAATTATATTACAAACATGAAAATTGTTTACTCATTTCATTAATTATTTCTATTTACATTTATTTTAATTAACCTAAATTAAAAATGTAAAGAACTTTTATTTTAGATTGTATTAAAAACTATTCAATAGGCAACACTTATTAATCATTTCATTTATTAATAATTTACCAACTACTATTTGTATTTATTTTAATTATACTAGATTAATAATGTAAAACATCATTTTCTTACAAGTATCAACATGTGAGTAATGTGAGTATAAAGTAAAAGCTAAAATATTATGAAAGCGTCATTTATATTATAAATTTTAAAACAAATAAACTACTAAATTAATCAATATTTACTAACCTTCTAACTAACTAATATCAACTATATTTTCAATTATATTACAAACATGAAAATTGTTTAATCATTTCATTAATTATTTTTATTTACATTTATTTTAATTAACCTAAATTAAAAATGTAAAGAACTTTTATTTTAGATTGTATTAAAAACTATTCAATAGGCAACACTTATTAATCATTTCATTTATTAATAATTTACCAATTACTATTTGTATTTATTTTAATTATACTAGATTGATAATGTAAAACATCATTTTCTTACAAGTATCAACATGTGAGTAATGTGAGTATAAAGTAAAAGCTAAAATATTATGAAAGTATCATGTGTGGAATTTTTAAGGTGGTACGATTTGTTTGTAGGTAAGTATTTTTACTCACATTTTAACAAACACTGTAATTCTATTCTATTCCAATCAACTAAAGCATAATAGTATGTCTCACTAATCAATTTACAAATTTATGGGAACAAAAAAAAATGATTAAGTTCATTTTAGATAATATTTTTGACCACTATATATATATGTCATTTAAATATTATATGTAGTATCATAGTCCCCCAAGCTACATAGAATGTTTAACCAACATAGGTTTACATGTCAAATATATTGTTTAGTCTCATACATCAGTTTTATTAATCAAAATTTATCATTTCACACCATTTTTTTTTATCAAATGAAGCTAATACATAAAAAATAAATTAAAAATTACATATATGTAGCACTCATTGTAGCTTTCTAAAACATATTATTTTTTCCTATCTCATTATGTGTTTATGTGTCCTCTTGTAAAATTGCCACAAAGTTGAGGTCCTAGTTAATTTTGACAACTCATTTTTAAGTAAGAAACCTTTGTAGTTTTCAATACAAATAAACAATTTCCCAACTATGAATATAATTAAGATAATAAATTCTTGAACATTAAGACACTAAGATGTATATATGACAAATACTATAATTTGGGGCGATGCTTTGTATCTCTATATTTTACCCCCACTTTAACATGCAAGTGAGATATAGTGAGTCATGTATGCTAAAGTAAAACATTTTTTATTTATTTGTTAGACCTAAATTAAAAGATGTGAATAATTTTCTTCATGTTTGATATGAAAGGATCTAGTGAACAAACATTAAAAGTAAGGTATTGGCCCATTTACAAAAATTAGATGAAAACCATTATTTCACCTCTATTCAAGTACTTTCCTATGTAATGAAAAAAGGTAGTTTAGGGAAATTATCACTACCACATGGCCTAGCTTTCCCCTCATGAGATTTTTAGGATAAAATAATGAGTTATTTGAGTTTTCATGACTATTACTATACAATTATTTTTTATATATTTGATGTTCTATATTTCATTATCTTTTATTAAAATTCATTTGATCCAAGTAATTATAAGTAGAAATAATTTTGTGATCTTAAATTATAAAATTATAATGATTTACAAATTAATTTTGGAATTAGAGCAATTTGATCTTAGTGGGTTTGTGAAAGTTTGTCTATAATAGTAACTATGAGAGCACAAAACGCTAACATAAAAAAATGAATGCACAATTAATTGCATTATAAATCTATATGAATGGAATAATAAAGAACTTATAGTGGTTTATCTAATAAAAAGAGATTATATCAAGACAAAAAGAGTTCATATAAAGGAAAAAAGTTCAAATGATACAAGAACAATCTTATGTTGGTAAAAGATCTTAAAAAAAAACTTGGTATTAAGGAAGAGTGGGGAGTGAGAAAAAATGCATAGTATTTATTGAACAAACCATACAAAAATAAGAAGGAAAAAAAAAATTCCATTTAATGTAGGAACTAAAGTAGAAATAGATATTTTTGATGAACAAATTAATCTTGAACCATTAAATTTATGGATTGAAAAAATATAAGTCTATTTTAATGTGCATAAAGTAAATGTGGCATAAAAATATTCAATTGCATTCCACAAAATAAAAGAGTATCATGTTGTATGGTGGGGGAATTTTATTGTAAATTGTGGAAAGATGAATAATATCATAGTAAGTAGTTAGGATTAATTCATAGAAATATTTATCCTATTAGATATAAAATTGATAAAAAAGAGAGGATATGTTACAAGAAACAAAGTGGTCAAAGTATGAAGGATTACACCAAATGGAGTTTAAGAGGAAATCTATGCAAAATGACATGGAATTGGATGAGCAAGATATGTTGAAAATGTATCTTGGAGGTCTCCATTATCACATCTTGAGGAGGATGGGTATCAACAATCCCAATGAATTGCATGAGACATGAGTTCGAGAACTTATGTAGAGGAGGAGAAAAATATATATGATGATGAGTCCTTTAGTGTGAAGGTTAAAATTGCAAAATAATGAGAAAGTTAAGAAATAAAATACTCTTGTACAAAATAGAGAAGGAAAAGACACAACTAATCATCTTAGCCATTACAAAAATAGATGGACATGCTTATTTAAAGTTTTGGAAAATTCATCATAAACTACATCCTAAAAATAAAATTAAGAAAAAAAGTGAAGATTCAAATAAATCTATGCTAATAATCCAAGAAGAGGGAATTTAACTATAAAATAGTTTATATGTATACCATAGGTTTGTATGTGTAGCCACTAACACTAAAGAAAGGATAAAAATGAAGAAATGAACATAATTTTCATTTTAAAATTACACATAAATAAGTCAAGTGTTTATATTTATTTTTTCCAAGTTAAAATTCAACCTTGCATTGAAAAAAGTTAGTTTTTTTAGATTGGGGTTTCCTATTTTATTCCTATTTTTTATTGTTTTTTGGGCTATAGGTTCATAGATAACACACATGGATCTTTGGATCCCTCTCAAATATCTTTTAAATAAGCCGTCCTTGGTCATTGTGCCAATGATTCCCTACATGAGGCTAATGTACTAAGAATTATTATTGGTTTGGTGAAAATGAAATACAATTATTGGAAAAATAAATTACCTCTCTTAGAGCACAAAAATTCCCATGTTTGTTTATATTATATTATTGGAAAATTGGTTTATATGACATTATCCCAATGATTTATAGACTCATTTGTAATAGGTCATTGAACTTTATTCATATATTATTTTAAACCTCAAAGGAAAGTGTGAACACTAAGGTAAAGATAAGTATAGGTCATAGAATGATTAGAAAAAAAATATATAGTTCTTTTGACATATTTGAACAAGATAGAGGTCCACTAATCATCTTAATATTATTCAGAATGGGCAAGCCAAAAAAATGGCAATCAAAACTTCATCTAGATGTGCAAGACATTCCTAATCAAGGAAATCATTTCTCAAGTGTTGACCTTGAATGGACACCTATTGGAGATGAAAATGGTGAGATAGATATATGTGCTGCGATCCCTCTTGAAAGACTCCCTCATTTTGTCAAAGGAGAAGGTTTATTGGATTCTACAGAGACAACATTTGTACACAAAATGCATAAAGAGCCCAATTTGATACATCCTAAAGACCACACAACCATGATGTACTCAAGGTTTGCATAGATTTAATATAATTTATGCATGTAAGAAATTATATTTTCTAATTGTTATATTAATTAATTTATATATGTGTGTGTGTGTGTGTGTGTGTGTGTGTGTGTGTGTGTGTGTAAATAGGTATTGGTGTGCTTTTGGCCCCGAGGATAATAGAAATAAACCTAAAACCAAGAAAAGGAAACAAAGGTTTATCCAAAAAAGGGGTTGCCAAACCCACTTTCTTGTTAAGGTTATGTATGGTAGACCAAATGTTGCAATTATTACATATAATGATTTCAGTCATTGTGATGCTAATGGTGAATTTTGCCATGGAAAAGATGACCCTTTTGGTGATCCAAGGAGCAGTGTTGCACCAAGGTTGTCAAATGAATGTAAATCGTATATTGAATCCTTATTGCCAATGGGGGTGGGGATTGACACAATATGTGAACAACATTATTTAGATCATGGTTTTATTCAGTTGATGAATAAGAGGGACACATGTTTGTTGAGAAAAGATGTTTTGAATGCATGGAAAAGAGTACGCTCGCTTCGATCCCAAAAGAACGAAGATGATGCAAAAAGTGTAAGCATGTGGCATGTAGAGGAGAAAGATAACTTCTTTTACTATAAAAGACCAGATAATGTGGAAAATATTCCATTTATCATAGGAATCCAAACACCATGGATGCGAGAAATGATGGTGAAGCATTCACATAACTCAATTATTGCAATGGACTCCACATTCTCGACAAATAAATATGGTGTAAGTAAAACAATTCTAATTGTGTTTATAGTTCCTAATAAAATCATTAATTTATTCTCTTAAACATATAATAATTTATCAATGGTTTTTTCATGTGTAGTACCAGTTATATACTTTGCTTGTATTCGATGAACAAGAGGCCGGTATACCTATTGCATGGGCCATATCCTCAAGAGATAAAGTTGAGGATATAAATGAATGGTTGATGGAAGTTTGTAAAAGAGGGAAACAATGTAAAGCAGATTGGAATGTCAATGCATTTATGACAGACGATGCTAGTGCTGAGATTGAAGCAATCAAGTTTTTATTGGCCTTAATCTTTTATTTTTACTTTTTAGAATGATACTTATGAGATTTTATAATGCACTACTTATGAGCTTTTATAATGTAACATGTAGATTATCTTTTGATTGCCGAGTACTTTTATGTATTTGGCATGTACGTAGGGCATGGTTGAAGAATGTATACAAGTAAATCCATCTTTAATTAAAATATGTGAAACAATCGAACATTACATGTTTGAACCTCATAGTTTGATATTATATTTTATAATCCAGGTATGTCCATAATAAGGATGTTGGAACTAAGATGTTTGATAGATTGGGTGAGATAATGTATGCAATGAATGATAATGAAGACATCATTGCTCACCTGATAAAAAAATTCATGGAGGAATTCAAAGAGGGGAAGAAATTTATTGAATACTTTCAAAAAACTTGGTGTCAT
This sequence comes from Sequoia sempervirens, assembly GCA_007258455.2. NCBI lineage: Eukaryota > Viridiplantae > Streptophyta > Pinopsida > Cupressales > Cupressaceae > Sequoia > Sequoia sempervirens. The sequence continues at coordinate 427,235,297 of VDFB02058242.1, read as the reverse complement.
GACGAGACTCATATTGGTAAGCCTATTAAATTATTCATTATGGTTTTTATGCATTTACATCATTTAACTTGTTTTTATTTATACTAAAATGAAGTTTATGATTATTTGTATAGCGATGTGGGCAAAAAACTATAGAATTTTTCCTCATGCAAATTAATAAACCAATGCTTCCATAGAGTCATATCACTTCCACATCAAGAGTCACTATTTAAATGATCGTTCAAAAAGATGCACAAGAAGAATGGATTGGCTTATCCATGCACTTCTTCATAGGGTAGAGCCATTCTATAAAAATAAAAGATATTTGCAATTATTAGGGTTTCTGACTAACTTCAAAAAAGAAAGATATTACATAACTGCATTAGAGAGGTAAAAAAAAATACCAGATACAGATTGCCATCCATATGATCTCCTTCCTAACACGTACCAGATAAGAAGCCAAACAATTCCAACAAAATGGTATCTTGTTAGAAAATTTGGACCAGATTTACATGTGTGTGATTGTCAGTGGGCAAAGAAGGGAAACACGTGCAAACATGTGTTAAAGATTGTAGATCTTCTAAAAAGAAACAAAAATAATGAGCAAGATCAAGTTGTTGGTAAGGGTTATTTGAGAGTTAAGTTTAATATTTATATGTTAAATGATTATTAACTAAATTAATCTCATTAAATTATAGATGGTGTTACTCCATTGCTTGATGATGATGACAATGTCAAAGGGAGTTTTAGTAACGAAAATAATACCATCGATAATGTCGATATGGTCTTTACAATTAAATATTACTTTATTTTTTATGGTTCTCAAAATTAATTAAATCTTAATTCAATTATAGATGGTTGTAATCAAATAGAAGATCAAGATGTGTTTGGGGTTGTCATTGGTGAAGACCAAAGAACAGGTAAGTTTCAATGTATACATTTTATAATGAAATATTAAGATATTTTAAGATATTTTTAGATTTAATCGTTTATATTTGTATTACAGATGGCCAGAAATTGTGTGATGCTTCAAATGATAACTTTCAAAATTCCATTGATTATTTAAAACATCTGCTCCAAAATTTACCAACTAGCGAAGATGAAAAAAATAAATTTAGTCAATGTATTGAGCGATTGAGAAAAGATATTGATACATCTTTTCCTTCCTCTTCCAAATTTACATCAATCCCTGGATTAGAGAACATGTCTACGAGATGCATATCACCTTGGTTCAGTCCAAGCAAAATGTGCAAACATCTTTCAATCCGTCAAAGAGACAATGCCATCTCTGAAGACTTGAATGAAACAACTGAGGAGTATGGAAATTTTCGATTCCCCTCTATAGGATGTAGAAAGAAAAAGAAAAAAAAGGTCATAAATCGCTCAGTCATTGCAATAGAAGAAGAAAGAGTTGTTATCATGCAACAACATAGTGAGTACATTTATTCATAGGCATTTTAGTAATTTGCATAATAATACTTCTTGTTTCTATTTTATATGTTAAATATATGTCATTGTAGGTTTGGATGATCAAGAAAGTACTCGACAACATCAATTAACTTTCTTTATTGATCCAAATCAAACAATAACAAATGAAATACAACTTATAGATGGTAATTTTTTAACTATCAAATGTATTTATTAATTTTATACTTAATAAATTTACCATTATTTATATTAATTACATAATGCAATTTTACACTTGAAAATTTATCTATGTTGATGTGTTAAATGAGCATGTCATTGCAGATTCAAGGGATCAACAAAACAATAGAGATCATATGCTACCTTTTTCTTTTGATCTCAACCAAACAACAACAATAGATACAATGCAAAGTGGAGATGGTATAGAAATTATAGAACACACTTCTATCAATTTTATGTCTTTAATTTGTAAATTAATTTTTGTCTAAGTTGATGTGTTAAATGTGCATATTATTGTGGCTTTAGATGATCAACACAACATCCAACAACATATGTTACCATTTTCTATTGATCTTAACCAAGAAGCTTCAACAATGGATGTAATGCAAAGTAGAGATAGTAACAATATGGTAATTTGAAATTTCTAAATTATATTAGATAAGTTTTTTTTGGTGGCCTAATTTATTTACTATTGAGCTAATTAAAATGTGGTTTGACTTGTTCTTGTGCAGTCAATTTTGTATCCATCAAGTGGCATGAGAAGGCTAGATTTTTATGATCCACCATAAGTTTAGGACTCACCTGAGACATAGGATCAATTGAACTATTAGGATTTAATGTGTAGTTATTCAACATCCACATTGCATATAGATCTTGAGATGGCATATGGAGCTTGAGATGACATATATGCAACATTTTGTAAAAAATATTTTGAGTTGGTATCAATGCCAATTTCGTATGTGTAGAGAATTGTTCTACGCTTTTATATATAAAAAATCGATATACAATATAATTTTTCCTTATGTGCATGTTTTCCAACTTTCAACTTTCAACATTTAAATTTGAATGTATATGCACATTAGAATGGTTGAATTATAAATAATAACATGTTATAGATTTATTTCTTGCAATCTTACTTTCTATGATGACTAAAAATCAATATACAACATTTTTTTTTTCGTATGTGCATGTTTTCAAGATTTAAACATTTAAATTTGAATGTATATTCATTTTAGAATGGTTGAATTATAAATAATATGTTATTTATTTCTTGCAATCTTACTTTTCATGATGGTAGTCATAGTTAGATATATGATTGTCTTATAATAACATGTGACCATTTCTCTATCAAAATACCATTATGTTGTTTAGGATTTTTTATTCTAAGCATCTTTTTATCGTTTCATAATCATTTTTATTTACATTAAGTTGTTTACGATTTGTTATTCTAAGCATCTTTTAATCGTTCTATAATCATTTTTTTGCATTAAGTTGTTTAGGATTTGGTTATTCTAAGCGTCTATTCATCAATGCATAATCATTTCATTTGCATAAAATTGTTTAGAATTTATTTATTATAAACATCTTAATTTAAATTGCATTAAGCATTCGGTGGCACTCCCTAGATAAGCATAGAATAAATTTTGGTGAAATATGGAATACCACTAAATCTTAGTTGTATAGCTACAAGAGGAGAAAAAATGATTGATTGCAACTAACACTAGATAAAAAGAGAGAGGAAAAAGAGAGGGGAAGGAAGCACAAGGATAGAGGAACAAATTAGAAAAAGGAAAATAAATAACCATAAAAAATGAGAGAAAACATAAAAAAATAATAAAAAATGCAACTAAATATAATAGTGAATGAGCAAAAATATATGACCACTTGAATAGCAACAACTTAAGATACAAGGAATACGAGCAAAGATGAATATATAACAATATTTTGAAAATAAACTATAAAACTATAAGATTAGAAAAAATAAAAATAGGTCAATTTTGCAATCAATTTTCAAATTTCCCATGCACAATTAGATTAAAGATTTCAATTTTGTTTAATAAAATAAATTTAAAATTATTTAGATATTCAAAAACATAAAGAACACCATTAAAATTCTAGTTTTACTTATTGATTTTTCAATTATCATATATTGTTTAAGTAATTGTTATTTATATTTTTTTTCTATCAATTTTTAAATTTTTTGACAATTTCAAAATCATAAAAAACAACTCTTTATTAACTATTTTAAAATATAATCTAATTTATTATTTAACAATTAAAAATTAATTTTGACTAATAAAATAATAAATCTTATTTTTTAATAAATGTAATGTAAAATTACTCTAAGCATGAAACAAAATAATATTTTTCATTTTTAGTTTGATCGTGGATTAATTACAAATATTTCATTCAATTATATTCTTCCTAGATATGTTTTGTAATTAAAATTGAATTAGAAAAAAAAAGACTTGTAGAGATATACAATCAACATATTTTTAGGTTTCCAACTTTATTCACCAATTATCATTTATTTAATGTAGTTTTATATATTAATGTTTAATTAAAATACACATTGAAATATGAACATAATAACTTCTAATCATTTTAAATATTTAAAAATTGAAAATTTGACATCATTTTACAAATTATATGACTTATCTTATAAAAAAAATATTTAATCATTTTAACTTAGCAAAAAAATTTACTAGCTTTTCCAAAAAATTATATTGTAAAATTAATAATTTATTAATAAATAAAAATATTTAAAATAAATACTTATAAAAAAAATTAAATATAGACATAAAACACATTGTATTCTTTATATTTTCATAATTATTTAAAAAATAATAATTAATCATTACTCATTTGAAAACAACATAAACAACTATTTCAAACATACAAATTTCATGATTTTATTAAAAAAAAAAAATAATATCTTTATTTATAATCAAGTGTCCAAGAGCGTGCAGGATGGAGTTTGCATTAGGGTGAATTTACATTATACTGGAAGTGGTGAGGAAAAACAACGGGAAATTTAGACGAAATTGATCAACTTGGTAGAGGCTGGCGGTGGAGGACAGCAGACTTGGGCCCACTTGCTCGGCAGCCTACGAACGGGCGTTAAAATCAAAACTTCCTGGGCACAGCGGCTGACAGTTCTACCGTACGAGTCTATGGCCATGGATGTGCCGATGGATGCCAGCGCCCTTACCATGTCGTTTTGGGCGCTGGATAGCCTTTGCCGTCTTGTTTCACGTGCAGTAAAGGAGATTTACATGCTATGTATACGTATCAAGTCAATGGAAATAAAACAAATTCTAAGGAAATGAAATATGAGTTGTACACCCGTGCCCTTCTGCTCTTAAGTTTGGAGTTGACTTCGTGTTTATAATAAGTGTGTAAATGATAGGTTTTGAGTTAGTGTGGGCACACATCTTAGATGCTTATTTGTTTCTATCTGGAAGGATCTATTTTGGATTTGGATTTTATTCATTTAGATTTGTAATTGTGGAAATGATCTTTGATCGCTTTCACTCATTGAAATGATTTTGTGGTTTTTAATATTAAAATTTTAATTTGTGATTTGATATAATTTATTCTTATGATCATTGTGTGTTGACTTAAGGTAACAAATCGTTTTATTGTGATTTTTGGTATTGTGTAGCTCATTTTGGACATCATATTAGATCTTATCATTCCTAGAGCTATCATTACTACTTGCATGTATTATCAAAGCATTTGCATAGCACAAGTATCTAAGGTAGCTTGTATAGTTGAGAGTAATGTCTTAATTTTTTTCTAGTTGTTGATTTAATATCTTTATATAGTTTCACAAAAGGGAAGCAATTATTGCTACCATGTGTAAACTAGAAAGCATAGGAACAGGTTTTTATGATAGAACAGACTGATAACGTCAAGATGAACCAAAACTAAAAATTAACAAAGATCAAATTTGTGCATCAAATTAGATATGTAGGTGTAGAATCAAATATTCAATCACGAAATAGACCAAGGACGACAAACAACACACTCACCAATATTCCTTCATTATTGGAAAATCAACATCTAATATCGATCACAAGTTTTCAAGTGAGTACTTTCATTTGATTCATTTTCTAAAGTATTTATTTATTTTAACATATCTAATTCATTTGCATCATATAACACAAATATCTATGCTAGATTTTGAATATTGATAATATTTACCCTAGATTTATGTAAAAGGGATTTTATTCTCCCTCTTAGATTACAAGAGGGTTGTTTATTTTCCTTTTCATTTCAATGAACCCATCTACTCTCACAACTCCTTACAATTTTATCAAATCTAAGTGATTTATATTGTCATCTCTCTTTTCAATACCACTTTGGGAATTCTTTATGCCATGAGCTACTTGAAATCCTAATCTTCTTTTACAAAGGAAAATTTATCTAAGCTCTAATATGGCTAACTACTCTAATGATAATGAGATATTTTCTAATAATACTCATATTGAACACCATATTAGGATCACAAAGACCAATAAGATTATACTCATGATGCTTATATTACTAAAAAAGAGCTCTCCCTTACAAGATAATTACTTGTTGATGCAATTATTCATGTCAAATCTTCTTGATAATTAGCTATTATCTTGCATAAGGCCTTAGCGGTCACCCCTTTGTGGCACATATATTCTTCATAATATATGTACTATCATTGCTTCTACTAATGGTATATCCTCTTGTTCAACCACCTATACCTTATTTTCTTCTCATTCTTCCTCCTCTAATCCTATAGTTACTGTTAGAATTGGCTATGGTTGTCAAGATCTTGAGACCAAATGGAAAGCATAAAAGAGAGAGAATAGAATGTGACAAGAATAAACTATATACTCGTCAATATGATTCAATGATATGATGTGATTGTGTACAATGAGAGACCCCTTGGTTATATAGCCAAGGTGAGATACAAGATGTCATAGGATTATGACAAGTGTCTTAGTCATATGACATGAGACAACTAATCACAACTACCTAGGTTCACATGTGTTACAAGTCAAAAGATAGGATAACAACTAATGAAAACTAACACCTTCTAGAAATATTCCTTCCTATGACCTAAGTAAACTTAACATATGTAAATAAGTCCCCTAGTAATGAATTAACTAGGTACAAGACTTTATTTACACCAATAGTTACAACTTCTATGGACTCTACCACCCATGTTACCATAACCACTTTTCTTTTCACAAGTGTTCCACTCACCTCTCATCCTTAAATATCTACATGTACCCATATACCTACTAGCATTATCCCTTATATTTATGTTTTGTATACTCCTTCTTACCATATGACTGCCTTGTATTATCATGTGGCTTCTCCTTCCACTATCATGTAATTATCTCTTATAAATTATCATCTTTGTACTTCATACATTGTTTCCCATGCTTCCCATACTATGCTACTATTCCTACCTCTACCTTATATATCTTATTGAAGGATTTTGGTCAACTTAAGAAGAAAGTGGATGATATACCTAGTAACCATGAGTCTATTATACATAATCTTCCTCATTGCACACCTCTCACTTCTAACATTGTTACATATTCATTACCCATAGGATTTCTAGTACCTAGATTCAAATTATCTCATGGAAAAGGAGATCCATATATATTACACCTACAATCATCAAATGCTATCGACCTAGATTTCACATTTGAGGATAAAGTTTTAGATGAATTATTTCTATGAAATTTGATGAACTATGTCATTAAATGGTTCTATTTATAGCACCCAATTCTATTCACTATTTTTATGAGTTAGGCATTGATTTATTGCAACACATTTACAAGTTAATACGGGCATTAAAGTAACAGTGGCTGATTTGATTAAATGTGTTCAAGGATATTATGGGCCTATTTTTTATTGTTATTCACTTCTAATAATTATATGGTAAACTAAAGTATCAATTAGGGAATGATGAATTACAGTCCATTTTACTTGAATGGCTCCTTCCTCCCATTAAAGATAACATATAATCATTTAATTTTGCCTCCTTTATAGATTTATTTGCATATGTAAAAAAGTTAAACTTAAATTGCTAGCATCTGGGGTCCTCCCATAACTCTTCCACATCTTCAAACTCTTTGAAAATTTAAAATAACCTTTCAAAAATGGAATGAAAAGGAATAATCTAACCCTAGTGCCAACTATGTGGCTAATAATTCCAGTATTATATCTCTCAAACCTCAACATACTAGGAAATTTACAAAGCTTAGTGATCCATTAGAAAATATGCTTCAAATATTGTTTACTAGTAACTCAATCAATTTTTCTCCCTTTCATCCATTGGACCATTTTAGAGGTGTTGACACTCCAAAATTTTGTCCCATTTTGTGCCTTTGCCATATTTTTCCCAAGCTTATAACCAATATGAGAAATCAGTCATGGGTCATGTTTTATATCTTAGCAACAATGGATAGAGCACAAAAAATTAAGTCAAGTTTATTTTTGAATTTTTAAAAAATATGCCAAGGGGCAAAAGTTATTATCTTGCAAGTTTTCTCTTTCCATTTGGATCAAGTCATTTTCCCTATAAGATGCAGGTCAATTAGTTTCTTTTGCAAATATCTTGTTGGGTTGGAAATGTCTACAATAGGTTTTGATGGATAAAATATTTGCTAATTATTGGTCTTGCGAGATTTCCATGGTTAAGAGAACCTCTATTGTTCAATATTTTCATCTGCTTCACTTAGCTTTACTTGCTTTGTGGGAAATATGTGTTCATCTAAATTTGCACGACTTTTCATCTGATCTTCCTTTTGTTCACTTGTTGATGTCTTTCATGCAATGTCAAGTTTCTATCTGTTTGTCTGTAATGTGCAGTTCTTATGGAATTTCCCACAAAGGTGAAGAATATGAAAAAAATGTTTGAGTGTTGCTTTTACAAAATCTTGATGTCTATCTGAACTTCTCTTCTAGCTTGTTTCAATTTGGTTAGATTTGGAATTTTTTGCTTTGTGGGAAAGATCGCTCCATTCAAATATTTATGGGTATTTCCATGTGAACCAACTTGCTTCACATCTTGATGGATTTCTTGCATTTTCCACTTACACACCATCTTCTCATAATGCTTATATCATCTTCTCTTTTATAGGTATTTTCAATCAAACTTCTCCTTTCAAGTGTATTTGTCCAATTCACTTCATTTTCTCCACACCGTTCCTTTATGGGCTTTTCCTTTACATTTGAACTTCACCTTTGCAAATTTATTCATCTAATTCAGATGATTTCTCTTGCAAGCCGTATCCACTCTATTTTCTTGCATCTATACTTGAATGGCATCATATTGACATCATCTCACCTTGCTAACATCATCATGATGTTATCATTTTTGAAGTTCCTAAACCTAATTCATTTCCACTTTTTGTGAACGTCATCCTTGTTGACGTCACTTGGGGGACTTTCTATCTGAATTAGATATTATTCATTTGGCAGATGCACTTGGTTTCTCCACATGCATGCTTGGAGGCCAATATCCCGTGGTAATTTGATGGACCTTTTCGACCCACAAGGAATTATTGAAGACCAAAGTATTATGTAAATCCATTGAATTTAGTTTGCTTTTGTGAATTTCTCAGTTTGTTAACCTCAAGGTTTATCGAAAGGGGAGTTGACCAAAATTGGATTTCATTGAAGAATAGTGTTTTTCAAAATATTTGACAGCTTACTTAGTTCATAAACTTGTTGGTTCATTGACAGGGAAGTTTGTCAAAAGACAAGAGAAGACCAAAGGTTTTAAGGTTTTTCAATTTGTTGATAGGTAAGCTTGTTGAAAGAGAAGAAATAGATGACCAAAGGTTTTAAGGTTTGTGAGTTCACTAAAAGGATGGTTTTTTGAGTGGGAAGTTTCCCGAAAGTTATAATCGTGCACATGCAGATCATATTTCCGTAGTGGGTAGATGGCGAGATTTTTCTCGCATGGTTCATTTGGATATAAGATTTTTTGGAAGGGGCATAAATGATTTAGGGATGTGTTAAAAATATCAAGATGTGGATTGGACATATGTCCAAAGTGAATTTGACCCAATCAAGGTCAGTTCCCCGCAAGTCCATTTGGGAGATGTTCTTCCACAAGCGGTTATTTGCGAGATTTTTTAGTACATCTAGATGTTGTAAGATTTTTGCAGCTCAATGGATGTCAGGTTTTTGTAGGAGGGTGTTGCAGGTGTTGAGAGGTCATTGGAACCTTTGAGGGAGAAGTGGTTGCATCTGGATTTGTCTACTTAAGGCCCAAATCTTTGGCAATATTTTTTAAGTTTTTTTCTCACCAAATGATGATGTGATTTATTTCTTGAATTTGTTCCTTCTTGCCATATCTTGGTCTAGATTGATTTTTCACTTCGCATGAGGGTCAAATTTCTGCAGTAGGAAAAATAATTGAAAATGAGTTTCAACTACCCCCATCAAAGCTCAACCACCACTACAATTGTCTCAACTTGATCTAGACACTTTACCTAAGGGTATTTTTGTCATTTTGGTTTGGATATGATGTATTGTGTGGTGCCCATGTTGCATTTAATGTTTGCAAAAAAAATTCCTTACAAAAGGCACTTTTTGGATGCCATTACTACGAAATTTTATGGGTATTTCTATTATTTTTTGCACTCATTCGATGAAAATAATTCAATGCAAGCATATGGTGTTGGTTAGGGAATGTTTTCTCATGCCCGTATTAGTAAAAATATATTTGAAAAAGACAAATTTCATCTGGACATTAAGTAAAATTGTAACTAGGTTTTTTTTCCATTTAGGCGAACCCTCTAACATTCCCCTGACAACTTAGTTGTGGGTTTTATCTGCCTTAGCTTCATTCTAAGAAGAGAATAGAAAAGAAGAAGAGGATAATTCTTTGAATAGAAATAACAGTTGCATAGCCATCAATAAAATAAAATACTTGCAGGAAGCCCTAAGGTTTCAACTTTTAATTATGTGTATAATTATTTTTACATTGTAATGAGTTGGGTTCTTTCCCAAGCACATGATAACATGTGTACTAAGATTTGATTTTTGTTTGATTAATGGCATAATCAAACTTAGTTAAGTGTCTCTTGATTACATTTCTAAAGTGTGTTGATTAGTTTTTTGGCCAGATGTTTGTAAAATCCCTACAAATCTTTTGCTTGGTATCTTTTCAACATAATAAGGAAATGTATGAGTGTTTGTAAGGATTACTAAGTATAATCCATTAATATTTGGCATCCATTTTTTTAAACATACATGTAGAACCCAACATGCATGTAGATTTAAACCAACATAGTCTTTTTGTGATATCTTGATTAGGATATCACCTAAATTTATGTTATCATATGTTTGATTGAATCCAATGACTTTTTTTCCCAACGGATGAAGGCACTAAGATGAAATTGGTTTTCTTCCCATAATCCTCAACACACTGGAAAACACATCAATTCAAACACCTATCAATTTTATGTTTATGTGTGTTGTACCACCATGTTTGAATGTTTATAATATCTAAGGGGTTATCATACATCACATTTTCAAACATTTGTATGGAAGAGTATCTATTAAATAGATGCTCAATCTTACATCTCTAAACTAGTTCATAGGTATATAGTGACACCAGTATTGGGATACACTATACATCAGGTATTGTTGAGAGGTATTATCCTAGTCTTTAAATAGGGAAACTCCCCTAGGTCTTGCAAAGCCAAAAGTCAAGGATGTCTTACCCACCTCAAGCATTGGTACTTAGTTGCCCAACCTGAAGACAAGTTTGTGGTAATCTTCCCAAGTTTGACACCTCTAACACTTGGAATATTATCAAGCCTTAGGGATTTGAGGCCTACAACTCAAATCACCAAAAATTTGGCACCATTGCTAGGGAGTAAGACAAATCAATAATCAAATTGAAGACCTAGGTTACTCAACAATCATGGTGCAACCAAGAAAATACTATTATTTGGTTTGAAATCAAAAGTTGTTGATTCTGATTATTTCTCCTTCAAGGAGTGGTGAATTTATCAAATGAAGATCCAAAAGTTACTATGAGAAGATAAATAATGGACAAGGATTAGTGCTCCAAAGGCTAGGAAGTTCCTGAATCTAGTTCTACAGAAGCAAGAAGGTGACAATAATGATAAAAAGAAAAATCCAAGTCACCTACACACAATTCAAGAAATATTGAAAAAGTGGATACTTCTAGTAGAAGATATGATTCTAGGAATTATGATCAATATGCATTTGGAGACTCAGCTGATAATCTAGTTAGAACTACTAGAAGAACTTTTAGACAAGACTATGCTAGGTAAACAAATCCTAGTTCAAGAAACATAAATAAAATTTACCTATTTAACCTCAAACAAATCTTGTGCTTCCACCTTTGAGAAATCAAAGGGAAGGAAAACATGATACACCTCAAACTTCAAAGCATGAAGTAGAAACACCATTCAAATATGTTGATCAAAATATTCAACCAAAAAATGAGCACATAAAAAGGAAATTAGATAAAAATATTTATTGATCATCTCAGATAAAGGAATCATAAGATAGAGGCATAAATTATATTATAATAGACCCAATTAGCTCAACACGCCTTACTATTGAATCAACAAAAAAATACTGTTTAGAAACCTGTACAAAATGTTGTTTGACAAAAAATACTGCTCAACCTCATAATGTAGCACCAACTATCCCAATTCAACAAGTACCTATTGTTCAAAAGAACCAATAGCCTAATCCCCCACAACAAAATGCAATACAAAATGTCAGGGTCAATCCTAGAAGACAGGCTCAGATATTTGCACCTATGAGGCAACAATTAGGATTGGAAAGATACATATTGTTAGAATTTTGTTGCATTCCTAATTATCCCAATCTAATTCCAACTAAGATTAGAGGGAGGATTCTTAAATTTCAAGGAAAAAATGCTATCACTGGTGAGGATCATTCAAGACACTTCATTGATGTCACTAATGAGTATGAAATTGAAGATAAAGATGTCATGATGAAACTCTTTGTGCAGTCATTGGAAGAAAGTGAAAAATAATGATATAAGACTCTTCCATACGATAGCATAGACTCATTGGATGAGTTTATGAGGGTCTTTTGATTGAAATATGGGGAAAGAGTGGATCCAAAGTTCACAATCCACAAGCTGACTACAATAAAAAAGGGATAAATGAGTTGGTTGTTGATTTCAATAACAAGTTCATCATGAAAATGAGGAAAGTGCCTCCTCAAGTAAGGTCGAATGAGCTTGTGTGTCTTGTTCTATATTGTGAAGCATTTGATTTTAAGATGGGTTATTTGTTGAGAGAAAAGAACCCTCAAACCTTGAGGGAAGCATATGCAATGAAAATCAACATAGAAATCAAGTTGAAAGCTTATGGGAAAGACATCAAGAGGGATAATGTGAAACCATTGAAACTAAATATAAAAAATTCTAACAAGCCTCATATTGTTGAAAAAAATAGACAAGTTGATGGAAGCTATGGAGGACCTCTCATGTAAAGTTCTAAATAATGAAAAATTTATGCCTTCTAATGTTGCCCCTATGCATTTCAATGAAGGTTAAATGCTACATAATAGGCCTTATAACTATTATTGGTCTAAGAAACCTAGAGGTAATGATAGACAAGTAGTACCAAGAAATTCAAACCAAGGGTACCAATGGATTCACACCCTTGATCCCTTGAGGAAGGATCATTTGAATCTTCAACAAGACTCATTCTAGTGTGACATGTGTTATTTGATTCATGACTAAACCAAGTGTGTTGTTGTAGTTGTACTTGATGAAAATGAATTCCAAGAACATGAGGGTACACCTGAATATTTTAATGATAAAAATGTTGATCAACTAGATGCCTATGAAGGTGAGGAACTCTTCCCAAATAATTATGACAGTCATCGTGTTCACTATGAAATTCTAAATAAATACTTTAAACAACTCAAGGAATACATGAGTTTGAAGAATAATAGAGCAAAGATTTCTAATGAGGACATTAGAGCTCTTACTAAAGTTATTTTCATTCAAGTGTAGAGTGATTACCAACTTAGAAATAGGCAAGTAGGTGCCAAGGATAAAGTTGAAATTGTAGTAAATCTATATGTGTCAGCTGCACATTAAAAATCAAAGGACAAAAAAAAGAAGAATGCAATGTTGATAAGATGACAAATGGGTATGTAGGAAAATCTCCACCAAGAAAGAAGATGCATTTATCAAATGCACCCCTACAAAAGGTATTATGTCTCAAAACAAAAAAGTGTTGATATTTCTACTAGCCATATGGAAAATCAACATATTGTTGGAAATGAAGGCAAACATAAGGTAAAAAAGGAAGTTGGGAGAGTGGTCAATACAAAGTAAATTGTTACAAATGATCAAGTAGTTACATTCATACTTGATACCAATGCTATAATAGTTTCATCTTCCAATCCTTTGACTGCATATCAACCTATTGAAATGGCCTAGACCTTCAGTCAATTAAAATTTCAAGTACCAATCAGAGAGCTTCTAAGGATTCTTGAGCATAAGGATGTTGTATCTCAATTCGCCTACCATGTTTGATCATCTAGAGGAAGTTTCAGTTGCTCCCAACGACGAGGTAGACAAATTCAATGTGCAAGAGGCCCCTAAGATTTATTTGGGTATTGTTTCTACAAGTAAAAAAAAACTATATATCCATTTTATACATTTATGTCGATAAATGGTTGGCTGGTCCATAATTGTATGTAATATTTTGGAGCATTCAATAATGTAATGCCATTGGAAGTTATGAACCATTTAGGACTACAAGTTTTAAAATCTTGTGGTAAATGTTATACCATGTATTCTCATGAGTAAATGTGAACTTATGCATTATGAGCACCTTGACAAGTTCAATTGTTACCACTCCAATCAATTACATGATTATCACCTGGTATATACTTCTTTAGGTATGATACATGAAATACATTATGCATCTAGGTAAGAGTTGGTGGCAACACAATTTGGTAAGCAACAGGGTTTACTTCCTCAAGAACCTCAAATGGACCTACGTAGTGTGGGGCTAGTTTGAATAACTTTCCAAACTTGATGGAACTCTTTTGAGGTCTTACTCTCAACAACACCTTTTCCCCTACTTCAATTTTTTTGGGTACTCACTTAGAATCTACATAGCTTTTCTACCTATCATTGGCTTTTGCTAGCCTTTGCTTGATAATTCAACTTGCTCTTCCATTTTTGATAGCATATTTGGTCCAAGACTTATCCTATCCTCAAGCTTATCCCATCTTATAGGAGTTTGATATTTTCAACTACACAATGCTTCAAAAGGAGCCATCTTAATCACAAAATGATAGGAATTGTTATATAAAAACTCCACCAAAGGAAAGCAATCCTCCCACTTGTATTGCTGATCCATGAAATAAATTATTAGTAGGTCTTCTAGTAATTGGTTCACCCTTTCAGTTTCTCGTCCGTTTTTGGATGATATGCAAAATTTAATGTTCAATTGTGTTCCAAGTGAGGAAAACAAGTTTTTACAGAACCTAGATGTAACACATGCATCCTTATCTGAAATAATCTTCTCTAGAATCCCATGCAATCTAAATACTTCTTGAACAAATTTCTGAGCTATGCCAAGAGCTCCATCTGTTAAATTTTTAGGAATAAAATGTGCTACTTTGGTAAGCTTTTCCACTACCACCAAAATGGCATTGTGCTTATTCCTTGACATAGGAAGACCCTGCACAAAGTCCATACTAATGAATTTCCACTTACTCTCAAGAACATAATGAGGATACAAAAGACCTACTGGGTGATGATGTTTAGCTTTCACCCTTTGACACTCTACGAATCTTGCTATAAATCTAGCAACATCTCCTTTCATCCTTTTCTAGAAATATAATGGCTTCACATCAGCCAACATCTTAGTCACACCCGTGTGTCTAGAGTATGGTGCTTCATGTATTTTTTTCCACACCAGATTTCTTAATTCTTCAGAATTAGGCACATAAATTCTTCCTTTAAACCTTAATAATCCATTAGGTTCAAAATGGAATCCTTTGTACCTTGCATCTTGTGGATTATCCAAGAGTCATTGCTTAATTTGCTCATAGTATTTGCCACCTTTGGATTTTTGTAACACTTGTCCCTTAAATTCGGTTTGAATGGATATCATTGAGGCAATATGCCTTCTACGACTTAGGGCATCAACAACTTGATTCTCTTTTCCCTTGATGTAATTGATATTGAAGTCATAATCAGCTATCAACTCTAACCACCTTCGTTGTCATGCATTCAGATTGGGTTGGGTAAACAAATACTTCAGACCGTGGTGACCAGTCTTTAGTTCAAATGGCTTCCCCAACAGATATTGTCTCCATATTTGCAATGCATGGACAATTACTACTAACTCTAAATCATGAGATGCATAATTTTGTTCATAGGGCTTCAAATTTCTTGATTCATAAGTTATAACCTACCCTTCTTGTATCAGTACTCCACTTATCCTTTCTCTTGATGTATCCATAATGATAGTGAAGTCACCCTCTGAATTTGGTACATTCAATATCAGAGCCATAGTCAACTTCTCCTTGAGTAAATCAAATGTCGCTTGACATTTTTCCATCCACTCAAACTTCTTCCCTTTCCTTTGCAATGAAGTAATTGGAAAAGCTATCCTTGAAAGGTTTGCTACAAACTTCTGATAGTAGCTAGCCAAACCCATGAAACTTCTAACCTCAGGTACATTCTTAGGTACTGTCCATTCTAGCACCACTTTTATTTTAGTTAGATCCACTAAAATTCCCTCAATTGAAATCACATGACCCATATACTGCACCTTCTTTTGGAAGAAAGTACACTTAGAGAGTTTTCCATATATTTTATGCTCTCTTAACCACTTGAGAACTATCTCTAAATGTTTATATTGCTCCTCTTCATTCTTGGAATAAATTAGAATATCATCCAAGAAAACCAAAACGAACCTATCCAAACAGTCCAGGTGAATACATTGTTCATCATGTTTCATAAATGTCACAGGTGCATTAGTAAGTCCGGAAGGTAGGAAGGTGAACTCATAATGCCCGTATCTAGTTCTAAAGATAGTCTTGAAAATGTCTTCATATTTGATTCTTAGTTGATGGTAACCTAATCAAACAAATTTTGAAAACACAACCACTCCTCACATCTGATTGA
Source organism: Sequoia sempervirens (assembly GCA_007258455.2). NCBI lineage: Eukaryota > Viridiplantae > Streptophyta > Pinopsida > Cupressales > Cupressaceae > Sequoia > Sequoia sempervirens. Next base: position 427,218,712 of record VDFB02058242.1, on the reverse strand, counting down.
AAAGATCATTGATACGTGGCAATAGGTGCTTATTCTTTATCGTTGCTTTGTTAAGCATCTGATAATCAATATAAAAAGCACAGTGTACCATCCTTCTTCTTCACGAAGATCATTGGCGCTCCCCAGGGTGAAACACTAGGTCTTATCAATCACTTAGATAACAAATCCTCCAGTTGTGCCTTGAGTTCCATTAATTCTATAGTAGTCATTCTGTAGGGAACCTTGGATATAGGTTTCAAGGTACTATGTGGATGGAGAAATCGAATACCCTCTTGGGAGGTAATCCAGGTAATTCATCTGGAAATACATCCACAAATTTCCTTAAGATGGGGTATTTCTCCATATCTATTTCTTCTTATTCAACCTTTTCACCTTCTTCAAACTCTTGAGAATCTTGCAATTCACAATTCATGACATTATCTTGAGGATTGACTTCCTTGAATTCTTCTATTTTAATTGCAAAGAGTTAACAACCTTTCTTTTTTCCCCTAAGCATTTGCATGGCAGAAATTTGTCACAACTTGATCTCTTTTGTTGTTCCTTGAAATGTCACCCTATTACCTAGATCATCTAAACACTACCATTTTGGAATTACAATCTACTTTGGATCTATGTTTCCATAGCCACTTCATTCCTAAAATGACATCATAAGATCCTAGGGGTGCTACGTACAAGTTTACTTCAGTTGAGAAACTAGAAAGTTTTACCCTAGCTTTGAACAAGCATTGCTTGACAGTTGCTCTTGTTTGTTTTGCATACTCAACAACCCAACAATTTTCCATAAAACTAACCTTTCTAGATATTTGATTAGCTACTCTAGGTGACACAAAGTTTTCTATGGCTTGAGTATCAATAAGTATAGAATTAGGTATAGCAAACAAAATACCTGGAGTTTCCACTGGTGTGACTTGACATTTAGCTTTTTGATTGTCGAAGGCCACATGGATCTTCTGCTGGAATGTAGTTCGTTGTGGAGGAAGATAATTTTGTGCATTTGAGATCTTGAAAGTTTTTTTGGGAATTGAATGGCATAATGATCCCCTCCACAAGTAAATCATGCTTTCACTAGTCCCTTCCTTTTCACAGACTTGTCAAAATTACTGACATTTCCTCCAGTGTTGTTGAAATTGTTGTTATTTCCTTGGCGATCTCTCCTTGGTTCATTCCAATTGTTACGAGATCCTTTATCCCCTTTCCTTTGAGAATCTTGTGCTTTATTAGACTTCTTTAAAGCCTGATTAACTTGAGACCCACCGAACTTCTTTCGGTTCTTATTCTCCCAGTAGATTGAGATGGCTTTGAGCTTTTTCTCTTACTTGATTTCCTTTTCATATACTAGATCCATAGTAGCCAAACCATGTACATCCACGTCACCACCTATTGGGCCATTTAGTCCCATGATGAACTTTCTAATTCAAAATCGTTCATTCTTTTGGTACATTGGCACGTACTTTAGAAGACGAGTGAACTTCTCCCATTATTCATTCACTGACATATCACCTTGTTTCAAATTCTAAAAAATCAATGAGATTTTGGTCATAAAAGATTTGGGGTAGCCATTTTTTCCAAAATATTTCAACAAACTCATTCCAAGTTAACTTTAGGGAACTAAGACCAAGTTCCATCTTTTTGTTCATCCACCAATTGGAGGCTTCTCCAGCTAACTGGAAGGCACCCCAAACAACTTTGGTGACCTCAAAATAGTTTCTAATTTCAAAATATTTTTCCATTTGAATTAACCAAGCCTCATCCTCACCTCTACTGGTGCTTCCATCATATTTTGGTGGGGTAACTTTTCTCATATCCCTGGACAAATCACTGCCACACATTTTCTTTTGCTACTCTCAGATTTGGACTGAGATTCTTCTTCCCTATGTTGAATCGATTGATTATGGTCATGAGAATTATATCCTTCATCCTCATTAGGCATTTCTTCCTCATCATTAATTGGAACTTCCTGCTCTTCTCTTTTTTTTCCCTTCACTTCTTGTTCAAGTTTTTCTATCCTTGCCCTAGTTTCATCCATGATGGCCAAAATGCATTCCAACTTGGTTTCATTATTATCTGGACCTTGTCCAACTTCTTGAATTTCTCCAAGATTAGTCCTTGTTCTCACCATTCTTTCAAGAAAAGGTTATACTTGAAGATTCATCTATATTAGATCCTATCATGGTTTACTTAACATATTGAAAACTTTTCAAAAGAGAAAACATTCACATATAAGAAATTCTATTTTGCTCACAAGTTTTAATACATAAAATAAATTTTCATTTATTCATAAGGATTTTAATATCCTTTCATTTACATTGAATGACTATTTAGGTTTTCAAGAGGAGAGTATCCATTGGATTTACTCTCAAATACATAGCTCAACGGGGTATAACCCTCATATTTTTGCTCATCTCTTATTTTCTCTTCTCTATCCCAAAAAGGATAGTATCCCTCGGATTTATCTTCCAATACATAATTTCGAGGTACATAACCCTCTGACTCACCACTTGAGGCTATTACAACTATTTTAGCCATGGGTAAAACATGAGGGTCTCTAAACAACATTGTTGGATTGACACTACATTTTGAGGGAATATCCCTAGAAAGTGATAATGAGTCTAATTTTTTCGAAGGGACAAGAGGTAAATAGTTGAAGTTGGCTTCATTTCTCACCCTTCTCTTCTCTTGGCTAATTCACGATAGAGTGTGTCTGGTTATCTCGATATCACTAAGCCAAATGGAATTGTCATAGTTAGTTCCCTCTATGGTACGAACAAGGGCTTCCTTTTCCTTCTTGGCCCTTAGTCAGCGCTCATTCCTAATTATTGACTTTCTTGCAATTAACCTGAGATGCACCATCCTAGCGTAATAATTTACAAACATTAGAATCATATAATGTTGGAAGGGAAAACATAGCGAGCACATAGGTTCTAGAGCTAAACCTAGTAGCTCTGATACCACGTGTATCATGCCCATTTCTCAACTCAATGATTTCTCCTATGTTTTACCACAAGAGAATTTAAACTAAGTTTCCAAACACATAGCAATACAATTTTTGTTCAAAATAAGATAATATGCAGATTTGATATATCAATAATTCATCTTTTTCATTTTATTCAATGAAATGTACATTTTTTCCAAAGAAATGATTTCATAAACAAGATACAAAATATATTTTCCATCTTTCAAAGAAATAGATTCAAGATACATACATAGCTCATATGAGCTTCATTGGCACTAGAAATACAAATGATCCAGGAAATCCCCCTTCAAATCTTGGCTTGCCGAGTGAGAGGAGAAGCATCACTCAAGCACTTTTCCGCCATCCATGGACTTACTGCAGTCCCCTGCACATCTACCACATATGGTAAGATGGCCCTACCCTTCGACGAAGAGTTTGGTCTAGAAACCTCTAAATACTAGCCAATTCCAAGCTGGTGTTGTGTCCTACATAACTAGAACTTTACTATACAAGGTCTATATTCTATGTGTATGACAATCCTGGACTAATATGTTAAAAGGTAACACAATGAGCTGATAATGTAACTAGTGGTAAATTACACCACTTTGGCCAAAGTATTCATCACCCCTAATTTAGAATGGACATCACACACTCATCCACCATTATAGCTCTATTTGTTATGACCATTCATATTATATGCATAGGCTATCCCCTTAATTGGATTTAACCTAATCCCAGTAATAACCTATATTCGCTTAGTTTCACTATGACTCATAGAGTAGGTAAAACATGTGTTTCCATTTAACCTATCTTCACAAATTTAGCTTTAGCTATATAGACTTCACTCTATTGTAGTATTTAATACTGGCATATATAATCACTCCTTAATATGGAGTACACACAAACACTCAAGAAATAGAGATTCCAAAACTAGAAGCAACATATAACTTTATATTTCACATAGGAAGAAAATAACCTTTCCCTAATAACATATCACATTTTCCAAATAAAAACAAGCAAATCATAGAATCTTTCCAGAGAAATTCAAAGCACAAAAGAGTAATATTCAGAATGCCTGCATATGAAAAGCTCCAATTCGAACTAACTGGATTCCAAGCTTAGCCTCCTTAAACCAATTTACAACTTAGCAACTATCTCTTCCACTTTTCCCATAATTCTCTCACAAAATATCTTACTAAAACTCTTGCAAAACCTCTCACTAAATCTCTCACAAAATTCAGATGAATAGAGCAATAATTCAAAAAATAATAGCAAAATGCAAATATGCGTCCTTTTGAGGTAGAGAGTACCTATATTTATACACAAAAATAAGCAACTAAAGGCTAGAAACAGGGTAATTGGATTGAAACTTCTTAGCTCAAATGGTTCGACTTAGCAAGGTCAAGAAAAGGTGGCAATTTTTCAAACAAAGACTTGACAATATTGCACAACCAGTCCCTTCTATCATAGACAACAAGAGTGTTACAGATATGCAAGGTAATTAATCTCACATGTTGATTCTCTCCATGTCAACTTCTATTTGACTAATTCTCTCATTTAATATTTGGCCTCCATTGTTGGACAGAGCTCTCAAAACAGACTTCTAAAGGAATGCAATTATTCATAATTTGGCGCCACATAAACTTCATGCGTGTTATTTTGGTGTTTCAGTTAAAAGACCAAGTCAAAGCTTGTTAATGTGTTTCAGATTGCTTTTAAAACATTTGACTATGTCTTGCAAATCATTTCCACGTGCTTCACTTTGTGTTGCATGTATTTTACAAAGCATGCTAATACTTTATGAAATGCTCACAATGCTACCTTATTATGCACTATTCATTTTTGCTATGCTTTACATTGTTTATGATATGCGCTTTAATATATAATCAACGCTATTTAAACAACATTATAAATATATATACATATATATATACATGTATATATATATGTATATGTAAATGTGTATATATACATATACATATGTATATATATACATATGTATATGTATATACATATACATATATATATACATGTATATATATGTATATGTAAATGTGTATATATACATATACATATGTATATGTATATATATGTATATGTAAATGTGTATATATATATACATATGTATATGTATATAAATACATATGTACATATGTATACATATGTATATGTGTATATATATACAAATTTTTATGCATGTATATATATATATATATTGGACATATGCTATATATATATAGCATATGTCCAATATACATATATATAACATCACATGTTAATATATATATATATATATCTTTACGATAATAGAGATATCCATCATCAAGCGGGATGGGTGAGCGAGAAAGAGGATTTGAATTTCTTGGACGACAACAAGTGTCTGGTTTGAAGGCTGCTAGATCTGGGCCGGGGGATGGCCTTTTTGGGGATGCGACAGGCGGGAATGCAGATGATGAACAAGAGGGAGCAGTGTTTGAGGCTGAGGCCTAGAGAAAGGCGGGGATCCAGGTGGAAAGGTGGCATCCGAAGGTAAGTTTTCCCCTAACTCTTCTTTGAAGGACGGGGTTTGTGGGTCAGAGTGCCTTGGAAACTAGGTTGAGGGCAATACTTTGTGGGATCACTCACGAGAGGATCCAAAGAAGAAGTGGGTTTCACTATTTGGAACCAAGCCGGTGGGAAATTCCATTTTTCCTTCGGTAAGCAATATTTCGTCCCCTACGAGTGGGAAGTTTTCTATTCTTGTCCTTGACCCAATAATTGACCATAATGTTTCTCTAATGGAGTCATCACTGGTTGGAAAATTTATGGGTCCACGACCAAATATTGAGGTTGTTAGGGACTTTGCTAAGAAGAGATGGAGAGTCAAAGGGCAAGTAGAGGTTGCAGCTCTACCTAAAGGTTTTGTCTCTTTTGCTTTCTCTTGTGAAAAGGATAAACTGGTAGTTCTATGCGGTGGTCCTTGGGTCTTTGGCAAGTCATCTCTAGCTATCAAGAAGTGGTCCCCAAAAATGGATTTCTCGGATGCTTCCTTTGAGGCAGTGCCTGTTTGGGTGCCACTGGAGTTTTAGAACGATGATGTTTTCAGGGGTATTGCTAGCTCCTTTTGGGAGCTCCTATCCAACAATGCTATGACTTCATCCAAAAAGAGGCTAGTTTTTTCCAGCATCTATGTGGGGATTACCCAGTCCTCGGATCTACCCTCGTCGATTGAAATACTTTCAAAACTTGGCAAATGGACTCAACCTATTGAGTTTGAGACTCTTCCTTTTGTGTGCTTTACTTGTAAAAAATTTGGGCACTGGGTGAAGAAATGTACGAACAATAAGCCTAAGCCTAATGAGAAGGTGGTTTCTAAGGAGACCAAGATGTGGAAGGCCAAAATGGTGGAGAAGCCCCAGGAGGAGGAGAATAGAGGAGACATCATTGTGGAAGGCCAAAAAATTAGTGGGGAGTGTATCCCCAGTCCAGAAGATAAAAAAGTTGAGGAATCATGCAAAGGAACTGATAATCTTGCAAATTCTGAAAGAGAGGTTAATGACCCTAACATAGCAGATGTAGACTCGAGAACAAGGGATTCTTAGGAGGAGGAGGGAGTGTTGTAAAGCAAAATGAGAGTTTGAATGTAATTCCAGACTTAGTGACTGATAGTTTGGAGGAAACATCCCGTTCTGATTAGAGTAAGGCAAGAGGGATGGAGGATTCAAAGAATTATGGGGAAAATATTTCTCACTCTTCTAGTCAGGATGGGTCTCAAAGTTCTCCAGAGATTGTGAAATCTACATTTGGGAACTCTGTCGGATCTCTCAAGGGGGGAATGATGTTAGCCATTCTCTACTAAATAGAGCTGCTGTAGCATATGGCATTATGGATGGGAAAGAGTTTATGGGTCTAGAGGATCTAGATCTTGAAGAGGAGAGCCTATACACTAAAGTTGAGAAGAAGAAGAGCAAAAAGGGGAATAATACAGTGGGGGTTTCTACAAGAAACATATCAAAAGCGAATGTGGGAGTTATGAGAGGTTTAGGTAGAAAATCAACTAAATGGCATAGAGAACAGGAATGCTTTCAAAACATTGCGGATGGAACTCAAAATACCATCCTAGATTTATGCAGAACCCCATCAAAAAAATGAAGTTTATGTCATGGAATATTTGGGGACTAAACAGTTCCCATAAACAAGAAATTTTGCACAATTTTGCTAGGGACCATAAGCCTGACATCTTAATTATTTAGGAGTCCAAAATTCCCAAAGATCGAGTGGAGAAGATTAAGATATTCAAGAATGGTGGTGTGCAGGGCAGGAGTTCGGATGGTGCCTCTAGGGGTTTAGTGACTTTTTGGAATCAGGATCATATTCAAGGTACTTCGATTTTGGAAGATGCCAATCATGTGGCTACTAGATTTAAGCATATCAGAGATGATTTCAGCTGGATATTGTCGAATATCTATGCGCCCAATAGTAAGTCTACTAGAAGGAGTTTTTGGAAAAGACTTGAGTCTTTTAGATCATGTTTTCTGCATGAGAACTGGATTATCATGGGGGATTTTAACACGCCTTTGCTGGGGTCCAAAAAAATTGGTGGATCTCAGATACAGTTGGATAGTAAGATGGATTTGATGGACTTTATCAATTCTCAATGTTTGCATGATGTGGACCTTAAGGGGGCTACCTATACCTGGTCTAACAGGAGGGCTGGGAATGATCATATTCAAGTCCGGCTTGACAGGGCCCTAATTTTTTATAATTGGTTGAAGGACTACTTTTGCTCATTAAATGCTCTCTCCAGAATTGGCTCAGACCATTTCCCTATAAGTTTTGTGGCTGACTCTATGTCAGGTAAGAGAAATTTTCCTTTTAGATTTGAAAAAATGTGGTTGTCTCATCCTAATATCTTTAATTGCATTCAAGAATGGTGGGATATAAATGTCAGTGGGACTTCCATGTTTAGAGTTGCCAAGAAGCTTGGTGAGGTCAAAACCAAGGTCAGGACCTGGAACAAGGAAGTTTTTGGGGATATTTTTGAGTCTAAGGCTGCTATCTAGTAGGATTTAAGGGACATTCAGGACCGTATCCAGAAAGAAGGTTATGTGGGAAACTCCCTTCCTAAGGAAAATGAAATTCTTTCAAGATATCATGATATTATCTCAAAAGAAGAGGACTACTGGAAACAGAGATCTAGATTTGTTTGGCTTTCTGCTGGGGATAAGAACACCAGGTTTTTCCATCTGACCACCATGAAACATAGGGCCTCCAATCACATAGCCTACATTATGAAGGATGGGGGTAAAATTGAGGAGGAAGAGATCAGAAGTGAGGCTATTCAGTTCTTTGCTAACCTCCTTTCTTCTGGAGAGGAGTTGGATGTGAGTGCTCAACAAAATCTTATTGAGACTATTCCTAATATTCTGAATGAGCATCAAAATAGACTCTTGATGACTATCCCTTCATAGGATGAGGTTAGGAAGGCGGTTTTTCCTTTCGAAGGGAATAAGGCCCCTGGCCCAGATGGGTTCCCCATGTTCTTTTTCCAAGTCTTTTGGGAAATCGTGGCTGATGATGTGACTAGTGCTGTTAAGGAGTTTTTTGGAGCTAGGAAATTATTGAAAGAGCTTAATGCTACTTTTATTGCTCTCATTCCTAAATTCCCTAGTGCTGATACTTTTGATTCTTTCCGCCCTATCAGTTTATGCAATTCTTTCTATAAGATAATTTCTAAAGTGATAACCTCTAGGCTTCTCGGGGTTCTTCCATTGTTGATTTCTCCACAACAAAGTAGTTTTGTTCCAGGCAAACAAATTTTGGATTCTATTATTACGATTCATGAGAATATCCACTCCCTTGAAGCTTCGAAAAACCAAGGCTTTTTGCTCAAGTTGGATATGGATAAGGCCTATGATAGGGTGGAATGGAATTTTTTGATTAATGTGTTAAAAGTTTTTGGGTTCTCTGAAATATTTTTACAAATGATATGGGAATTGATTTCTACCACCAGTACCTCAGTCATCATATATGGCTCTCCTTCCCATTTTTTTAAGGTGTCGAGGGGAGTCAGACAAGGGGATCCTGTGTCTCCTATTCTCTTTACCCTGATGGCGGAAAGTCTGGGAAGGCTTCTACATAAAAAAGTGATGGAAGGCAGTTTGAAAGGGTTAAAACCTTCTTCAGAAAACCTGGCATGTTCGCACTAGTAGTTTGTGGATGATACGATGCTTATGGGAAGTGCTACTATTGGTGAAGCCAGAGCTATAAAGAGTTGTCATGTACATTATGAGGAAGGTTCAAGGCAAAAAATTAATAGGGATAAATTTTCCCTCTATTTTTTCAATACCCCTGAGCATAGACAGAGGAAGATTGCAAATATTTTAGGTTGTGGTGTTAATTCTCTTCCTTCTACTTACTTGGGTCTTCCTTTAGGGTCCAAACCTCTAGATTCTTTCTGGATCTCTCTTGTGGACAGGTTTAATAGGAAGTTGGCTAGCTGGAAAGGGGCCCTCTTGAGTCAAGCTGGTAAAGTTCTGTTACTTAAGGCTTCTCTTCAAAATTTTCCTGTTTATGCCCTTCATTTTTTTAAGATCCCTGCTAAGTTTGCTGAGATCATTGAAAAGATCCAGAAATTTTTTCTTTGGTCGGGGGTTGAGGAGAAGAAGAGGATTCCATTGGTTTCCTAGGAGAATGTGTGCAGACCTAAGAAGTTTGGGGGTCTTGGCTTGAGGAACATCATAGTGTTTAATAAAGCCCTTCTTGCGAAGCAGGTTTGGAGGACTTTTGCGGACACTCGTGAATGGAATACTATTTGGCAGATCAAATATTTGCAGGGGGCTGATTCTTTTCAAGATTTTCTTAATTCTCATAATCTCCCTATTGGTTCTTCCCTATGGAACAACACCATTAAGGCTAGGGAACTTGCTGGTAAAGAAGCTTGTTGGAAGTTGGGAGATGGCAAGAAAATCCGGTTCTGGGAAGATCAATGGATTGGTAATGATTGTTTGTGTAATCTCCTGACCTATGGGAATTATATGGAGGACTATAAATCTAGGTTTGGCTGCTTGGTTGGGGATTACTGGAGGAATAATCAGTGGGTTGAGATTTCTTTAATTAGTTTGGATCTCTAGCCTCTACAGGCCCTTCTCAATTCGGCCAGGCTTAGTTCAAAGGGTCGGGAGGACTCTATGGTCTGGAAGCTGTCTTCCTTAGGAATCTATTTTGTCTCTTCTAGGGTGGCCTCATGTTACTCTTGCCTCCACTACCCTACCTGGGCCAAGGTGTGGGTGCAAAACCTTACTCTGAAAGTCAACATGTTTGCTTGGATTCTCCTTCAGAACAAATTGTTGACTAATGATAATATTTATAAGAAGGGGTTCCCTTTTCCTAATAGGTGTTATTTGTGTTGTGCTGAAGCGGAAACTTCATCACATCTTCTTCTCCTTTGTCCTTTTGCTTATGCGATTTGGTGTAGGATTTTGCAAATGTGGGATCTTAGTTGGGTTTGTCCTGGAACTATCTTGGATTTTTATAATCAATGGAAGGCCCCCTCAAAAAATCGGGTGTTGAATATGTTTTGGAACTATATCTTTCCTCACCTTGCCTGGGGTGTTTGGAAAGAACTCAATAAAAAAATCTTTAGGGATGTGGCTCTTTCGGAGGAAGTGGTCTATGGTAAGATTATGAGAGTTGTGGTTGAAAACTTTAATTTGCTCAATAACAGGAACAAAGGAACAAGTAAGGTTAGCTTTCAAGAGTATGAGATCAAAGTGGTGGAAGCTTGGAAAAATTAATGTGGACATGTCCAATATTTCCAAGCTTACCAAGGGACCTAGAGATGGTATCTTTTGGAGTCTCCCTACTCTTGGTTGGGTTAAAATCAATTTTGATGGTGCGCCCAAGGGAAATCCGGGGCTAGCCGAGAGTGGAGGGGTGATAAGGGATGAGAATGGTTGCTTCATTGCGGCAATGGCAATTCCCTTAGGCACTTAGACCAACCATGTAGCTGAAGCAACTGGAGTGTTTCAGGCCTTGAAGTTTGCTAGCCAATTGAAGTTCAAAAATGTTTGGATTGACGGGGATTCGAATAATATAATACAATGCTTAAAGGGCCTTCAGAAACCCTCATGGTCTATAGAGAATTAGATAAACCTTTCTAAGGAAATAATTAATAACTTTGAAAAAAGTTATATTTCGCAAGCTCTTCGGGAAATAAATATGGTGGCGGACTTTTTTTCCAACAAGGGAGTTAAAGCTCCAAAAAACATGAGGTGGCAGGGGTATGATGAGTTGGAGGCTGATGCCAAGGCCCTAATTATGTATGACCATGTTCACGGGAAGGTGCAATTCCCCTTTCCCCTGAATGATGGCTAATTGTCCTTCCCTGCAGTCTTGGGACTACGAGTTAATTATTACTCATAGTCAGCCAATGAGTAATCATTTTATTTCCTGTTTGAATTATGTAAGTTTCACATGCTTTTTGGGCATTTTAGGCGTTTGTTTTTTTTAGCTTCTGGATTCTTTTGTTCCTGCTTGCAAGACGACCAACATGGGTGGCGAGAGTCGCAGGGTGGAGCCGATGAGTAGTGAACAATTAAATTCGAAGCTCTAGAAGAAGTTGGAAAAGGGTGGCATTACTGTTTTCATTGAAAAACTCCATGGCTGGGATCTAGAGGTTACTAGGGTTTTTTCCAAAGATTGGAAGGATGGTGAGATAAACTTGTTTGGAAAACAAGTGGTCATCAATGAACAGTTAGTTGCTGAGATTACGGGCCTCTCTATGGAGGGTATCCAGTTCTACAGGGACAAAAATCTTTCTGACAAGGCGGTCAACAAATTTCCAAAGTCGAACGCTGAGAGGGAGGATTTGTGAAGGACTTCCAGAAGCTATTATGATTCAGACAGGATTGTCTCGCACTAGAGGAGGGTCTTGAACATGCTATAGCCCACAATGGGTTTGTGGAATTTTTCAGGTTAATGAGATGGGTTTCCTTTGAAATTAAGGAGATTAAGCTGAACCAGAGAGCCATGAGTAGTAAAATGGAGAAAGTTGATGACAATAAAAACAAAGGTAGTGGTAGTGGTAGGGCCACTGATTTATGGACGGAGGAAGAGAAGAAGTATATGGTTGAGTGCCTCAAGAAAACTGTTGATGAGTTATAGGATTTCAAAAGCAACCATGAAGGCAAGCAGGCTGAGATGGAGGAGCAGCTGAGGAATATCAAAAAATCTCCCCACAAAGTGTTGGTTATGTGCCATAAGATTTTAAAATCCACTGTTGAGACCATGAATACCATGGTGGAGAATCTGGAAAATGCTCATCATGTTAAAACTGTTGTGTTTCTTGATTTGGACAAAGAGGAAGGGCATTCGGATAGTGGGGGACCAAGCAACAAGACTAGAGCAAATTTGAAAAGGAAGGCAGACTAGGATTTAGTGAGCATCTAGGAGATCAAGAAGTCTCCACTTAATATGAACAGATTGGAGCAGGAGGCGGCGAAGATCCTCAGGAATCTGGCCTAGTGGCTGGTTGTTTTGTGGTTTTTTGTCAGTTTTTTGTTGTGCTGCCTTGGTTTCCACTATTTTCTTCTTAGTGGGCAGCGTTTTGTTTTTTGTTTGGGCTCTGTTAATGTTCTATCTTTTGCTATCTTACTGTTAAGGGTTTTAGGATCCCTTCAAAACGTGTTTGTTCCATAATAAAAAACTTTTACGATAATAGAATGTGTCATTCAATATTTGAATGCATAGACTTATATTCATTTATTTTTAAATTAATATCACACATGTTTATATATATACATGTATGCATATGTATATCTATATATATTAATACACTTGTATGGACGTTGTCACCACGTCAATACATACATGTATATCAATATATATTTACATATTTATATATATACATCATATTTATATAACATTTCCTCCAAATAATTAAACATATACAATTGCAATAACATTGATTGACATATATACACACAATATATATATATATGTATATATAAATATACATATATATATGTCGCCTTGTCCATTCGATGTTCCCATACATATGGGTAATCCATCCATAAGCATGTGTAGATATGTCTATCTATGTATACTTATGTACGTCTTTACTCATGTGTATGTGTTCATTGTAGACACATATATATGTATGTATATATATATATTTCCTATGCATATATCTCATCGAATACAACATAAACTTGTAAAGAAGTACTCATAGATACAAAGAAACTCAAATACTTAAATCAAGAACATTTTCACAATCAAACCAAAACCTCTCCTAATTCATGCACAACCAAACTAAGGTATCTTACCTTTTTCCTGTAACTATTGACTTGACTTGACCAATCTAAAAGTGAGTGTGTGAAAGCTCATTTAGGCTCATTAAGGGTTACTAGACCAAAAATATTCTCTTGAGTGTTACTTCCCCTCCCTTATGGAGGCATGAACTTGTACCTGCAACCAACTTAGCATATCTGCAATGGTAGTCAGCCAATCACAAAACAATCATTTGCATTATATACTTCATAGTCAAATTTAACACATATAACATCAATTTGAATCAACCATTTATTCATTATATTTCCAATGATTCATATAAACATAGTAAAATCATATTTATTTCCATCAAAGTTACAAACACACACATATATTCAAGTATTTTATCTAGCTTGGTAATAGTAATTAGGTAAATACACAACAGGGTGTAACAATATGATAGATTGTGTAGTGCTCATATTGCATTTAATGTTTGCAAAATGTTTTCCTCACAAAAGGCACTTCTTAGATGTCATTACTAGAAGATTTATGGGTATTTTTCTTGTTACTTGCACTCATTCAATGCAATTATATGGCGATGATCAAGGAATATTTTCTCACGTTCCTATTAGTCATATTGGATTTGCAGAAGATAAATGTCATCTGGACACTAGGTGAAGTTGTGGCTAGGGTTTAGTCATATTGGATTTGTAGAAGATAATATTTTGAATATGAAGAGCAATTGCAAAGCCATCAATAAAAGACAATACTTGTAGGAAGCCCTAGGGTTTCAACATTTCGTTTTGAGTATAGTTATTTTTACATTATAATGAGTTGGGTTCTTTCCCAAGCCTATTAAAACATGTATAAGCTTTAAATTTTATTTGATTAATGGTAGAATCCACCTTAGTTGAGTGTTTCGTTGTGTATGTTCAGTTAAATTTTTGAACTAGATGTTTGTAAAATCCATGCAAATATTTTGCATGGTATCTTTTTAGAATAATAAGGAAATGTATGAGTGTTCCTAAGGATTACTAAGTAGAATCCCTTAATATTTTGCATCCATTTATTTCTTTTCTAAATGTACGTGTAGAGCCTAGATTGCTTGTAGATTCAGAACAACACAGTCTTTTTGTGATATCTTGATTAGGATATCACCTAAGTTTCTATTATCATATGTTTGATTGAATCCAGTGACTCTACAACCCAATGAATGAAGACACCCATCTATATCTAGTTTTCTTCCCACAATTCTCAACACACCCCAAAACACACATAAATATATAAAACTAACATATTTTTTTTTGAGCTAATAGAATAGTATATGTAGAAAATGTGATAAAATATTACGAGTTTAAATATCAAAATATAATAATGGATTTCATGTATATATGTTGTATGCATCATATGTATTTCATTGCATGTCATGCATACTCACACATGCATAACACAAGTGGAGATTTAATTTAGTAAATATTCCAATTTATATAGTTGTTCACAAAAATATGATTTATACCTAGTTTATATATAGATCAATGTATTAATGTAAATTTAAAATAAATCATTCAATCTATCTATCAAAGTATAGTGATGTTCTTATGGAATAAAATTACTTACTCTATTCTTCATGTTCCCTTTTGCACATAACAACATTATACATTATGTCATATCAATATAAAGATCAAAAACAAAAAAATTAAAAAAACAAATTATTATTTTTACGTATAAAAAAACTATTATATTTGAGAAAAACATATTTAAAAACATTGAATTTAGCTTATCAAAATAATGCAAATTAAAAAAAGTAAAGAATTAAATACAATTTCTAAATCTCCACTAATATTCAATTTATAAATTATATTATAAACATGTAGAACAATTAATTTAATGTTTTGAATGTATACTCAATATTATTCAGTTTCAAACATTATATATATATATATATTACCATCATTAACAAGCACTTTTATTTCATCTTTCTACACAAAACAAACATTTATTTCAAATTGCTTTTTTTTCTTAGTTGAAAGCATTTCACACTTACATTCTACTATACTTAATGTGAAATATTAAGCTCTATCCATACAAATTCTAAATTAACAAAAAAACCATGGACGTACCCATTACACACCAAGGCCCGATTACTAGTATTTATTCTTTTAATATGTGTTTAATATAATTATGTGATTTAATTCTTATCTATAATAATGAAGAATAAATTTCTTCTTTTAATATAATTTTCATAATACTTTTATTTTATAATATTTTTTCTTTAAAATGATTTTCAAAAAAATAATTTTTTTTTTTTTAATTTAAATCTAGATTCAATTTTATTCTTTTCCTTCCTTTATGTTTTATTTCTTTATTATACTAATGGTTATCTTTATGTATAAAAAGGTGAAAATATTTTAAAATTTTTTTAGAATGAAATCTTTGTATTTATTTTTGCAATTCCTATATTTTGTTTGTCTTTTATCTTAAATTTTTGTATATGTATATATATATATATATTTTTGATACATAAGCCAATTAATATTATTAATAGAAAGCCGAAATACACCCGTCTGCTAAGCAGGAAGGAGGGAAAAATAAACCATGGAGAACCAACCCTCAGATAAACTACTAACAATCAAAAAACCACCAAGACACCAGACCATTAGCACCAAACCAACCCCTATTACATGCCACTGCAAAACATGGCAACCATATCTAGACCGCGCCAAACATGAGCAAAAACATTACACAGCCATAACCACCCAAAAAAACAAACATACCAAAGCAAACTACGATCGACCAAAGAGCTGACAACACCACCATATAGGAATTTATTCAAAATAGCAAATTCTTCAAACTCCGCTTTCCACTCCACACTATCAATCGCCATTAGCCTGAAGAATTTTTTGAGAAAGATAATCGCCACCGCCGCAATCGACCTATGCCTCATCAGCTCCAGACCCTGCAAATCCAGAAGGAAGGGATAAATTTTCACCGTGTCCTCTAAATGCACCCTTTCCACGTCACAAGGCCGCGGACAACCTCTTCCTTCAATCACCACCCGAAGAACATCGTCGACGTTTTCATACAGGTCCTTCCTAAACAGCTTAACTGACAACCTTTTAGCTTCCACCTTCAGCTCCAAATTGTCTAGTAGTGAGGCAAGAAAATGGGAAGAAACATGCAAGTTATCTCACCCATACTCCTTGCACTCAATGTGGCCAGAACCCAGCACCATTTTTACCATCGTGAGCACCAAAGGATCGTAGTTCACCAGAATCCTTTTCAAGCGCTGGTCAGTGACCTCCCTAAAGGAAGCCTGCCTTGCCAACGACCGCAGAGAGATAGGGGTGTCAGCCCCAAAACGAGCTAATCCCGCCATCGAGACCTCAATTAGAAACTTGGAACTCTTCGCCATTCTTTGCCCCTCACTGCAGATGATCGATAGGAGAGGCAGAGCGACCCACAACCAACACCCAAACACGCAGAAACTGAATGCAAAAAGAGATCCGTTCCTACCATAAATAAGCCTGGATCCCCAAAGCCGCCACCCACCACCAACCGTACTCCAACTTCATGCTAGATGTCCTCTCTAAAAGGAGAGCTCTTCTTTCCATTTAAAACCATCATCTGATTGTGTTGGAATCGATGCCAAATCCGCCCAGCAACATCCTCCTAGCTCTTCGACCTGACAAGCCAACTCCTCCCCACGTACTATCTTGCCAACTTGGCACCTTAGACCATTGTCGAATGACACCGTGGCAACCTTGACCAATCCCTCCGCCACCATGGAGGTTCGCTCGCCTTACCGCCCACGTATATTTTTAATTGATATAGCTAAAAATTATAATCTTTAATCATCTTTCCTATATTTTACTTTTCTTAATTTTTATTAGTTATACTTTTTGCAAAAGAAGAATTTAAGTTATCTCCTCTTAAAATTATTTTAATACATTTTATTGTTCTTTTATATATTTATGTGATTATATACATATAAAATATTTTTTCTTTTCCTTCCTTTTTGTATAGTTATATTTTCTTTCATATAGATAATATTTTTAGTTTATAATTTTATAAAAAATTTAAAAATGTTCCATTCTTTAAAATATTTTTGGTATCTTATTTTAACTTATTTAGATTTAATTTATAGATATAACTTTAATAAATATCTTATTTTGTTATAATTTCTTTTGTTTTCATAATTTATGTTTTCTCATATATATATATATAGAGGTATCTCTCTTTCTATTTAAATTGATTCTCTCTTCTTATCTATTATCTATTATTTTTCATTTAATTATGATTAATTTACCTATATTTCTAGAAGTTTCTTAATTTTGCTGTTCCACAAAATCTTTTAGATCTTAGATAAACTATTTTATTTTGTGAGTTTTTAATATTTTTTCATTTTTTTCTTACATTCTTAAACTAGGTAGATTATTTTCTTTCTAGAATCCATTTTGCTAAGGTAAAGTTATTATTTTATTTATATAAAGTTTTTTAATAATATAACCAATAATATAGTTATTATATTTTTTATGTTATTTTTTTATTATCAATATTAATATCCCAACTCTTTTTCCTTATATCTATTTAATTTTTCTTCATTTATTTTTATCTATTTCCATATTATATTTCTTTAATAATAATTATAAAAATGTGATAGTTATTAGAATTATTAATTTTTTAAGTTATTATAATATATCTTTAGTCTCCTCCTTTTAACTTTTTAACTTAGTTTTGTCCTCTAATTTCTATTCAATCCTTAAAAAAAATTTAACCTTGGCTATTGCGCATCCTCTCCACTCATCCTCCTCTTTTACTACTGGTTTTGGTCTACAATAAATTCTATTCTTCTCTTACAACTCTTTTTCATCCTAATGATGGTTCACAAAGTGTGATTTGAAATGTTGATGCTACACGCAATTTAATCCGAAAAAGATAAACTTTAATCTTCATGATCTCTAATTTCAATCTTCCATGTTTATTTTAAGAATGTGATATGAATAATAAAAGGTGGTAGGGATGCATATAGATTGAAAATTATAATTGCTACATCATCTCCACATTACCTCCACTAAAGCTTCTTCCATACTTGTCATTCACACCATAATTATGATCTAGTCGAAGGGCACTTGGTGTAATGGTTGAGCTATTGTAGTAGTTACCTAAATGGTGATGAGTTCAAATCTTCTTCAATAAAACATATAAAATAAAATAATTATGATCCAAACTTGCAAATGCCAATCCTTGTATTCATTATAACTTTATTAATGTTCAAGACCTCCTTATAGCTATGTGTGTTTTGTCTTGCATATTTTGGTAAAAGAAATCTTTGTGTTGCACATTTTTGGTAATAGAAATCAGAGTTACCAAAAAAAATTGAGATCATTATAAAATGTACATCCCAATTAAAAACAAGAGCCGCAGAGCAGTGAAGTTCCTGCCAAAATGTTTAAGAATAGTTTTGTTTGTATTTGTTATGTTTGCCATGAAGAAAGCTCCAAAAAATGCCTTATGATAGGAAATCATATTTTTATTTCATTCAGTAATAGATAAATCATTTAATGTAAAGTCTATTGCAAAAGGCTTGGATCAAATATGAGAAATCTAAATTGAACTCATATGCCCATTTTGTTGATTGTAGAGTAGTGGATAGAAGCATTGCAATAGTCATTGGACCAAGACCACAAGGTACATGATTAATTTCTAAAGCTATTCTTGAAGCCTCTTCATAAGAGACATCACTGACTAATCGATATCCTTTTTTAGCACTAGGATCCTGCAAAAGTGGAAGCAATAGTTTTAATTTGCTATATACTAACCATCTTTTACTTAGATTTTTTTTTTGAAAAAGGCAATCAGAAGGTGCCATACCTCTACTGCATTTAAGTGAAGATCAATTAGTACTACAAAGAAGAAATCAATAGAGGGTGTTAAATTACTTCTGTGCAAGGACTAGTCCAAATTTCGTACACCCTATGTACACCGTTGGTTTGGCTCGATACCGTGCAAGAGTGGTAGATAACATTCCTGAAAATAGTTTTGAACATTATTAATAATTAGACAAAGAACGTAGAGTTATGAAATACTTCTTCAGATTGATTATCTTTATTTAGGTTCTTTGAAGACATATCACTATACTGAAAATCTTTCAATCATTTGCTCTATAAGGTGACACTTTTGAATGATGGTTTAATATGGATCTGAATACATACTGTTCACATATTCTTGACCATGCAAGCTATTTGACAAATTAAAGATGAAACACTTGCACCTAGATTTACATGCACATCATCATCAACCTTGATATAAAGCATCTAATTTGGCCACCACAGTGGCAAAATAATTTTTTGTCTGGAAAGGACCAATCTGTCAAAAAAGGTGTAGAATTTGCTAAATGCCTGTTTTCTTGAACTTTCACAATTTTGACTAGTCCATATTTTTAACATATAATTTTCAAGAACATGTTAATCCATTATCCAGTAAAAAGTGAATGCTTAAAACACGTTCATTCATGACTAATTAAAAACCACAAGTGAATGCTCAAAACACCATGAAACCTTTGATTTCAATTATGCAAAAATAATAAGCAAATTCTTAATTCAGCAAGAATTTTTCACAATATCAAAAATTTGCATGAGAATGGTTGCATAATTCTATTAGATGTAAGAAATCATACCGTATATGAGCTTATCTATTGTACTCGAACTTGGCTAGGATCTGCATATAGAACATCAAGCCTAAAGGTCCCAGACCTGAAAATAGTTACAACCTTCATACTTGGCACTGTGTTGCCTTTGAAAAAACATTGCATGTAAAATACATAGCCTGTAGAGAGAGAAAACTGGAAGAAAAAGCTCCAACTAAAAGAACATAGAGCAACAAGCTCGCAAAATATACGATGTGAATCCTAAAGATGGAAAAAACTAAAAATCCACTAGGAAGATCATACATATGTAAAATATGCAATAAGAATAAAATTAGAGACAATCAACATGTCTTAAAATTTAAACCCTTTCGAGCAATACCACCAGCCTTAAGCACTAGATACTCTTTAAAATTTCCCACCAAAACATGTTATTGACTGATGATAAAAGAAAACTAACACTATTAATAAACAAAAAATCAGATTATAGGACCAAATTAAAACAATTTTGGAACAAACAGTGTTTGTCCAGTCTCACAAACCTTTATGAACTGCACAAATAGTAGTTTTATTTTATATAAAGAAAACACCTCTTAGTCTATAAAATATATTGCATTATAATTTATAGTTGGTGGCAAATTAATCTCTTAAGTTCCTTGGCATAGTCATGACTTATTCATTATTTGTAGTGTTCCAAATTCAGGAATAAGAGGAGCAAAAAGAATGATTTAAACACCTTACCATGGCTAAATCGTAAGTGCTATGTCTTGGGAAAAGTAGAAACAAACTCCCCTGGATTTTGTATGAACCTGAAATCCAAAAAATAAGTTCATGAAACTATGCCATCACTATCAACATTATTATCAAGAGAGAACCTCAAAATCATAACTTTTTTTTGGCTAAATCTTTATTAGGTAATAGAACAAATATTTATAACAAAAGCTTATTTAAAATTATACACATCAAAGTTAGTTTGAAGCACAACTAATAAAAGAAGCAGATAACCGCAAGTCAGAAGGGAAAAGATCAAAACAACACCTGCAACAAGGAACCCCTTGTTGGATAAGTACTTCTAGAGACATGAGAGTTGTCTTCTCACCTAATATTGCAAATGTAGGTGGCCAATAGTACAAAGATACAAACAGTTGATTGCGAAAAAAAATCTAGTTGTTATGAAATGAAAATGTTGGAATAGTTATTAGTCACTCAGTCAAATATAGCTTGAAAATCCTCACCAAGTGCATTGAAGTGAATCAACAAAGTAATGAATAAAATAAAATTATGGTTATGCAAAAAAAAAATGTGAATATGTAATAAACTATACCTATAGGACTAAGGTGTTCCCCATAGCCATGTACCTATATAACATCCTCTAATGAGGCAACTGCATCCCTCAGAACATCATACCAGGTCTTGGGAGAGCCTTGTATGATGCAAACATTGTCCAAGTACCATACTTTTCTGCAGATTTTTCAAATTTAACAACAAATTAATCAGTTGAATAGAACAAAGAATAGCATGATATTTTTAACTTAAAATTGACTTTCGACATACAAAACATGGGATCAAAAGATCTTATTCTGTGGTAAAGTTGGTGGAGGAGATCCCTGTTCAAGCATAGGCAATTATTTCCCAAGTTGGAGGCTTGAAACTGTTTCAAGCTCAGGCATTATGAAAAACCAAAAACAAAAATAATAAGTAACAAAATAAACATAATTTTAAAACTCAAAAGTTTCATTTGTGTACATATATTTTTTTTAAAAAGAAGCAAAATGGCATTAAGGCTTAGCATACCATCAATGCCATAAACTCAGATTGCAATCTATCCAATAGCTTACAATGCCATTAGCCTTAATTCTTTGTTCCTGCAATAGATCATCAAATCCTAGCCTACAAATAATTTTCACCTCATGATATACATCTGAAACTATTGTATAGTAAACAAAAGAAAATATTGGAACATATAACTAGCAAACATAGTGGCAATGTAAAACCAAACCCAAAGAAGGAAGCATAACTTTAAATCGAAAATGAGGCTCGTTATTCGCTCACACCTAGTTAAAGCCTATGCTTTATTAGAAGAAACCAAGTGTGACAAGAATTTTTTTATCTGAAACCAATGAAAGCATCATACACCTATTTAAGTTTTCCATTGAAGCCAATCAAAACAGTAAACACTCACATTAATGTTTGTTAAATCAAAACTGATAAAAATTAAAGACCGCACAATAAAGTTTTGTACCCAAACTAACAAAAGAACATATAGGCAGCTAAATTCATCGAGGTTAGAAATACTATTATTGAATGCTTCAAAGCTATAAACTGAAGGGAAACAAATCTTAGCATTAGTCTCTAGAAATGAAATTGGGCATGGTTGTAGGCCTATTCAGCTAGTGTCTTTAAAATTAATAGTTGTAAAATTCAAACACAACAAAATTACTTATTTACATATACAACATTTGTAGTTCACTATGGCAGATTGTTTGTGAAAGTGTAATTTGTGGAAACAATAAGACAGTCATTGTTGAACAATTTTCACATTGAAATTGTTAACAAATAGTGTAAAAGTTCCTTGTAATTGGAATCTACGTAACAAGAACACTGCAGGTGAGATGTCTTCTTTATATTGGTCATATGTGATTTCTTGAAGCTTTGGAAAACTTTGTTTAAGGAGCTCTCCATTTAACCATCGGTCAATGTTTCCTTCTCTCCTATACAATGTGCAAGCCAGATTGTGACGATAGGAAAGTTGGGTGGTTCTTTTGTAATTGGTAGATCCTTTTTCAAGAGACTTATCAAGTAGCATGGAGCGATGACATGTGCTTCAACAAGCTTCAAAGGGGGGCAAGTGGACATTCTTTGGCTTCAATGTCCCAAGTACCTGTGAATAAAAATAACTTGTTATGTATTTTGTAGGGAACTGAAAATATTTCATAATTGTGTTATATAAATGAAAAAATAGAATTATAATTTTTTGGGCTCTTTCCTGAATGTTAGATTTTGTAAGAGTTTGCAATTGTGCTCTTGTACATGTTTTGTTGAGCTCCTAAAAAAATGTTGGTTGTGTTGTGTGCATTAAATTTGAGCCTTGTGGACCATTTCTAACTACATTTTTGAAAAGGAGCAGTGGCATGTCTGTTTTTGAAAACATTTGTTGTAAATATGCACATAAATCTGTGTTGGCAGTTGGGATAACAACCTACAAAAGAAAATTGTTAATGAATTTAAGTAAATAAGTTAAGTTGCATATGAAAATAAAAGAAATATGGTTAGGTATATACAGTTTCCATGTCTTCTTGGAGGTCTCCATCTTTCACGTGTACTTCAAACTGGATTTTGTTCAAATGATAAGATGTCCCTATTACTCCAAATGAACCAATAGAATAGTTGTAGTCTGCTTGTATTAGTTGGGAGATAGTGACGTCTAGAGTTAATCTACATTTTTTGCAAACAATAGGTACACTTTCTACTATGCTTCTACTGGTCAAGGCAAGGCAACAGTCTGCATCGCCTCTTTCATATTGAGTTTTATTTTTGATTAAAAAGTTGGTGATGCGAATACTAGACCCAAAAAACATACGGGGAAAAAATGTATTTATCAAATTGTTGCTAATGTTTACGGTTATAGTCATTTGACCATTGCAATCTACAAGATCCACATGTACTATTTCTGCCTTTTTTGGGGTGTTGTGCTTCGTAGAAAGAGGACCATATGCAACAAGCACATCTCCTTCGAATACCGAACCAGTTTATTCTGTGCAAATTTTCAATATTGTACTGGGTTTTTGGTTTGTTGAAATTAGATTGTAAAAAATAAATTGTGTAGTTAATTATGTATTCTAAATATACATTATAGTTGTCAACATTGAAGGATAGAAAATGTATATTATTTTCAATTGTGCGAATATAAATTAAAGATTTTTCACTATGTACGCTGGTGTTTGTAGAAATATTTGGAAAATGTACAACCATATATGTAGATTTTTTACTAATTTTGGTATGAAAGAAGACTATTAAAAATTAATACCTTTCTTTGTTGCTTTGAGTAGTCATTCTAGTAGGAGATGTGCTATTTAGTTCAATGCTTTTCAAACAGCTATAGTAGAAAATTAAATTGTTAGTCATGAAATATGTGGATATTACTATTTAACATTTCATTAATTTTGAAGAATTGACAATTCTCACCGTTTTGTTATGCATTCTTATGTAGTTATAGAAAATGTATGCTATTCTCAATTGTGTGAATATAAATTAAGTTTTTGCACCATGTATGTTGGTGTATGTAGAAATCTATGGAAAATGTACTTGTATATACATAGCTTATTAAGAAAAATTGCTAGAAAATAAGAGTATTAAAAATTAATACCTTTCTTTGTTGCTTTGAATGGTCATTCTCATAGGAGAAGTGTTGTTTAGTTCAATGCTTTCCAAGCGGCTGTAGCAAGAAATGCAATTGTTAGTCATGTAATTTGTGGAAAAGACTATTTAATTTTGAACTAATTTGGAAGAAATGACACGTCTAACCATTTTGTTATGCGTTCTTTTTCAGGTACAGAGAAAGATTCATCAAGATCATCTACATCGAGGTCTTCTTCACTGATTTCCATGTTTTTGAAAAAACTGCATAATACATTTTTTTACTTGTATAGTAATCTATTATTAAAGTAGTGTTATTCCTATTATATTTAGATATATTGGGAGATTGTTTTGTAATTATTTTTTGGCTAGTATAAATACCTTTCGTCCAATGTAATATTGGTTGTATGGACAGTTGTTGTTGGAGTGTTGTTAATTTTAATCATGTCCAATTGCCTTTGACAAAACAAATGTGTTAATGAAGTAAGGTTTTTCAAGAGGATATTTTGTTAAAAATAAATAAATAATGTATGTTGTCCATGTAACTTACTCTTTACTTGTCTCTTTTTGTGCTTTTGCAGGTACTGCAATAGATACTTTGTTTTGCCCAATGTCCATGATTTCAAGTCACCTGCAAAACAATATTTCTTTTATTTTTCATTATATGAGTAATGATTTGTAGAATAGTATAACTAATGAGTTTAAGTTCTATTTTTTGAGTAAGAGTTAATGTATGTAGACAATAAAATCTTTTGTCATATAAACTTGTTGTACATGATTACCTTTTCCAGGATGCAAAGCATAGCCAGACGATGTTGGTAACATGAAATAGAAGAGTGTCATGATCTGTCCAGTACAATTCGCATCTTTGAATTTTTGTTGTATTTGCATAATTGTTTGTCCACACATGATCAATAATGGTCCTTGACAAAAGTTTTATATTTTCTTATAATAAGTGAAAATTGTGTATTTGCATGTTCTCTTTGAGCAATTCTAATTTTTTTGAGGAGTTGGAAATGTCAATGTTGAAGTCACCTGCAATGTAAATAAGGAGTCCAGTAGAAGCTATAGTCATTTATTTGTTAATAATATTTATAATATTTGTAAGCGATGTTGCTAGTATGGCATAGATATTACAAATATAAAGGCTTTGTTTAGTAAATATCAGTGTACTCAATATTGCTTCAACATTATCTTCTATAAATGGAATTGCATTTGATATTTGTATATGCTTTTTTGTGCAGGTCATTATCCCATGTATATGGTATGTTGTAGAGCAATTATATTATGATAATACATCATTTCTTATCGGTGTTTCCAAATATGTCTCTTGCAGACAAATAATGTCCGATGACATTAAATCTTTGTCATGTAGAATGTCTTGTTTGTGTGGTTGGAAATGACGAGTGTTTAATGTAGATATTGTAATACATGATGTTTGAGTTTTGTAATGTATGTCATTTTGAAGACTCCACTTAGCTACTGTTTCTAACCGTGTCATTTCATCTATGATTTCTCTTTTTACTTTAAATTTTTTTGTTGTTAGAGGGCTTAACAAAAATAATGTTTCAATTGTTGATGTGTGGGAAAGAGCTATGTAAGTTAACCCATGTTGGTGTACACCTAATGGTTCAAATGCAAGGCCTTGCAATGTAATTCCTTGTGATCTATATATTGTCCGAGTACATGCTAATTGTACTGAGAATTATTTTCTAACAATATTCTTATGTTGAGCATTTAGTTTTAGGATTGGTTTGGCAACTTGGAGTATTGGTACCCATCCATTATTAATATATGTTTGGTTTAAATGTGATAGTTTTGTAGCTTGAGCTTTTCCTATACGATGATCATTGAACTCAATCCATATAATGTCAATGTCAGCATGATGTGTATATGTTTTGAATATTTCATTTGATCCATTTACGAGACCATCCTGTGTATCATAGTTTCCATCGTAAATTTCAACTCGTCTTTTTTTAACATAATTTTGTCCGCTAGATTTGTATTATTTTTGAACAATTGTTCCACATTAATAAAATTATCATGTTCGTCAATTGCATTGATTGTTATTAGTTGTCCACGAAGACAAGATAATATTTTCTATTATTAACATCTTTTCTCTTGTAAAAAAGAAATGGAAATGTTGGATCAGTAGGTGTAGGACATAAGCATTTGTTATTTAGGTATGCTATGTCACTATCTGTTTGAGAGTTTGTTCATATTCTGTTAAGAATTTTGATGAAGATTTCATCTTTTTGTCTCATAGTTGTTTGTAAGGTATAACATTTGATATTTTCCCAGAAATTGTATGGAACTAGTTGGGTGTCTAATTTTACAGTTTGAAACACTGGAAAGTCATGTATAGGTTTTGCTTGATAGAAATCACCACAAAAAATAATGTCTAAACCACTAAAATATTTAGTAGGTGTTTGCATGATGTCACACAATCTTTTATCTATGCAACACAAGAGTCTCGCGCCAACTAATGAGATTTTATCAATAAGGATAATACACAATTGTTGATATTCTTTTGTCAATATATCTAATTTGTTTGAGCTCAATGGAATAGTAGTGGATTTGTTAAATGGTATGATAAGTGCAGAGTGCAAAGTTGTGCCTCCAATATTGTAAGTTGCTTTACTTGTGTACGCAAGTAACAAGCCTTTTATCTTATTTGGGTCACTATCAATAGAGTTATTGTACATAGGCAGTAGGCCTTGGTATATAGCTTTGGCAGTGAATGTTTTTCCTGTTCCAACACCTCCTGTTAGTAACATATGCAATGGTTCAAGTAATTTATTTTGTTTTTTTATTAGTATGTCCTTTAGTATGGCTTGTTGCTCTTTGCTTAGCATTCTTCGAAGATTGTAGTATTCTATGTTGTCAACTAAGTTTGGATGCTTAGCAATTTCAAATGGCCTTCTCATTTGTTTGTTGTAGAATTTAAGTTTCATTGTCTCTAGATCCGATTGCAAATTGTATTGTTCATTATATTCAATGTTGAAGTTGTCAACATTGTTTGTTTCTGTATAGTTCTCGTTTTCAATATTGACATCATTAATAGCATTGTCCAAATCACCCCGTAGCTCATTTATATGGTACGTGTACTTTTCTTGATTAAGTTTTATTATTTTTTCATTAGCAATAAAAGCCTCTTCCCATGTTGTGAAGCCTTTTTTCAACATGTTTTCATCTATGGCAAATGGGACATATAGTAAAAGTTGTTCCCTATAATAGTTTTCAATGTCAACATGTTTATTGTATCTTATATATTGAATAATTTGTGGTCTATTTCTTTTTTTTTAATTGTCCTTTTCTTGTTCTGTATTGTACGATAAATTCTGCTAGACAAACATTTGCCAACGTGCAATATAATGGTCAATTAAATTTTTACAAGCAACATTTTGTGAATCATTTGGCTCATTTTTTAGCCGTGTTGAATTTTTCAAAATAAATGTATGGTTTTCAATAGTTGATGTGTCTATTAATATGCATTTCCTTGAACTATAGTTAAGAGGAAGTGAAAGCACAATGTGTACAATTTGCTAAGTAGACATTTGTTGTAGGTTGAGCAAAGCATTGCCAAGTTTTGTTATCATTTAATCGCATCAATGTTATGTTCTTTGTGCTCTATGCATATTTTGTTAAATGCATTTGTTATTGAGGCATTGCATTTTGTCATGTATGAGCTACAGTACATTGTTGTAGCATATACATTTAGAACAAATTGTGCATCTGTATTTTCTTGCCATAGATGAGAATTTTTTTTACAAAATGAATTGTTCCAAATGTGAGCTGGCTTTCTTTTCAGAAACATTGTTGGTCTAAGCAATGCAGATTGTATGGCCAATATGTATTCTTATTCATCCATGCTTATGTTCAGTAGGAAATCCTCAAAAGATGTGCAACAATCATAACTTGAGCATTCTAAAGTGGATCCAAGTTTTTCAACCAAACACATGTTTCTTTTTTCGTCGATGCATGGTTCAAGAATTCTTGTTGTTTTCATTGGTGGTTGTGGAAAACCAAAGCGACCTTTTTTTTTTTGGTTTTGCCACATTGTTTAGTATGGTGATGTATATGTATTTTAGCCATTTGTTCGTTTAAAGTTTTAGGATTGCAAGTTATGTATCTGTCTACAAAATGGTTGATACTAGTATTAGTATCTTTTCCATAAATAGGTGCATCTTTAACCCATAGCATGAAATGGTCATGTTCATTTCCTTGATTTTGGAATTCTGTAACTAAAAAGTAGTCCAGTACCTTTCTGAAAAATGTCTCATCTAAGCATATTAATTGTTTCATTACATTAATTCTATGTTTATAGTAGCGAGTACAAGTGGTTGGATCCTTTTTAATCAAATAGGTAATGTCAACTTCATTAAGCAATTCTTGTTGGTTTTCTGTTGATTTGTTTTTGTGTGAGATGTACAATTCTTTCAATGTTTCTTTTAATGGCTCCCAGTTTTGTTCTGCACTAGTGAAAGTTACAAAAAAATTAGGTGGACCTAATTGTCGTATCATTGCAAAAAGATTTCTTTTCAAGGGTTGCAAATAGTCTGGTGAATTTCTTTTTTTTTTAAATCTACATATCCAATATCTGATTGCAATATCTTTTCAAGGGTTGGTTTGTGCTTCACATCTTTTGCTAGTAGGGTTCTACCTTTTAATTTCCCTTTGCGAATTCTTATCCATAGTGTAGAAAAAACTTGGGAACTTAGAATTTTAATGGTTTTGAAAAATAAGTTGGTGGTATGATAAGCAAATGTTCGATTTGAATTTTATAATTCCCATTGTGCAATTTTTTGGTATGAAATTTTCTTTTCTATTCATTCATCACATGGTTCTCTGAAAAACAATGTTGGAAAATTCATTTCTTCTGCATATTTGTCTTGGAATATTCCAAGAGGTTGTTTTCCTTCAGTAGTTGCAATTTCAATGACTTTGTCTTGTATTGAATGTATAGTTCTTGACTTAGTAAATCCATGGATCAAGGTATCCATTTCCATTTCCATTGGATTATTTGTGTTATTGTCTTTGTCGCTATCACTTGATGAAGGGTTGGTAACTGTAATATGCTCTTCTAAGTGGTACAAATGTTCATGCCAATTTTTGTTCAATTTAACATTTTACATTTTGTACAACATTGTTTTACACAATTTGTTTATATAATTCATAATAACATTTGGTCAAACTCTTCCTTTTTGGTATGCATTTCTATATTGCAAACGTTTCTTTAATGCAATAGCAATTATGCATGTTTCTTGGTGGAACATGGCAATACTATTTGTATAATGTTCATGTTTGTTGGGACATTGATAATTGTTCCATTTAGTCCAATTTGAGGTCTTTTGAATCCTAGTTGCCAAATTTGTGCAAAGGCAAGTCGAAGGGACACTAGTCTTTCTTTGAGTTCTAAAAGTGTAGCAATGTATTGTAGTGGCTTATTTGTTTTAATATGTTTTGGTGTTGCATATATTGGTTTTTTGTTTTGCCTCAATTGGTGGTTACAAAAGTTGCATATTTTGTTTTCGAAAATTCCTTGTGTCCTTAATAAAACTATCCCATATGTTTTCATTGTTTGTTGGCTTAGGTTTATAATATTCTTTTTAAAATGCAATTGCCTACAAATTGCACACACATGTTTAGGTGCATCTTTGATTTTTTCCATGGAAGATTCTACAGGTGTTTTTTTCTTCCTCTTTTTTCTATGTTTTGGATTTTAGGTTTTTTGCATATCTGTTGTTTTAGTTTATGAAGTGAGTTATGGAAAGGAGTGCTAAACCCCTTTGTGAAATGTGTAGAGTTGCTAGTTTTTAGTTGTTTATTGTTTGGAATGGATTCTTTCAATTTGTGCATACTAATCTTTTGTTTAGGATGTTTGTGTATCTCTTGTTTTAGCTTATGAAGTGAGTTATGGAGAATAGTATTGAACCCCTCTGTGGGATGTGTAGAGTTGCAAGTTTTTACTTGTTTACTGTTTCAAATGGATTCTTTCAATTTGTGCATACTAAGCCTTTGTTTACTTTTCATTATTGTTTTTTTTTTTTCCTTTGGTTGTGCAATATGAATATCATTTATCATTATAATCTCCACTTCACCTGGCTTATAATGTGTATGCATGCCATTAACTTTGTAAAATATGACATTGTGTACTTTTGTTGGTTGTACACATTTGCAATATACTTTGGTAGGCATGACACTATTTTCTGAGCAAACTTTAATTTTTATTTGCAAAATGTAAGATAGCCATTCAAAACAAAAATTAGATCCTTCAATTTCACTTTGTTTAAATGGATCTCCAACTTTTGCAATAAATGTTTCCAAATTTGTGACACCACAACTAATTTTCAACTCAGTTTTTAAGCATGTTTCAAGGCATTCATTTGCTATGTTGTCTCCATTTAGCATTGCATTGTGTATAAGAG
Source organism: Sequoia sempervirens (assembly GCA_007258455.2). Lineage (NCBI taxonomy): Eukaryota > Viridiplantae > Streptophyta > Pinopsida > Cupressales > Cupressaceae > Sequoia > Sequoia sempervirens. The sequence goes on along the minus strand of VDFB02058242.1, from coordinate 427,188,084 downwards.
CTAATTTGCATCCCCTATGCAAATCCCCTTTTTTCCTTTATCCACTTAAAAAACCAAGTTTGAAGGCTTAATTCCACCTAAGCCCGCTGTTGGCATCCCACTTAGCGCCTGTTTTGAGTGTCGGGGACGCCCGCGCGACACGTAGACGTCTGTGCGGCGCACTTACGTCCCTGGAAGATTCCTGCAGCTAAACCTACAGAGGCGTTACTCTTCCCATTGGCAGTGAAATTGTAACGCCCCCTTCGACCGACCGACCCGAATATGGCCGTTTTCTTCCATTCCTTCTTAAAATTCACCCCTTCAACATTCAATCCAATTTCTTCTGAGCTATTCCACACTTCAAGATTCCATACTCACACTCACTTCAAGCATCCAAGCATTCTATTGCAACAAAGCCTTACTCCATCACTTCGGTAGAGCACGTTTGGGACCATGCCATTGCAGCAGAGGCTCTAGTACTCTCGTTTCTCCCCCAAGCAGCCTTGAGTGCTCTTGGTGGAGGTGGTAAGCTTCCCTCTCCTCTCCTCTATCACTTGGTTGAGTAGCGTAATACTGCTTTGTAGTGTTTGTATTCTCTTTATTATACTATTTCTTTATCTCGTCTCCTTGGCTGTCCGTGGAGGTGGAAACACCTAAATAGGGGTCTGACTAAGGCAAGCCCCTATACGACCACCCAACATTTTCCCTTTTTTCTGTGTAGCTGGACGTGCTCTCAGAAGATCAGTTGGCGAACAAATTCCTTGGTGAGATCCTCCTTGCTCTCTTTACTCTTGCTTATCTACTTTACAATATTAGAGAGTACTTCATTCATTTACTTGTGTCATTCTGGCCCTTTAGTTAGCCAGCTTGGGCTGTTAGCCCGTTTTGATAGGTTTGACCTTGTCTCTGTTGTTTTTTGGTTATACGGACGCCAGTGCACTTTAGAGATGCTAGCGCGTCGCACTGTCGTCCAAGGACCATGCTTACGTCCTCGGGCAGAGAGCTTCCTGAGGCGCAGTGTTGAACTTGAAAACCGGCTCGCCTAGCCCCACTTTGAAACTCGGGATTGTAGAGTGGTTGCAAGACTTCATAGTCCTCATCATTCTCATCCTCATACCCTAAATATTGCACTTAGCTGAGGTAAGTTAGGGCAGCCTCTCACATTTTGACCCTCTGTGACCTGGGGTCTTGCACGCGGTGGTCCCCCTCTCTTACATTTTTGGTGAACCCAACATGAACCATTTTGGTTGCGTTCTTGTGATACTAATAGTTCCTTTCCTCGTACTCTAGGAGTGTTGTAGGTGTGAGTGTTGTAAGGCTGTTTCCTTGTAACCCAACCTACGACCCCTAGTTGGCGTAGTTGGAAGGTTCCAAAGGTATTGCACGACGAAACCTTAACTGGGTCACCGTCTTATCTGACAACCTTTAGGGACTCTGTGAAGCGTTGTCTAGTGTGTGTAATGGCCTCCTTTCTGCATCAACCCATCCCCTCTGCGCAACCTATGGATAGTGGTACTGGCATAACCTTTACTTCATGGGACCTACCAATGGGCTTTAACAAGGGACCATCTCCTCTTTACATTCCTGCACGGATCAATGGAAACATCGTAGCAGGTGTTCTCGTTGATCCAACGCCACAAGTAAACATAATAACATAAGAGATTACGCTAATAAATTTTTTACACAAGGATGGATATGATGCTCCTGTGAGTTTCATACGCACACATGACGGGCTTTCTGTACTCCCTTTGGGTAGTATTGTCCTATCAGTCCTAGTTGGACCTAAGTCCGTGAAACTCTTGTTCGATATCATTCCTGGATCTGAACTCTTTAGGGTGAAATTGGGTATCCCTTGGTTGGTGGTGATGAATGCGGTACCCTTCGTCGTGCATAAATGTTTAAAATTTATCCACGGAGGCATCGTGCACGTAATCCACAACACCGGTTATAGATCACCGGTTGCACATAGTAGCTACTCCTTGGATGACCCGTGGCCTGCGTCTGTAGGTCCTCTCCTACCTAGGACGAACCTTTTGCACAAGACATATCAGAACTATAAGAAAAGGTGTATGAGGCTGAAAGTGAGATACCCTCCCTCGCCTTACACTATCTCACATAGGGCTTGCTTGAAGGCTGACAGCTATGCCACTAAGGCTCGGAAGAAGAAAGAAGAGAAGCAATCTTGTGATCCTCCTTTCTCTTATGCTGCCTAGTCTGATGCTTCTTCCCACCCAACTATGGTACCATTAGGTTCTGCTCCTCGTTTCCAGGAGAACCCTTTGGTGCTTGCTTGGCGAAAGCCTAAGTGTCTCGCATTCGAGCTTCCTATTCTGTCGATGAAACCTAGACCCATTCGGTATGATAGGAAGGTGGTCTCTTGAGGAGAGTCCTCTTTGTCTCGACCTCCACGACCTCCTATTGCTCCTGCTTCTAAGGCAGTGAGTGGAAAGAGGCCCGCTACCGAGGCTCTTGAGTCGACTCCTCCTGTTGCTCCTCAGCATATTCCTCTTGCTCCTACGTAGGAACCTGTTCCTTTGCCTGAAACGGTCGTAGTGGATATTCCTATGGTTGAGCAAGAACCTCTTGTCCCTTTCCAAGCTCCGGCCTCTAACTCCAAGAGCCGTAGAAACCGCCTTGCATGTGAACGCAAGCGTTAGCGAAAGGCTCTCCTGGCCGAGCAGGTTGCCTCACAACAGAAGGAGGAACGAACGACCGCTCCTGCTTCAGGACCTCCTGCAATGTCTTCTTCCTCCCTTCCTTATGCTTCTCTCCAATCTGGCCCGCTCTCGGTTTCCGATGCGAGTACGAATGCGCCTAACCCTAAACAGGTGTAGGTGTTCATTACTCCTTCGATGGAGCCGTCTTTGCTGATGTCCGTTTCGGATATCCAGCCCTTCTCGAAGCCTGTGGATATGGTTAATACTTCGATTGTATCCGTTGCAGTTCTTTCTTCCTCTTCTTCTGCACCCCTGGCTTCGTTTGTGGGGAGTTCATCTCCTCTAATGAAGAGGCAGAGGGTGGTCCTTCTAGCAACGAAGGACATAAGAGGAGCCCACCTCCTTCGCAAGGTGGTCTTGTGCCGACTTGTTCTGTCCTTGTGATAGAACCAGTCCCAGCTTCCCCTGAGTTCGTCACCACTCCCGAGTCATTCGGTGAGCTTAGCAGTGAACCTCGGGTGCAGCCCGTCCCATCCGCCGAAGTTAGACATGGCGCTCCTATGGGGTGCATGTTTAATTCCGTTGACAAGGTCCCGACCTTGTCAGCGATCTTCATGAAATCACTGACCTTGACTCCATAAGAGCTCGGTGGAGAGGACCTCGAGGGGCCCTCTTCCTTAGCCTTTGTTGCGGGAGGGCCAAATGCTCCTCCTCTTAACATCCCCCCATTGCAGGCTCATCCTCCTTCCCCTTATGAAGATTTAGATTGGGAAGCGAATGACCTATTGGCTGATCAATGTTAGGAGGAAGCCCTTTCCTGATCTTGTGTATGTGTGTGTGTGTTTTGTGATGTGTTCCCCCGTGCTTGTGCTATGTGTGTCTGGATGACCCTCGTCACCCTCATCGATGCTTGGATACAGGCGTGGTTTTTGTGTTGTAAACCTTCTTCTATTTGTATCATCATTCTTCCATGTTTGTGTTTGATTTTCGTTCAATTAGGGATGATGCAAAGCGTTGGGAGCATTTATGCTTCCCTTCCATGTTGACCCAATTTTTTATGTTTACTTTGTTTTCCGTGTATTCTTCCTGATCTGGTTAGGGATTGATGATATTTCGCCTTGCATTGCGGTTACGTATTATTATATGAGCTCAGACAGATCTGACCCCGCTAAACTAGATCCCCCTGTGTCCTTTGTTTATATTTTTCTTTTCTCTTTTCTCTTTATCTTTCTCTCTTCTTTGCTTGATTTGTCCCTTCTATATGAGACAACGCTTTTCTTCAACATTTCAATTTTCAGAAAATGTATTTGTTGCCAACGAATCTTTTCTTGAAATTCTTCACAAATTTTTCCTTAGATTCACATTCTCAACATGGAACCCTAACATAACATGTTTCCTTCATCACGGGTTCGTAAAGAAAGGAATTGAAGACCTTCCTCTCAAGTGGGAACAACTTTTATTTCCCCTCGCACGGGGGCCTATCCTTCCTTTCAAATTCCTTGATGAGGTGAACATCTTTCGAAATGATTCCTTGGTGATGAATCGCTCTAAGAAGAACAACTGCTTTTGAATTGTGTGTCCCTTGAGTGTACCTCCCTTCTTCCTCATGGCGGGTTCCCAAGGGACCCTTCTTTCAAAGTCTCTATTCTGAATGGAATTCTTTCACGTTTAGCCTGGGGGCAGCTCGACTAGACTCATTCCATTCGCCTTTTTGCGTCTAGCTTGGGGGCAGCTTGACTAGACCTTACCTTTCAAATAGTGTGTCCCTTGAGTGGACCCCTCTCCTTTTGAAGGGTTCTTGAGGGACCCCTTTGAAAGTTTTGCTTATTGACGGTCTGCTTGACTGCCCAGATATTTGCCTACACAGCCGGCTTTGACATGTTCTATTTGCGGGTAGATGTGTCGTCGCTTCCCGACTCTGTGGAGTCTACTTTCTCGGGTTTCCTCCATGCGAGAGATCTTGGAGGATACCTCCCCGCAAGACAAAGAACTTGTAGGGCGCTTTCCTTTGAGCTTCCTCCATGCGAGAGATCTTGGGGGTGGCTCCCCTACATGACTGAGAGCCTGTAGGGCGCTTCTTTGGGTGTTCTTCATGCTTGAGTTCGTGGAGAATACCTTCCCTATAGGACTGAGAGCTTATAGGGTGCTTCTTTGGGTATTCTTCATGCTTGAGTTCGTGGAGAATACCTTCCCTATGGGACTGAGAGCCTATAGGGCACTTCCTTTGGGTCTCCTCCATGCTAGAGTTTTTGGGGGACACCTTCCTTGTAGGACCGAGCACCTATAAGGCGCTTACTTCACGGGGCTTCCTTCATGTGAGAGATCTTGTGGGTTGCCTCCTTGCAGGTCTACAGGCTTGTAAGACGCTTTATTTTTCTAACTTCATAGTTCTAAGTAGCTATGGAGTCCTTTGCTTTCCCGACACCTCCAGGCTCACCAAATCGTGGTCTACTTCCTCAACGGTTCAGGTATACATTTTTAACCTTACACTCTTCTTAATCTACTTTACTGAGCACTCATCAGTATTCATGCTCGCTAAAGTGGGGGCAAGATGTATAAGAGTGAATTTGCATCCCCTATGCAAATCCCCTTTTTTCCTTTATCCACCTTAGAAAACCAAGTTCGGAGGCTTAATCCACCTAAGCCCGTTGTTGGCATCCCACTTAGTGCCTGTTTTGAGCGTCGGTGGAAGCATTTCTGTCAGGGACGCCCACGCGGCGCGCTTATGTCCCTGACAGATTCCCGCGACTGAACCTGCAGAGGTGTTACTCCTCCCATTGGCAATGAAATTGTAACGCCCCTTTCGGCCTACCGACCCGAATATGGCCGTTTTCTTCCATTCCTTCTTCAAATTCACCCCTTCAACATTCAATCCAACTTCTTATGAGCTATTGCACACTTCAAGCTTCCATACTCACACTCACTTCAAACATCCAAGCATTCCATTGCAGCAAAGCCTTACTCCATCACTTTGGTAGAGAACGTTTGGGACTACGCCATTGCAACAAAGGCTTGAGTACTCTCATTTCTCCCCCAAGCAACCTTGAGTGCTCTTGGTGGAGATGGTAAGCTTCCCTCTCCTCTCCTCTATCACTTGGTTGAGTAGCATAATACTGCTTTGTAGTGTTTGTATTCTCTTTATTATACTATTTCTTTATCTCATCTCCTTAGCTGTCCATGGAGGTGGAAACACCTAAACGGGGGTCTGACGGAGGCAGGCCCCTATATAGCCACCCAACATTTTCCCTTTTTTCTGTGTCTAGGTGGACATGCTCTCGGAAGATCATCTGGCGAACAAATTCCTTGGTGAGATCCTCCTTGCTCTCTTTACTCTTGCTTATCTACTTTACAATATTAGAGAGTGTACTTCATTCATTTATTTGTGTCATTTTGGCCTTTTAGTTAGTCAACTGGGCCGTTAGCCCGTTTTGATAGGTTTGACCTTGTCTTTGTTGTTGTTTGGCCGTACGGACGCTAGTGCACTTTAGAGATGCCAGCGCGCCGCGCTGTCGTCCAACGATCGCACTTACATCCTTGGGAAGAGAGCTTCCTAAGGCGCAGTGTTGAACCTAAAAACCAGCTTTCCTAGCCCCACTTTGAAACTCAGGATTGTAGAGTGGTTGTAGAACTTCATAGTCCTCATCATTCTCATCCTCATACCCTAAATATTGCACTTAGTTGAGGTAAGAAAGAGCAGCCTCTCACATTTTGACCCTCCGTGACCTAGGGTCTTGCACACGGTGGTCCCCCTCTCTTACACATTGCTAAAGGATTGAGCCATGTAGCGTGTAAGACATGGGTTGTCATATTCATTTGCAGTCAAACTTGCAATAGTATTGAAAATACTGTCACCACAATCTGATATTGATAATGCGTTTTTGCATAATTTATACATTGTATCTATTGTTTTTTTCTATGGATTTTTTTTAGGGAATATATATTTCTTCCAAATTGTTTATATTGGTGAGCCTGTTGTCCAAGTGTCTTATTTTTTTTTGCTCACAAGTGGTTCGAAATGTCCATTTTTATGATCCTGATCATGTAACAAAATAGAATATGTTGTACTTTGTGAATTTTCATTGAAATGCAAGAACTTTATTTTTCTTGTTAAAAACCAAATACATATCTCAATATCTAACCTCTTGGATAGCCATTTAATACAAAACAAGTCTCCCCAAAGGCCATACTCATTACAATTTGGCTTTGGAACTACAGATAGTCGCATGCATCACAAATATGTACTAACATCATGAATTCCATGCATTTTGGATAGTGTGTGCGAGTCTAGATCATTTTGAAGTGAAAACAAAGCATCAGGATCATCGATTGCCAGACAATTTAGAAAATGATCAACTATTCCATTTCTTAGTTCAATAGATGTGTATCACATATGTAACAGTTGTTGTAATGAGTCAAAAATACAATCGCCTACATTGTATACAAAGGGGCTTATTCTATATAGGTTATTGTCTTCCAATACCGTGTCAATTGAGATAACTCGATGTATGTTTTTTGACTCATAGTTCTCTACATCTATGATATTATCCAATGCAAAATTTGGTATTGATAATGCATATTTACTGAACTTGGACATTGAATCTATTGACTTATCCTCCACAATTTGTTTTCTCATGTTAGTAATTGTTTTTGAGTGTTTACATTGGTTAATATGTTGTTCCAATGGCTTTCTTTTTTTGGAAACAAGTGGTTCAAAATGTCCATTCAAACAGTCTTCATCATGGAACAAAATAGAATATATAGTACTTTCTGAATTTTCTTTGAAATACAAGTACTTTACTTTTCTAGTTGACGACCAAATACACATTTGGATATCTAACCACTTTGCTAGCCATTTAATACAAAATTGGTTGCCCCAAAGGCCATACTCTTTAGAATTTGGTTTCTTAACCACAGATAGGTGCATACGTTGTAAGTATGTATTAGCATTAGTAATTTGATGCAATTCATTCAATGTTTCAAGATCTAGCTCATGTCTATATGACAACAAAGCGTCAGGGTCCTTATTTGCTAGGCAATTAAGAAAGTAATCAATCATACCACTTTCACAATTATATGGAAGTGAAGTGCATATGTAACAAATATTGCAAAGAGTCAAAAAGACAATCCCCTATGTTGTATACAAATGGACTTATCCTAAAAAGATTATTGTCTTTCAATACTTCATCTATTGTTTGTTCTTCATTCGTATTCATTGATTCATAACTTTCTACATCTATGATAGTATGCAATATTTTTTTGGTTCACTCTTTTCTGACATTTTATGCACAATAAAAAACACACGAGAAATATAAAAACAAAATAGGTGTAATATGTTACTTGTCAAATTCTATATGCTGTTGAAGTATATTTGTAGATGTTGTTTTTCAATGCACAGGTTCTGCAAAATAGGAAAATTAAACACATTATCAATGATAAAATTAAAAATCACAAATTTTTATAAGATGAAATCAATAAATAAATAGTTTTTCACTTCTTAATAAATAGTTAACCATTTGCTAACAAGTTTATTAGTAGGATTGACATGTAAGTCTGACTTCTTACCCAAGATGGTTTACATCACCCCAAGTCATCAACAACCCTACAATTACATGTGTATCTTCAATGTGCCAAAACTGATAAGAACCAACTTATCCACATGAAATAACAACTTGATTGAACTCCCTTGACTGAAATGGAGAAAAACCATCCTAAGAATGATAACTAGAAAACCCACTTTTTGGATCATCTTCTCTCAAGGGTTTCTTGGAATCCCTAAGGGAAGATTCATCTCACAAGAGTTGATAAGCTAATGTGTCTTCTAAGGGAATGAGGATTCTCGGTCTTGCTTTTATTCAAATCTAACTCAAGATTCATAGCCAACTAATTATTTTGCAAGATCCCAATTGATTGCTTTGAAAAGAAAGATAAAGGGAAACATTTGGCCATTAGGAGGCAAACATTCATTGAAGTCAAAGATCTTAAAACCCAATTGCCAACCCTTTGTCAACCTACCAAGTAGACACCTTAACAAATTGAAAAAAAAAGGTGAAAGGGCTATGCTTTTAACTATGAAAATAAATATGGTAAGGGACACAAGTGTGAAGAGAAGAAGATTGTCCATATTGAATGAGCAATTTAGGATAAAAAAGATATAGAGATAGAAGTGTCACCAAAGTAATCATCAAAAGAGCACAAACTAATTATATCTTGCTGTGCACTATTAAGTATTCGTTCCCCACAAAGCCTCAAAGTAGTGGTAATTCTTACAAGGAAGGGCACAACAATAATTGATTGAAGGAGTACTCACAATTTCATTATTAAAAAGTTAGCCACAAATTTGAGCTAGTTTATTTTTCCACCATCAAAATTTCAAGATATGACACTAGATGGGGCATTGCTGGCTATTCCAAGAAATGTCAAAATATTAAATTTACCATGGGGGGATACCTTTTAACTAGTCCTATGTTAGTCATCACATTGGGTGCAAATATAATATTGGTATTCCAATGGCTCAAAACTTTGGACACCACCGAGATGAATTTCTCCGACCTCTTCATGTGCTTTCATTCTAAGGGTAAGATATTTGAATTATGGGGATTGTAAGAAAAGGATTTACAAATGATAAGCTCTCACCAAATGTAAAATGTGTTGAACAAAGGTTCAACAAGATTCGAGGAAAAATTATTTCCTCTAGAGATTCCACCAACACCACCAAGAGTTGGCATTACACCAAAAAACACTCAATATCAGCAATTACTTTCAGGTATTGAGGCAAATCTAGTCAGAGCACCAAACCAAATGAAGCAACAAGTAGACCAACCCCAAAATGAAAAGAAATTTGAAGTGAGAGATTGGATTTTTCAAAGGTTGAAATCATATTATTAAATTTACCTAAACCAACAAAAGAAGAACAAGCTCTCACCCAAATATTATGGTCCTTATCGGATTTTGCAGAAGATAGGTAGTGTGGCATACAAGCTAGGGTTACCTCCAACAACAAAAATAAATACAATTTTTCATGCTTTTTGTTTAAAGAAAGTTATTGGACAACAAATTCATTCATGCCCTTGACCTTGATTTTACCCTATTTTATAAAGGCTGTTCATTTGGTTTTCTGATCCACTTAGGCTTAGGATCTAGCTTGCTAAATATGTCTTTTCTAGTGATTACAGATATATCTTAGCTTTGCCTGACAATTGTGCTTGTGGAGCGTGAAAAAAAATATGCATTTGTGGCTTTGTGCTTCCTCATAGAGCTTATGGATTTTAATTCTGATTTTTGCTCTACCAAAATAATGTATTTATTTGAAATACTTCTTCTATGCTGGTTTTGTTTCTTGTATCAGTGTATCTTTGATGTCAATAATATTGTAATAAGAGAGTGCTAAAATATATTATTTTTTGAATAAACTTACTAGATTTCCAAAATTGTCATGAAGGGATCTTGTCTGTCCATTTCAGAATTATACAGCTAGCAAGTTTCTAGCCTGTCAAAGGAAACCGCTTGAGTGATAAGTCAAGAAGCCTCAATGTTGATGGGTTGAGCAAGATGCTTGCTCCCATAAATTTACCTAAAAAGAACCTAAGGATTCTTCCTTTTCACAAGGGAATTGACACTCCTTTCATCTCCTCTACTAATGGATACTCCAAATTTGGATAGGATTATGGTATTATATACAATCCTGTTCTGATTTGAATAAGCTTTTCTTGTTTGAGAGGACTCTACTCTACATTTGAAACTTATTTATTCTTTTACAAACCAAAAGATTTTTAGAAATTGCTTGCACACTACCAAAAAAAAAAAGGTCAAACAAGATGCCTAGTTCATCCCAAGGATTCACTATATCATAGCTAGAGACTTGGAGTGTGATTTGGCAGTTTAGAAACTTCCAAATTTGGATAGGATTATGGTATTATATACAATCCTATTGTGATTTGAATAGGCTTTTCTTGTTTGAGAGGACTCTGCTCTACATTTGAAAATTACTGCAGTGAAATTATGAAGAATGAGTTGATGTAGGGCAAAAGGAGGAGGTAGAAAAGTATGTAAAGACAGAGAGAGAATCCAACAAGTCCGTGGAAGCACCAACTCCAAGAACAGTTAGGACATTGAGGGCAGTGACTCTTGTCATCCTAGTATGATTTTAATTTTTAGCTTTTACAAATAGTTCAGATAATGGATTTAACAATCGGATCTTGGTCTGTAAAAATCTTCAAGTTCATGCTCTTGCCATTGATGTCTGTAAGAGTGTGTTCCTAAGGAAACCTATGACAGACTTTTAATTCAGCTCTCAAATTTAATTAGGTGACTAATGCCATATAATTTAGATAATGGGAAATCTATCACTTCATGATGTTCTTTGAGATTTCACATGCCTTATCTTGCAAGGCTTGTAAATAGGCCTTCAAATTTTAGTCCCTTCAAAAATTATCAATCAAGAGAACACCATGTTAATTTCCAAGTTGGAGACCCTAACTTTTTTTTATGTCTCCTATAAATTTTTTCCCAAAGCCACATTGCAAGTATAACATATTTTGGTAAAGATTGTTAGGCATAACAAAAACGTTTCATCGCAAGATGGGATGGGCTTGTCTAGGGGCTTTTCAAATCACAATAGTTGTCCACATCTAATATTTTCAAGAAAATTATAATGATCACCTTACTCTAGAACAAAGACTAGACAATGCTAAAACATGGATCCAACACTAATAAAAAAACTCAATTGTTTAGACATAAAAAATTGGCTGTTAAAAATTTTAATGATTTCAACAAAACATTTTGTAGACACATGAAATGTACAAGAAAATAATACTATTCACAAAAAGATGTAAAGATGTGGATTAAAAAATATTTAAATTTTAGCAAAACATTTCTGTAATACACCTATATTTTGCCACAAAGTAGTTATCATACCTGTGGCATGAAATTGTGTTCAAGACTTGTTCAAGAAATCAATTAGCCCATTAACAATTGAAGCTGAGCTGTCAATGTCCACGCTTCCCTTACCAAATAAAAGGAAAACATAAATTAGACTTATGCACTTCGAAAGACACTTTAGGCCAAACTTCAATAATTTGGTACCTACAATTTTAAGGAAATCAATATTATAAAAAATCTAGAAACCTTGAAAATTTTTATTGCTATCGGATTCTCTGATCAAAGTAAATCTAGAAATATTCTTGTATTTCATTAACATTTTCTCGAAACAAGAGGACTTCTAGTATCTTTAGGCTAAAGCCAACTCTAGGACCAACGAATAAGTGCATTTACTTGGAACAAATTCACTAGGCCTTGTAAGATAGTCTTGGTTTAAGATTTCATGGACTGGGTTATGATTGCCAATTATGATAAAGATGATAGCTATAGTGGAGTTCGTGCCTGAGGTGTACTAGTAACACTGACCTAAATTAATTAGACTTTGTAAGAATGTCTTGGCTTAAGATTTCATACATAGTTCCAAAACTCACGACTCAACAAAACTCAACTAGGCAAGTTAATGGGCAATTTACTTGGCTGCAAAAATAGCTGTTACAATGGCCAATTATGATAATGATGGTGACTACTTTAGGATTTGTTCCTGGCGTGCAGCAGTAACACGTTGCCCTGTAAGAGTGAGGTATTCTCCTGCCCCCAGTTTGTGAACAAAAATAGAGGAACTACTTAACTCTAACAACAAAAATAAATCTAGTTTTTCATGCTTTTTGTTTAAAGAAAGTTATTGGACAACAAATTCCAGGACAAACAATGTTAGTTGAGCTCAATGAAGAGGGAAGAATCATCTTTCATACTGAATTGATTCTCTAGACACAGACAAACAAGCTTTGGACTCAATCACACAGTACCTCATCAAGTGGAAGAAATTGCCTATTGAAGATGCAATGCGAGAAGATGAAGATTTCATGCAGAAGCATCCATACTTGATCCACGCTGAGGACAAATCTTGCCTAAGGGGAGGGAAGCCATGCTACACCCTTAATGCATCTGTTGTATTGGAATATGTGATAATCAACTATAGCTCACATAATCCTTATTTCGAGCATTTATTAGTCCCCAAGTATAAATGTTGTAAGCTAGATCAGCCTCATTGGGAATACTGGATAGAGTATTAATAATACCTAGTGATGCCAATAAATAGGAGGTAGTGAGAAGTTAAGCAAGGTATTCAAAGTTATGTTCTTATTGTAAGACTTTTGGAGGTTGCCCCCTGAACAGGTACTTGCAGAATTAAACACTGTATATCTGTTGTAAGGAAGACAACATCGATTTTTCCTACCATTTTTTATTTTCAAGGGAAAAATACATGGAGTGTGCTAGCTTGTATGAGACCATGGAGTATGGGATTAACTTATATTAGGAGATTCATCAGATACTGTACTTGGTTAGAAAATGTTCTGAATGGAGGCTCATTTGCAATGGTGGAAATTTTTTGTGATGATAATAATGATGGCCAGTGAAGATAATGAAAATGTCTTCAAAGACAGAGGGAGATCTCGGATCAAATTCAAACATTCAAGTACTAGGAGAGTTAAATTCATCCCCAAACTGAAGGATCCGCATACCATATTAGTCAAGCTCAATTTTGAAATGAAATCCCCAAAATGGTATATTTTGAGGTTAGAAAACCCATTGACAAATGGAGTAAAGTGGTTATGGAGTGGAAGGCAACATGTGAAGGAAGGCAGTTCAAAAGAATTGTGGGGGTGTGGTTGAGTGGCATGGAGATCCTCAGGACATGCATTGCAGAGCCCATAAAGATAGGAATGGAATGGACTATTCTCAAGGATTTAACTAAGTACTCCCCACTGTTGAAGAGTCCTTAGATTCATGAAGTGAAGCTTAACAATATAATAGATAATACTTATACTGGGGTCTATCATGTCAATATAACATTCCATTTTTATGAAGAGAAGGGGGAGATGGGTTTGCATTCTCATGGGTATGCAGATTTGATTATGCCCATTTCCTTGCCCTACTCACAGAGTGAGGATGCCTGGTTCCAAATACAAAATGCATCAGATGTGCAGGGAAAGTCATTGTGTATTACAACAATTAAAAGTTAAAACTAATGTTTGCAATCTCCACAATGAAACTAATTGTTGACAAACCCCAAAATACCATGGATGAAAAGAATTTGAAAAGTTTGTAATACAAATGAAAGAGAAGATAAATACATTTTTTTGTTAATTTGTCCCTCTGACAAATATGAGCAGTAACTTTATAAACTTTGACAGTAACTTTAATCTGTAGACACTTCTGGTTTATGAGAATCAAAAAGAACTGGACGATTTTATTTTAAATATGCTCAGATATAAAAGAGATGTATTAAAAGTTATATACTGCACTTTGTTTCACATTAATTCATTAATAATTTGTTTGTATTTATAGATCTCAAAGACTTTAGTCTTAGGGAATAGTAAAACTTGGCAACTGAAATAATGTAATATTATGACAACTCTATTTACTTCATATGACTATTTACCTTGGGTACTTTAGGTATTTTCACTATACTGGTGAAAATGAAGGACATGCAAACTATATTAGTCGTTTAAGAGAATGTTCTCTTCTTCCACGATGGGAAACAATCAGAGGAGGAAAACAATATGGTCAATTTCAAACAATGCACTATCAAATTGTCAAGCATTTGATGGATATGCTTGGTTGAGTGATATGCTCCTATACAAATGATCACCAATCAAATGAGTTTACATTTAATGTTTAAACCATTAACCTTGGGCTACTAGACTACTACAATTTACTGAATTCTGTCAGTAAATCAGATTCACAAATTGAACTCAAACTGCATGATGGCTTATAGCTTAATCTAACCTGCAAGCTTGGAAACATTAATGTTTGCCTAATGATGTTTGGTAGAAACAATTAACATGGGCAAAGTCAATGAATATGATCACATATCATGTTTTCCTATTGTAGAGCTACTCAAGTGTTTATCTGAACTCAACATAGAGCCAATGACACCCAAATCCAAAAACCCACTTATCAGTTCAGCAACGATCCAAAATACACCCCAGAAAGGAGTCTAATCGCGATCATACTATACACATTAACAAAGGCATAAAAAAAATTGTACATTGACTTGTAACTCGAGTAGATTTTAATCTATCATATTCTAACAAGGATTTATTTTCTTCTTTAACACCAACAGTATCTCAGTAAATACATAAGCAGCAAAACATAGCTAAAGCAAAAAGTCAAACTTTATTGAAAATGAAAAGGTAAAGTAACATTTTTCTCCTTTCAAGAAAAAAAGATGAGAAAGTTTATATAAGCGCTAAAATTTTGCATATTTTTAATGGCCAACCAGAAATACAGAAACCTTGTGGCTAAGAAAATGAGAAAGATGAACAAAATTTAAGGATCCTGTTCAACACTAGGACAATAAAACCAGCCAGAGAGTTAACCTTAGGTCCCTTCATATATATGTAAACTCTGTTACCTAGTGCACTATTTCAAAAGCCATGTGTAGTTAAATGCTTGCTTGGATCATGAAAAGTTTAGCTCCTCCTGCCATTCTTATTAATGTCATAGAACCCACCTTCCCAAACTACTCTGCCATTCTTTTCAATGTGATAAAACTCAGTAACAATATAAAGAAATAACCATGCTAACAAGACCAAACTATTGCTCCAGTGCCCACGATACCAGTAGAAGCTGTCACAGAGAGTGCGATTCTGCCATGAATTACAAACGACCATGATTTCCATGCAATCTGAGGCATCCTTATCAAGCTCACTATTGCTGACTAGTCCCTCTTGTTGAACGCATTTGCTGACTTGGTCCTGCAACAGCGCAACCAAAACATCAAAACCCACATCAAATTTCTCAAAATCCTACCGACAAAATGAAAACCAAAACTGAATTCGTTGTACCTACAACAGATTCCAAAAGGTGGGTACTCTGTAATTGTGATTCTGGAATTCCCTTCCAGTTTCTATTTAAAAACTTGGGAAAATCGCTTACAGCAAAGCTCTTTGCAACCTTGGAGGAAGAAATGGATTTGAAATGGATTTTGAAACAATCCAAGCTGAAATGTAAACCGTTGTAGCTTTTCCAAGCACGTTCACTAGAGGAAAACATGCCATTTTCTACTGCCGTTTCCATCTCCCACTATAATCGCGACTTTGATAACGGAATGGGGAAAATCGCCGTCTCAAAACTTTTGAGCCAATTACATTTCAAAAAATTAATTTTGGATATTTGTTTTGTTAAATAATTTGCATATTTACGTTAACTATATATAAATATTTGTCAAATAGAAAATAAAATTGAATTCTCATTTATTAAAATCAAAGTTATTAATAACTTGTTAAGGATGCCTATAGTTCCCTCGAGAGGAACTAATAAGAAACATTTACTTTAAATAGTATTACAAAATATGTATACCTCATGAACATAAATACTTCAAATTATTTTTTCATTTAAACTTGAATTATAATAACACACCTAACTTTTGTTATAATTACTTAATATATTTAAAACATTAGCATTCAAAAATATGATAAAACATCAAAAACATGGACCAAAATAATTATTTCCTTCTTTCATTTTAAACAATTTGTTTAACAAATATCATGGAGATTATGGAGGACCCCTTTAATTGATACTTATTTAGAGGTGAATATTATTAGTTCCTGCCGACAGGCAGAATAACTTATGCATTCATTCAATTCAATTTTTTTGTCTTGACAGTGACAACCTCACCAATGAAAAACTGGAATTTAAATGTTGACCACTCAATCTATATAGTCTATATTAAATTGTTAGGTTTTCAATAAATACAATATGCTTTTATCTTTTTTCCTACTGGTTGGTGCTGTGAATAGTCAGTGATAAAAATAGAGTTTTAATTTTACAAATTACAAAAAATTTAAAGCTTATTATTAATTACATGACAATAAATCAAGCCCTTTTAATATCCATATGACAATAAATCAAGCCCTTTTCAACAAATTTTAAGACAAAGTTTTGGATTTTATTCTCATCAAATTTTCAACCCAAATTACCAATCGGCAGGAAGCGTGACGCAACTGCGTCTCTTGTTTAATTGAGAGAGCATGTCAAATCATTAAAAGCCCTAATAATTATTATTTTTTAAATTTGACTTTTATAAAAGTTGAGCAGAAATATTAATTTTAAATCATGTTGGAGGAACCCTAGTTTTATTTCTAGAATATGATAATAAAAAGAAAACCTCACTCTCATTTCTCAATCTACAGTGTTTGTTGCAGGTCAGAGAAAAAGACAATGGAAGCGGTGCAGAAAGAATCTGCAGGCGAGAACGGCGGCCTTGAGAGGCGATGGTCGTTATGCACACAGAACGGAAGATTATTGTTTTAGATAGTATTATTATTATTATTTTTAAAACATGTGATTATTTTTATTTAACAGTTCAGAAGGTGTCAGTGGTTACAACCATGAGATGCGGTGGTGGCCATTAATGGCGGCGTCCTCTGTGCAAAGGAGATCATTTTCTGTTATAATAAATTCTCTTTTGGCTTTTTTTAAACAAAATATGTTGATATACATGTTTTTTCTACAGATTTGAAGGGCGGAGGGTTACCTCTCACGAGCCATGCCTATCAATGGCAATGGTAGGAGGATCAATCCCTTGAGCCGCGCCCTAAGGAAGCAGCCAGGGAGTGGGGAAGGTTGCGCCTCTCCTCCATAGCGACCCTATTTTGAAGAATTCTTCTTAATTCATTCTTTTAGTATTACTCACATTTTTTCTTCAATGAACATTTTTAGGTTAATGTGATTGACAGGGGATAAAAAAATTTCCCTTCTCCTCAACTTTGGTCAGCATTCTTCTAGTTTCGGCTAACAAGGGAGATTTGGAAAAAGGTATGGATGTTCATGGAGGCATGAAGGAATTTTACCATGGGTGCAAATGTCCAAGGTAGATAGATATAAATGCAAAATTATAGAATCATAGACAAGGAATATGAATTGTTTGAAAGAAGCTTAAAAGAAATGTGGTGTGAAGACATATATACCAATTTTATAATATAATATTATTTAGTCAAAATATAAAAACAAATATATTTTAGAAACAAAACAAAAATAAAATAAATATTTAAAATAAAATAAATTATAAAATATAATCTAAAATGTGTACAATAAGATAAGATAATAATAAGATAATAAGATATATATTGGTGTATTTTATATAGATTATATTTAAAATATATATACTAGTATATAAATTAAACGCAAATACATACAAATTTAATAATTTATATTTAGATTATATTACATACAATAAATTGTTCATATATTCATCAAATAATTTACATTTTTATACTAAATGTTGTAAATTTATTAGTCTAAATTTTGTCTAATGATATTACAATTTTTTTTAACACATTAAAAAATATATTTTAAGATTTTATATTTATTAATACTCTCCACCCAACCATCATCGCCTCATTAATTCTTAAGAAGCTCTTGCAATTTCACAAGCGAAAAGACCAATAAGAAATATGAGTATACACATGGGTTACAAGATTGGCAAGGCCAACAAAATAATAAAAATATAGGTTGCAAAGCTCAAATCACAAGAGAAAAGGTGTGAATTATACTACATACTCCAACTTTCACAAATTTATTTTAACACATTCTAAATTTTGCTTTTCAAAAGAATCATTTTTTGTATGCTACTTTAACACAATAGAATAACGAGAAGCTAATAATGATGGAGAGGGCTACCTCACAAGTAAGCTCCCAAATGGAAAAGATTTTTCTCCTTCAAAGAATATTTTCTTCCCCTTTTCACTCCTTTCCCATCCAAGAATCCCAGAACACTTCTCCCCAAAAAAAACATGTATCCCCCAAAAGAGAAGCACCCCACAAAAATAGATGCATCTCCCAAAAGAAAAAGTCAACCCCATACCTTCTAAAGTCTCATTAAGACAAGCTTTTCCCAAGGAGATTTTATGAGGCTTATCTTAATGACACCCCAAACAAGTCTCCAAAAATGTAGCTATCTCATAGGTACTTGCTTAATTGGGTCATTTTCATTTGAAAAATCATAAAATATCACTCAATCCCACCACAATGGCAAGTTTGGGTTTGCATAAAAAAACACATATATCAACCTTAAAATACTAATATTGTTGAAACAAATTAGAATTGAAAACACACAATGAAACAAAATCACCTAGGGGGACTTAAGGCTCAATCTAAAGGTTCCTAGCCTTCTCATAAACTAAGATGATGGTGAAAGTAGGAAACATGATTTAAATTCGTTACTTCAAAAAGTGAAGTAGGAAGGGTAGCTAAGGTTCTTGATTGTTCTCTCATTCTCACATTGGCTAACATGTAAATATACCTTCTCACGTGATATGCAAATCAAATTTACATTGAGAATAGATAATCGAATTAATAGGATTAGAAGAATGAAATATTCATATGCAACAACTAAGAGAAATTACATACACAAATAATAACTCATTGCACTAAGAATCACAATTTCAATAACTTTGTCAAAATGCACTAATATTTCATCCACCATTGAATCAATATATTCTTATTATTTATCTCCCCTATTTGATTCTCAATTTAATCCATCATTGAAATGACCATAAAATAATTATATAAGAGTTAAGGTTAATAATGACATCACCCACTCTATCTAATTTAACATGAATAATTGCACTTACCTAGTGCCTCTCAGGTATCAAGGTTAGTATTTCCACTACTTGGGGTTCATTCAAATCTAACACAATATTAAATATTTATTAGGGATGCTAATAATTTAAAAAATACAAGAGTAATTGCCATCACATTAACAATCAACATTACTTGGTTAATCTTTTCAAGAAAGTTAACCACATAGACAATCCATTGTCAACAAGAGATGCTACTAGTGATATTAACTTTACTAGAAACATCAAAATCAAAGTTGTTGACTAGGTTCAAGCCATTTTTCCCACATTGATACAAAAATTATTAAGAAACTAGTTGACTTCTTCTCCTAAGTTAGATAATCGCCCACTACAATCTAGCAAACAATGATCAATGTAAACCTATAAATTCAAGGTTAAAGAATGATAAACATTTGTTATGAGGTATTTAAACTCACTACCATCATTAAGTACTTATATGTATGTATATATACATACATACACATACATACATATATGCATGCATATGTATGTATGTATATGTGTATATATGTATACATATGTGTGTGTAAGGTATATGGTATATACATATATGTAAGATATATGTAGATTTATGTATATATATGCATAACAAGACTATCTTTCAATATATATACTATGTTTAAATTATTAATATATGTGCATACACACACGCGCGCACACACACACACACACATATGTATGTATGTATATATGTGTATATGTGTATATATATATGTAGATAATATACATATGTATATATATTCATATATATATGTACCCACACATACATACATACATACATACATTCATTCATACATATGTACATAAATACATGCATGCATGCATATATGCATACACACACACACATATATACACACACACATGCACATACACACACACATATACACACACACATACATTTTTTTTTAATTCAATTAGAATATGTTTAGTCAATTAAAATCTTAGTTTTAGTTGTATTTGTTTAATGCATTGCATCCCTTGAGTCAAGCTTCCTTGATGTTGTGAATGCTCTACCTAGATTTTCATTGTACCTTTGTTTAAACATCTCATCTACCATTGTGCTATATCTGTAACAACCAAGACTTGGGGAGATTATTTAGTATCATTTCAAGAAAGGAGTTGGTCTTCTATCTCTTAAGTTGGTACACCATGATTGTGCTATTTTTTCCATCAATAGAGATATGTACACTAACTATGATAAGAACCAAACCATTATTTAGTTCTATCAACCAAGGTATCACTAAATGCATACATCAAAATATTATTAACAAGGGTAAAAACATAGTGCGAAGGTGAAATTGATCTAGCATGTACCTTTTCATCTTTGTTTCCATTAAATGACTTTAAAATATGTATTAATAAATATGCATCATAAACTAAATCATGAGTCTATCATGACAAGATAGAAAATTATCACTCTTCAGTGCAAGATTGTGATGGGCCAAGCAACACCCTTAAGTGGCAATGAAACTGTTAAATAAGTGGCACACGACTACCTCTTTCCCTCCACGACTTGTCCTTTCTTCATCTTCAACACTTCCTTTCAGCTAATGGAAACAAACTCTCCATCATCTGTGCAACCTATCTTTATCTCTATCTGTTGTTTTAGTTTTAAAATGTTTTTAACATGGTCGCTTTCCTTTCCATTATCTCCACGCCTCTTCCTTATTTGTAGATTTTTTTTTATTTCCTAAATCTGCGACCACTGCACTCCCTTACGACTAGGCTTAAGTATCACACACTAAGCTCTGCCTGGTCAAAAGTCTTTCCCTTCTCTATTTTGTCATTCGCTCACTTGCCTGCTGTTGTTACACTGTTTATAGCCGTCACGTCAAACTTTTGTTTTTGAACAACTTTTTATCCTCTATTACTTCCTTCTTTGGACACTTCATGTACATTGCATAAAAAATAGGTGTTAAAATGTAAGGGAGAGAAATAGCGGTAAAATTGTATTTTATTAATTGTAATATATTATTTTTATTATTATTTTTTAATGTTTATTTTTACTATAATTTTATACTTGTTTAAAAATATGAAAATATAAATTTATTAAATAATGTTTTATTTTAAAATTGGATATTAAACACTTTTTTAATTTTATATATTATTTTTAAAACTAAATATATTAATATAATATATTTTTAAAAAATTTATAGGTTAATTAATTTTGTAATTGATATTTTTTATTTTTTATTTTTTATAATATCTTAATTTGAGTTCTAATTGTAATCTTAATTTTAACTCAAGATCAAGGTTAGAATTAGGTTACGTGAGGATTATAATTAAAGATATAAGTAGCATAAATTTCCTGTATAAATTTATATAAAATATGTTTAGAGATATCTTTTTGAGGCATCTATTAGACTTATATGTGAGAAATTGATTTAAAATACACCTTGCAAGAAAAATCTCTTTGTATTTTTTATATAGATTTTTAAGGGATATATCCTATTATTTCCATTCAGTGTTAAAAGAAAGAGCAGTCTAACAAGATTTTTTTTCCCTAGGGTATGCCACTACCATTCTATTAGGGTTAGAAGACAAATATCTAATAGTTAAATGCATATTTGATCAATAAAACAAAGAAATAAAACACAGAAAATTATAGCAGAAACAAGACAACACAGAGAAATTTAACGTGGTTCACCTAATTTGTGCTACATCCACAAAACCACAGCCATCCAATGATTTTATTATCCAGTGTAAAACATATTACAATCTCGCAAATAATCTCCTTTTTCTATATATCGTAACCCCCATCCCAACCACTTATAATAAGATTTTTAGAATCTTCTAGAATTAGGGACGACGAAAAAAGGGGGGGATTTTTATTTCGGGTGTAAGTAAAGCATGATCAATTGCCACCATATTTAGATATTTATTAAAATTTATCACATCTTTTTATATGAATTTAAAAATTAGACTATTTTCATTTTTTATTTCTTAATATTTCATCGATACTTACACATCTTAAGTCATACAAGTTGTACCAAATATTTTAATTAAATATATTTTCATGTGCTTTAAAATATTGTGAAAGAAATTTATTTGATAAATATATATATATATAATATTTGATAACAAATAAATGAGTAGGAAACTATTATTTAAATTTTATAAAATCATGGGATGTTAGCATGTCACATGAACGCCCATGCATAACACTGGCTTATGAGAGATAAAACTAAGAATTTGGAAATTTAGTAAAGTAAAAAGTCAATCCTAAGCCAAAATGATCCCTATTTTTTTGTGGGAATGGACACTAAGAGAAGGATAATTAATAGTTTCAAAGTATAAATTTTTATATATTACAAGTTAGGGTTTGCCCTTGATTTAAGACATATCTAAAAATTTAAACAATAGGTAGCTGGCAAAGGCAATCAATTTAATTTTAGAATAAGGATATGCTTTCCTTATTGAAGGAATTAAATATAATAATGAGAGATCTAATTTTACAATAGCAAGGGGTCTCATTTTGAAAAATATTATGATCTTGTACCCATGTTAGATCCCTACTAAATTTAATTTAAATATTTTTTTGGGTAATGTGATAATTTTAAATTAAAAATTTGATATTTTTTTGAAAGTGGTGAGAGTGAGATAGTGGGATGAAGGTGAAAATGGTTACATCAAGTCATGAAATTTACACATTTACAAGTGTTATCAAGTGTTCCAAAAGATGGATGTCACGTCCTTTTTTTCAATTAATGAAAATCATCATTCAAACAATAGTGATAGGTAAAGAAAGTTGAGTTTCAAAGTTATGAAAAATAGAAATAAAAAGTGGTATATATTTATAGTGTTATTTCTCATAACTATATTTTGTTGTAATCCTTGGTTTGAAGTTGATACCATGTCATTTTTTGATATTAGAGGAAACTTATTTACCACCCTTGTAAATGGATTTACATGGTTATTTTTAATTTATGTAGATTGTTTTAGTTCTTAAAATATTTTCACAATATTTTAAAGTGTGTGAAAATATATTTAATTAAAAAATTGGCACATCCTATTATGTATGGTTTAAGATGTGTAAGCATCAATGAAATGTCAATATTGTGAAATAAAAATGAAAATACTCTAGCTTTTAAATTCATATAAAAAGTTTTGATAAATTTTAATAAATATTTATGGGAATTGAATCATTCATATTTGTGCTTTCTTTTCCAAAAAAAAATCATAAACAATAAAAAAATTATAAGGAAAAAACATTTTGATTGTATATAAAGAATTCAAAAGACAAAAACAAAATGAAATGGATGCAAAAAATAGTTAATTTCATATACATGCTCAAAATGAATAGTTTTATCTAAATGGTTTTACAAAGAAAATTGAGTTAAACTATCATTTATTAACAAGTAAAAAGTATTATTGTGGTATGTTAAGAGATTACATCATGAATTAAATGATAGTGGCTTACCGTAGGGAAAAAATTATACATCTTTGCAAAAAATAATTAGACAAGATCTTGTTGGGCTCCTCTTTCTTTTCACATTAAATGAAAATAATAGCATATATCTCTTAAAAATCTATATAAAAAACACAAAGAGCTATTATTCTTGCAATGTGCCTATTTTAAATCAATTTTTCACATATAAGTCTAATAGGTGCCTAAAAAGAATATCTTTAAACATATTTTATATACATTTTTAAAAGACATATATGCTACATATATCTTTAATTATAATCATGATCCCAACCTAATTTTAACCCTAACCCTAAATTAAAATTAGGATTACAATTAGAATTCAAATTAAGATATAATAAGCTGATAGTGACATGGTGTGACGGTTAAGTGTGGTGTTGAAATTTTTGCTATCAAGATTTAAAATCCATTGGGGTATAATTGTTGAGGATTTATATTGGGATGAGATCCCCCATTTGTGACCTTAGGGATTCATAGTTCTAAGTCAAAATTGTATACCCCTTCTTTAAAAAAAACATTACGATATAATAAAAAAAAAAATCAATTGAAAAATTAATTAGCCCACTAAATTTTTAAAAAATATTTATTAATATCATTTATTTTTAAAAATAATATATAACAACTTTAAAAAATGAAAATTTATTTAATATTCAATTTTAAAAATAAAATCATTTTTTAATATATTTATATTTATTTTTTATTTTTTAACAAGTATAAAATTATAGTAAAAATAAACATAAAATATAAATATTAAAAAATAATAATAATATATTACAATTTATAAACATAAAACTTTACCGTTAAATAAATAGTTTTTCTTTATTACATTATAACACCTATTTTTTATGCAATGTACATGAGGTGTCCAAAGAAGGAAGTTTGATGTGATGGCGATAAACGACATAACAGCAATAGGGCATGTGAGCGGATGACAAAACGAAGAAGGGAAAGACTTTTGACCAGATCAAAGCTTAGTGTGTGATACTTAAGCCTGGCCCTCCCTTACACCACGCCTATCCCTCTCCTACTGCCAGTGCTGCCTTCTACTTGGTTTCTTTGTCTATGCATGGTAGTTTTCCTCTTCTTGTTGCCCTTTCATATTCTTTGGGCTGGGCAATGAACAATTTGCCTTGTTTCCTTTTTCACCGATTTTATTAAACTGTTGCTCATTATTTACTTCCAGGCTACGTGAAATTTTCATAACATTCAAGAATCATGGATCATTTAATAAATGTCCATCCAGGATGCTCATGCATCATCATTAATTTATTCATAAAATATATGATTTTTTAAAAACCTACAACTCATAAGCTTAAAGTGTGACACATATTTTATATTTGAAAAAATAATGGTTCAATATACATGACTATAAAATATGACATGACTTTTAGATTTGAAAAAGTAAATGGTTTGATGTATAAATCAAACCATGCATTTTTCAATTCCAAAATTTGTGTCACAATTTATACACACATGTATATATAAATTTAGATCCTTGTTTATGTTTATTGTGAGCCTAAGTTGGACCATCAAATTTGATCATATCTCTAAGTTATGTGGTGGTCATGAAGTAAACACATAGTGGCACAAGAATAAATACACATCAACTAGGATAAAACTATATAAATTGAACATAGAAATACATTATTCTAGATGTGAGATGGTTATAGGCTAGAATAAAACTATATAAATTGAACATAGAAATACATTATTCTAGATGTGAGATGGTTATAGGCTAGAATTTACTCATATGATTGGGTCCAAGGGAAACCTAGAATCCAAATGTTTAAACACCTCAAATATAAGAGTATGAGTTAAGTTAGCTTTATCAATAGTTTGAAATCCACAAAGGTGAGTATGAGAATCTAAGAAAGACAAATGGGGATACTACATAGGACACATGGCATCAAGTGGGGGACTCCAAATTTAAAATATATTTCAATGCACTAATTAGCCAAAATTAATGAGGCCTACTGGGTTTGAGTGTAACATAGTCTTGAATCTGGACATGAAAAGCTACATGAAACATGAATTATTGAGAGTTTGAATTCTAGAATTAACTACATATTTCAAATATTGCTAGACTAAATCATAAAAGGTAGCTTGGGTCTTGAGATTCATGAAGATATCACATATGAGATAAAATTGGATGCAATGCTATGAAGTAAAAAGAGGTTATTCAAGTCTTGGGTCCAAGGGAAATAACAAATACATGTTTAAACATACAAAAACCTAGAAGAATAAATTATATGTGGACATGTGAAAAATTATTTGTGTTGTGAGGTCATGAAGTTCACTAAGTCTAAATGCATAGCCTAAGACATTATTTAAATGGGAATGCATTGGAGCCAAAATTTTGACATAATATAATAAATTTAGAATACATGAAATTGGATGAAGGCATAAATAAAATAAAACACGAGCCCAAGAAATTTAAAAGAATGTGACCCAAGAAAATACATTGGAACCCAAATAACACAAAAAATTCATGAGTCAAGAAATATATCACTAATTGGTTATTTTCATGACTTGTGAATGCAAATCTAAATAATTTTAGGGGCATGCATAGGGCCCAAACAAATGTTACAATTAGTCAAAAGGGGGGAAATTTTGAGAAAGTTGGGGGTGTTGCACAAGCAACAATAAATGACAACTATCAGGAGGAACGTTATTAAATCTGTACATCTTTATATCATGTGATGGTCATAGAGTGAGCGTATAGTGGCATGGGAAAAAATGTATGTCAACTAGGATAAAACCATGTATAAATCAAATACAAAAAAATTGCATTATTCTAGAAGCAAGATGCTTATAGACTAGAATATACTTATATGCTTGTCTAATGGAAATACAAAATATAAATGTTTGAACACCTTAAACACAAGAGCATAAGTTAAGTAGATTTAATAGGAAGTTGAAATCCTCAAAGGTGAGAGTGATAATTAAAAAAGGACACATGGGGAATAAGCAAGGGACTTTAGTAGGACATGTGGCATCAAGCAAGGGACTTTAGATTTTAAATATATTTCAAAGCATCACTTATCCAAAATGAATTAGGCTTAATGATTTGAGAGTAACTTAAATTTGGATGATTTTTTTTATATAAAATATGACTTACTAAGAGTTTGAGTTCCAAACTTAGTTGTAGATTTTAAAATGTCATTAGACTAGATCATAAAGATAGCTTGGGTCTAGAAATTCATGAGGACATCACACATGGGATAAAATTAGATGCAAAACCATATAGTAAAAATATTTTAATCAACTCTTGAGTCCAAGGGAATAACAAAATTTAAACACATGCAAACCTAGAAGAATAATTTATATATACACATGGTGAAACATCATTTGTGTGGTGAGGTCACAAAGCTAATCGTATAAATTAAAACATAAGACATGATTTAAATGAGAATTTGTTGAGGATAAATTTAGATAAAATATAATAAATGGAGAGTACATGAAAAATGTGAAACTAGATGAAGGCATAATAAAATAAATCATGACCCACAAGAAATTCAAAACATGGCCCAATAAAATAGCATAAGAAAATTGATGACTTAAGAAATATATCTTTGATTGGTTATTTTTGTGACTCATGAATGCAAACCTAAATAATCTAAGGCACATCCACAAAGCCCAAACAAATGCAACAAGTTGTCAAAAGGGGGGGGGGGGAATCTGTTTGAGATAAAATTGTGGGTGTTACACAAGTTGCAATAAATGGTGAATCTCAGGAAGGAATATTAAAAAATGTTTAGAATCCAAAATATATGGCCAAAGAGAATAAATAAATAAAGTAAAAGCATGACACGTGCAATACTTCTCAAATTTGAATTAATTTAGACATGAAAAAAGTAGGCACTAGTTTATGTTAGTTAGAGCATATGTGCTAGTTCATTTACTGTTTTCTAAGCTTACAGGGTCAATATTATGGAATACATAATCAAATAGATAAAAATAATCAATTATAACACATGCCTAGACATTACTTTGTTGCCATCCAAACATCTATATCCCTAGTGAAGTTATCTTTAGTCCCACTTGAGGTGTGGGTCTACTACTAGCCAGGCATCTATAACCCTAGTAGATATGCCTAAATCACCCAAAGAAATTGATTTTTCATATTTTTTTCCTTTTTATTTTTAATTTTTTTACTTATTTTCTTTTGGTTTTCTTTTATTTTTAATTTTTAATAGTTATTTTTTAGTCCAATAAATAATTATTTGGGTTGGGGACCACCATTGACATGAAAGAAAATCAATTAGAAAATGAAAACTTGATTACCTAAAAGTAGAATAGATCACCCTAGTAAACTAGAAAGTACTGTATGATAAATTTCTCTAATTAAAAGAATTGTCATGCATACCTCAGAACTCCAAAATGATTTTAAAAAGTCTAAAAATGTTGGGAAATGGTTTTATTATGTTAAATTCTCTCTAAGAATTATAAAGATGGATTAAGAGAATTTTGCAACACTATCTTAAAAGTGTCATAAGGCAACTTAACAACACAAAGAAAACGTAGGGCTAGGGAAACCAAGCAAAATTAGACACAAAATAAAGTAAAAAAATAAAGGAAATAAACAAAAACGATGTAGAAAAATATATAACTACTTGTACAATATACATTATAAGACTCAAGAAAATTAATTTCTAGATCTTGTTTATGTTTTACTTCTTTTAAGCATTGTAAAATTAATTGGATTGTGTGGGTATGGAGATTGAATTTAGAAATGATAAATTTACATGTTTTAGACTCACATTTTGTGTTCCTATCATGTAGGATAATCAAGTCAAGTGGTTCATTGTTATCATGTTTTAACCAAATGTACATTTTTGTATTCAATCCACCATAATCAAAATAAAAATCATGAGAAGATGTAGGTTGGTAAAAGTATCTCCCTAAATTTTATTGCAATTGGATCTAGATACATGTTTGCTATTTATCATTTCTTCATAAACCTCTTGTGTAATCCCATGAATATCATGTTCCTCACATGCTTTTGCATCAATTGAATGGTCATGAATTAAGAGGGGGACTAGCAAATTCACAATATTCATGAAATTTTTAGTTTGGGCATTATTCACATTGTCACCATAAAAATTCATGATTTTTTTTTACATAAAATGGGCTCAATATAAAATACTAACATGCACTCCTAAAAATTAAAATTTTATTTCTATGATACTCCAAATTGACTCACCACAAAAGTGAATAAGGTGGACTTAAAATGGCACATGTGTTGCACCCTCATTGATGGTGTATACTTAATTACTTGTGCTATTTTATAAATATCTAGTAAATCAATGGATAAACTTATGGATTACTCTCTTCATGTGGAAGGATAATCTCATGGATCACAATGGTATGATCGTATGGAGTGGGGGTTATGCCTATTTGTTCACTCACCTCACAAGAAAAGAGTACCTAGTAACAAACTATGATATTTATTTCAATTGGAATCATTATGGTGTTAGAGTGTTCTCTTGTAAACCTTCAAATTATTATCATTATGATTCTAATCTCAATAAATTTTATAATTTTTTTGTAAGAGAGCGTGTTCCCTTACCCTAGGACTCTTCTCTTATGTACCTTCGATCATTGGATTCTTGGATTTTCTTAACAATCTCTATTTGTTCTTGAGTTTTCTCTTGGTTAGGAATTTTTTTGTATGGGTTGATTTTCTTGGATTTCACTTAATATTGCATCAATAAATTATTATTGGTTCCAAGACACATTGGGTGTGAGAAGCTTGAGTGATGGAAGAGCAAGAATTTTGAGAGGAAAGTCTTAGTGTGTCATTTTGCTTTTGCTTGTTGATTGTTTGAGTTCGCCTTTTTTTAACTTGTTGGATTTATTTAAATGTCATTGTTAAATGCCATATGTTGTTATTAAGGGCTTCTTAGGACAATTGTAGAAGTATATCTAGATCTATCTCTAAATTAAGGAAGAAATTTTACTATACTCTAATAAATAAAAAAGAAATAATAAATTATAATCTAACTAAGAAGGAATAACACAATGTTTCTATTCTTAGGATTTTTTTTATTATCTAATTACTATTTTAAGATTCTATGTAAAATTAAAGGATTACATGGATTTAATACAAGAAAACCTCTATGAAGTTCTAGTGTCATAAAATTGCACCTCAAGAAATTTCACACTACATAATCCTCCCTTTATCTTAATAAAGACGATAATGAAAATTCTTGTTTTCCTTGACTTCAAATTTGTCCTTAACCCCTTTTTTTTGGTCTAAGTGAATTTTTGTCAGGGATGCTTCCGCGATGCACAAATGTTTGTGTGTCGTGCAAATGTCCTGGCAAGATTATCGAGTCTGTGGCCCCATTGGGACATTACACTTCCGCCTACCTATGAAGTGTAACACCTCTGTGGTCACAGACGTGCATGAAAACAACCCTCTTGCATAATTTTTTTCCATTCTTCCCATTCTTTCACTCTCTCAATTGATCTTTCATTCTATCATTCTCATTCTTGCATTCTAACTTTCAAGCTCTCATTCTACACTTCTACACCATTTTTCTCAAGCTCTCTTGAAAGTTCTTGGATCCTACACCAACGTCTTGACTCTCTCATCTTGTTTAGACTTTCATTCTCTCCTTCAACATTATAGGCTTGCTAAAGGGAGGGTAAACCCTCTCTTTTTCTTGCATTATCATCTTTTTTAGTAACATATTGTTATTCTAATGTGTCTATCTTCTTTATCTTGTCAATCTATCTTGTCTACTGTATATTTCTTTCTCCATTTGTCTTCTTGGCTATCTATGGAGCTGGAGACACCAAAACGAGGGTTTGACTAAGGTAAACCCTAAAAAGCCCCAATATTTTTCATTGTCTCTATGTGTGCATATTGTTTGTTTGGAGCATTACAAGAGGTTGCACAGCGCTAGACCTCTTGTGAGTATGTTCCTCTCTTCTTTCTCGATATTTGATTTTGTTACATTAAATCATTACATGTTAGTATTATTCTTGTTGTCATTTCTATTATTTTAGTAAAACATTAAGATTTTGGTTCCCAAATAGACAATAGACTCTTTACGTTTTTGTCTACAATTTTTGCTTCCAAATCGTATGAGACCACAGTGTACCACAGGGACATCTATGTGCCACACCATCATCCTTGGTCAAGAGCTAGCCAACTTTCTCTTTAGACCTCAAAAGTTTTCTCTTTTGGTCCTTGAAGTCCCTTTTCCAAAAGAATTCTAAAAACATTAAATATTGTAAAAACCCCTCTTTGTTGTCCTTTGTCATATGAGCTTAGCCTTTGAGGGAGTTGAGGACCATTTTCTCCCTATAGACTCTTCTTTGTCTTATAGACTCGAGAGTATCAGATCTCCTCCTCTACATTTTGGTGAACCCGAAGTGAACCTTTTTCTTCCCTTTATCTTTTTTTCAAAAAAAATCTTCTCTTGTGTCAGGACATATATTGGATAAAGTGTTGTGACATTTTTATGAGCTTCACAAACCAATCCACTTCCTTGAGGCATGCAGTCAGAAGGATTTATTGGCATATCTATATGGGGTCTAGAAGGTTTAGTCCTCTCCTTCAAGGTTTGGATTTTGAGAAGTTCTCTACAGGACTTGCTATAGATTCTCCCCTCATGTTAAAATTGAAACACATACCCCACCAACCTCTCCTTCTAACTCTTCCTCTCCCTTAGCTAAATAATCTTCTCTTATTGTTCCCACCAATCATATTCACTCTTTGGAAGTGAGACTTGGAGAGTTTGAAGACTTTTTAGAAATATAAAATTCTTATTTAGAGGTTGCTCCTCTCCTTAATGATCTGAGGAATTTACTTTTTTCTGATTGTAGAGGTTTGGAGTTGCTTTGAGGAATTACAAATATTGTGGAGACCCATGTCCTATCATACACTTTTATCTTGGGTAACCCCCAAGATATTCATTTTAAAACCATTGGTCACCAGTTGAATGTTTTGATGCCAGGAGTTTCTATTCACATGGTTGGCATGGGTTCCTCTGTCAATACTATTGCTAATAATGCTAACACTGCATTTGAGGAAATTCCTACAATTAGAGTGAACCGATTTCCCTTGAATTTTAAAATTTCTACATTTGGAGCTTGGAACTCCTCCACCTCTGGTGTTGCAACTAGTCATACTCCATCGACAAATCCCTCCCTCAATGCTCTATTATAGAACATGGGGCAGATGTAATCTCAATTGGAGAATTTGACTAGTTCTGCTTCTCAACTCATGTTCCAACCATATTGTCACCATAGCCCTTTGTATTTTTCTATCCTAAATAACCCCATCCCTCAAGGGATGGAGATTCCTAAATTTAAAAAGTCTAGTGGTAGAGATTGACAGACGCATGTCTCATTTTTCAATGCCACATGTACCGATTTCTTCCACCATGATGCTCTGCTGGCAAAAATATTTTTGTTTTCTCTCAAGGATGCTGCTTTGGAATGGTATTGCTTGATCCCTAATAATTCTATTTTCTCTTTTGAACAATTAGTAAATCATCCCTTATAGTAATTCTAGGCAAACATCAGACCCAAGGTTTCCTTTATCGATCTTGTCTAATACAAGCAAGGTACACACAAAAAAGTATCTAATTTTATTGCCTATTACCAAGCTCTCTTCTCTCAAATCTCCCATGCCCTGCTAGATTCTATTGTACAATGTGTGTTTGTTGAGAACTTGCTACGAAAATTGTGAGATAAATTCCTTCTAATGAAATATCCCTCTTTTTCTCATGTGTGTGATGTGCTATGTGAGTATCAGTAGATTGTTGCTCAATATGGGGATTCCTCCTTGTCCTCCTGTCCAGATGGTTGGTTAGTTGTTTGTCTTTGGAGAGTCAAGAAAAATAAAGTGGTAATGAACATGGTGTCTATTCCTACTAACAAGAGCTCTGTAGGTCAAAATATATTTTCTATAAAATTGTCCAAATCTTATAAAAATTGTTAACAGATATTATTTCTCTTCCAAAGATCATATTGCTCTTTGAGCCCTATCCTCAATGGTATGATGCACAAATTTTTTGGCAATACCATCAAGTATTAGGTCATGATACCGAGTGATGCATACGTCTTCAACATGTTATACAAGACCACATCGACAATGGTGCCATCCGACTTGATGGTAAAAATAAATATTCAAATAAATTTGTAGATAAACCTAATAGTTAGAGTCATATTTACATAGATCCCTTTCCATCCCATTCTACTAATCTCGTAACACCCTCTTCTTCATTTGTTGACCCCAGTCCATCTAATTATGTGAACATGGTTTTATTTACTTGTGTTCTTCCTTCAGGCCAGAAGGATAAAACACCTGATATAATATTCACACCACATGACCTACCTCTCAATAAATAACTCTCTACATTGTATATACCGCTCATGTCAATGATAATTTCGTAACTAGCATTATGGTTGACCCTACGAGTTAGGTCAATATTATCATGGAGGAGATTCTTTTCATAAATAATTTACACAAGGAGAAATATGAGGAGTTGCAAACCATGCTCCATACCCATAATGGTCTTTTTGTTCCATCAATTAGTTTTATCTATCTGTCGGTCTTAGTTGGACCTAAAACTATGGAAGTCCCATTTTTCGTGATATTAGAGTATGACCTCTTAGAGTTAGACAAGGTATTTCATGACTGGTCTCTATGAACACAGCTACCTTTGTTATCCACAAATGTCTGAAGTTTCCTCATGAGGGCATAGTGTACACTATCCAAGACACTAGATACAAACCACTTGTATCATGTGGGGGCTTCTCCCTTGATCATTTTTAGCTTGCTCCAGTTGAACCCTTACCACCTAGAGGGGACTTATTATTATTGAACAAGGATACTAGTATGGGTTGATCATGCTTGATCCATGATGAATTGGAGCATAACATAGCCACAAATACTCAATCTTTAAACAAGATCATTCAAATTAAAGATAAACTAAACATTTATTGAAATGAAGCATTCTAAATATAAAAACATTGAAATGTCTATTCTACCCCATTTGAAACTTATCTTGTTTTGGAACTAGTGTAGTGTTGATGTGGAACAACGACCCTTTCCCAATCCCATGATCAATGAGATTTTTTCAATCGATTCTATTGAAAAGAATCGATGAAACTATGTGAGAAATGGATGAAAGCATGATTTATGCTAAATTGAACATGATGCAACCTAAATTAATATGATTTTATGCTAAAATTGATCTAAATATGCAAAAGCTAAGCTAATCTAAGCTAATTCTAGGCTAAAAGATTCAAAACTCTAATTTATAAATAAGCTAAGATGGATGCATGGAAGCCATTAATGGAAGCTTAAAGCTAATATGCAACTAAAAACAAACTAAAATATGCTAAATGTGAGTAAAGTATGAGTATGAGTGCGAGTGAATTCAATAGCATAAGTTTGCAATTGAAGGATGATTTTTCTCCAAATAGTTTTCTATTTATAGGAAAGCAAATGAGAAATGGAGGATTGAGATAAAAAAGATCGATCAACGGTCAAGGATGGAGGAAATTGGAGGTAGGATCATGGATTCTCATCAACGAGTGAGAATGCAAGATGAGATTCAATCAAGGGTTCTCATTTGTTCCAAACAAAGAAAATTTTGACCTCCACACATAGGTCATAAGGTAACTTGCTCAAGAATTCACAAGTTTAGCTTGCTCAAGAAGCCAAGTGAGAATATCCCTTTTTCAAATGATTGGAGGAGAGAGAACAGTCTTTTGAATATTTTGATGGGTGAGGGAAAATG
The DNA here is from genome assembly GCA_007258455.2 of Sequoia sempervirens. NCBI lineage: Eukaryota > Viridiplantae > Streptophyta > Pinopsida > Cupressales > Cupressaceae > Sequoia > Sequoia sempervirens. Next base: position 427,153,577 of record VDFB02058242.1, on the reverse strand, counting down.
ATATTTAGTTAATTAAAACTAAATTAAAATGGTGCAAAGGAGGAATATTCCCTTAGAATATTCCTTTGCAAGTGGGAGGAATTTGATTAATTAGATAATTGTTAATTAAACAAGGTTTAATCATACAATTAGGGGAATTTAGAGGAATAAAATGATATTCATTAAATTAAATGATTTAATGAATGGGGAAAAGTGAAATGATATTTAATTAAATAACTTAGGGTTATTTAATTAAATAAGATGACTTAGATAATTAAATTAAATAGTTTGATTTATTTAATTTAATGAGATGAAATGTTAGCATAAAAAAGGGGTGAATTAACCCGATTTGATGAATTAGGTTAATAGATGAAAATGATGTAATTAATTAAATAGCTAGGCTAATTTAATTAATTAAGCGAAAAGAGGATGGGTTTGAAGAGGAAATGATGTTAGTATACCTGATTTGAGTGTATGATATCATTCAGGACATTTTTTAGTGTCTACATTTTGCCCCTCTTTGAAGCGAGGTACCTGCTGCTTTGGTTCAAAGACTAATGATCTTCGGATTAAAAACTACTCAAATAAAAAAATATATTTTTTAATTTTTTAGATGCCCCATTGCTGAAGGATTAAGCTAATTCCCTGTCCCCTCGAGAAATCAAGTGGAAATTTTGAATTTTGGGTTGATTTCTTGATAAAGGTGAAAAGCTGCCCCAAGGGGTCGAGAATGGTTCCGGGATGCAAGAAATATGTCAAAAAGCACAAAAATGATGCAAAATAAGCTTCCGATTGGGAAATTTGGTGAAAATGATGATAAACCCTACCTTGAATGTGAAATTAGGGCAAAAAACCCTAATTTTCTAGCATAAATAAGCCAAGAAGGGTCACTTTCAATTCATTTGTGCATTCACACCTTAGAGAATTCTTGTTTTTTTGAGCTCTGACCCTTTGACGAAATGACACAATGAGAGCTCCCCCAACACATTTTTGATCAAGTTCGAGAGTATCGGTGGCTTCCAAGTGCAGGACCACTTGTATGTGATCGAAAACCTAATTTGAAATTTGACTTTTTGATGCATTTATCACTTTTGAAATTTAAACCTTGGTGGTGTCACTATATAGCAACACCCATTTGAGAATCGATGATGCTAAAATGATTTTTAGTGATGCATATGTTTATGGCGACGTAGTTCACAATTTAGAATTAGGGTTTCCAATTTTAAATTGCAATGCACTTCCCAATTTGGAAATTAAAGTTAGGGTTTCTAAAGTTTAAATCACGACGCATATGCTTATAGCGACGTGATTTGTGATTTGCAATTTGAAATGCCTTTGGGCGTTGCAATTTGGAATTTGAAATATAGCGACGCTATTATGATTTTTAAACTGAAAAATCTCAAACTAATTCAATTTTTTTCAAATTTTGATGTCATGCACTTTGTGAGTGCAGGAGGTCATTCCACTTTTGATGTCTTATGAGCATAAGGCCAACGTTTTGGAGAGACTGGGTGATTTTTCTAAGTTGCGCCAAGAGCATTTCAAGGGGGAGATCAGTTTATGGTACGTTGCATACGCGCTTGTCGTATGGACACATCTAGCTATGATGACTGCACTATGCAAGCATTGGCATAGTGAGACTTCATCATTCCACTTTTCGACAAGTGACTGTCACATTAGAGGATGTATGGAAGATTCTACGCTTGTTGATTCATGGCGAGCATGTGATTGACGATGTCGATGCCAGATTTGATGCTTGTCATGAGGTGATGGAGATGGAGGTCATCGCTCTAGTTACTTTGTAGATTGATCTCGAGGCATACAAAGGTCATGTGCCCACTTTTAGGTTGATTATTGCAGCCATCATTTCTGGTTTGGTCACTCCTGACCAACAAAGAAGGGGTTTCAGCCTAGGATGGGGCTTAGCATGGCATAGGATGCTCCATAGGAGGACATTATTTACATGGGGGCCAGTGATGTTGGCCTCATTATATTATGACATGCATGAATTTGTCTACTATGACGACAGAGCCATTGGTGCAGGGGTTACCTTGCTACACATTTGGGCTTGGGAGCATATTGTTGTGCTCCGAACAATTATACAAATGGCCGACATCTTGCTAGATGATCCTATGGTTTGGTGGTACAGACGTGCCATTACTCTGCAGCACATAGGGTAGCTTGGGCTTCCATACTAGTGTCAAGTACTAGGTGATATGACAATATTTAGATGGCAACCCTAGCTATAGATGCCAACATGGTACGGCGATGTTCAATAGTTGTTCTTTGCTAGATAGACCCGATACATGCAGGGTCAGGAGCACACCACCATAGAGTGATATCTGCTAGACAAAGTGGCTCAACAGTTCGATGAGCAAGAGGATAGGCTTGATGATGCTTACAAGGCTATATTCGTGAGATTTTCTCAAGAGGTTCCCACATGGGGACCCACTATTCTAGCCTCTGAGGTAGTCAAGGGTTTCTGACAATTAGTGGCACAACTATGGACTTATGATCAAGGTTAGGTGGATGCATATACAACGTTGGCATATGATGTATGTTTCACACCCCTGTGTAGGTTGATAGATCCAACGGGTGCTCCTCCCTAAGGGAGACCTAGAGGGAGGGGAGCAAGTAGGGGTAGAGGATAGAGTGGCCAGGGTGGCTAGGATGGACACATTATAGGGGTTCCACCAGTGGGACAATAGCATCCTCAACAACCTCCTGTTTAGTAGCAAATAGTGCAACAACAACCCATACAGTAGCAGCATGTACAACCACCACCACCAGATCCCAGAGATATTCAAATTCAGCAGCTACAACATGAGGTACAGGTTCTGACAGGTGAGTTGGATTAGGCCTACTAGAAAATTTTGGTGATCATTGCTGAGCAGGACCAGGCCAGACAATAGGTTGTGGCCATCACAACAGAGAGGGATCGCACAAGACAATAGGTACAGGTTGTGACTGCTGAGAGAGATCATGAGATCGGTTGCTGCCAATAGCTGGAGACGATGACAGTGGCCACATAGGGTAGGACCGTATCCACGAGATTATACAAAGAGGCTATGATCGAGGTAGCCTATTATAGGATGCATTACCATAGAGATGTGCCAGTGCCACTTAGACAACCTGACTATTCACAATAGAGTGATGCACGACCCAGGGCCGAGGATCAACCAGAGAGGCAGGCCAGAGAGGGGAGCAACTATTAGGGCTAGCTCGAGTGTATAGACACTTTTTGATTTTGTTTCCCCATTCTTTGATATAGATATACATTCATGGAATCCTTTTTGATAGCCTTTTGGATATTGTATTTATGATCGATGTACTTACACTAATCCAGATATTATACCATGACATTCATTTTTTGATATAGATACGAATTTGATATGATGTGTTCACCTTATTTCATGCTTACATGTATGGATGCATTTGATATGATATGTGATATGCTTATATGTTATCATGTATGGATGCACTTTACTTATGCTTATGTGATATGTGATGATATGAGATGATATGATATGCAGATGTTATGCTATGATTATATATGCAAATGCTATGGATGCACTTATCTTTTTTGTGTTTTCTATGTAGTTGTCTGTGATGATCGTGTATGCATGTGGATGCATGGATGGAAAATGCAGATGTTTATGCTGATGTTAAGGATATGCAATGTATGTTAATGATATATGATGCAACGATTTAAGATGCTTAGAATAACAAATCTATATTATTCATCATAACTTAAATGATAATGTAGGATGGATGATGTGATATGTAATGATTATGAGATGCATGTATGCTAATGATTTGTGGATGCAGGATGGATGCATTGATGATTTTTTTGTTGACTGTCATGATACTAGGTTAGTGTAGAAAGAAGATAGAAGAAATAAGATGATTGACCTTTGATTGATTCAAAGAATCTAACAAGTCTGTGATCCATTGAGACTTTATTAGAAATGGTGATGAGAAATGCATGATGAGGATGAATGCAGGATGATGATTTGCTCAACTATTGGGATTGGGATTTTTCGTCATTCCTTATTGTTTGATATAACACATAGACGTGATGCATCAAGGTATTAATAACTAGGTTGACATTGTATCTAGTGTAATGGACTTTGACTCGACAAAAAAATAGGATAGGTCTTGCTCACATCTTAACATACGAAAACCTCGTTGGAATGTAAGTTAGAAGCCTAAGATATGTTGGACCAAAGCATACGCAATAGTCAACAACATACTCCAAACAACCTTCCTACACACAACTAAGAAAGTATGCGCCAAGATTATTTTACAAGAGTATCCACAAGCACAACAAACGAAAGATAATGATCAATGCCCCATTCCTTTCTCTCTAAATAATTTTAGATAGACATCATCAAGAGGTCCTCAGAATGGGTCATTAAGATAAATCATAAAAAAAGATCAAAGACAAAATAGTTAGTGTTATCTATATCTCTTGCCAGTTTTAATTTAGCTAAGATGATTTCTAGTACTAATGTCCGTCACAGGAAGGATACATCCTAGGACATGTTGATCAGATGGTTGGATGTTAGGATGATGATGCTATTGATAAGTCGTTGATAAAACTTCATTGATATGTTTACCTATGATTTGGACTTTAGATTTTGACACTTGCGCTTCACTTTACAACTTGGTATACTTGCTTTCTATTTGTTTTGCCAAAGTTTGAAGGTGACGATCAATTTATTATGGGTGGATTTTTATTGCAAGTGAAAGCAAAATGGGATGGGTGGTTTTGGATTTTTTAGAATATTTCAATGTTTTTGGTATTTTGAAAATGTTTTGAGGCTGTTTTTTATCTTTTTTAAAGTTTATGCAATTTTTTTTCTTTTTGAATTATATGAGGTTGTTTAGGGTTTTTTGAATGTTTTATGATATTTTTGTGTTTACAATTTTTAAATGTTTTTGAGTTTTTTCGATATTTGAATGTTTAGGAGTTTTCTAAGTTATTTGAATATTTTTTGGATTTTCTAAGTTTTTGCCAAGAACCTAACCTAAAGACCTATCCTAGGGGCCTCAGGGTTGATCAAAGATAAGCCTTGCCTACATTATACATGCAGAGACCACATAGTTCGACTGAATTGACCTTATTAACAACAAGATATGAACAGTTGACGGAATGCCAATTTATTATGACAAACTCCTAAGGGACTGGCCTAGGGTGTCTCAGGGGCACATCAATGATGACCTTTCCTATGTTCAAGCTCAGAGATGTAGTTTGAGCAGGGTACTATTTTTGGATTTTTGATGTTTGACCTTTTTAGGGTTTTTGATATGTGATCTGGATGTTTTGGATTTTTCCTTTACAATTTTCTTAATGTTTTTGGATTTTAGTTGTACAAGATTTTGTAAATGTTTTTGGTGTTTTCTGATAACCTTAAGATATCAAGAACGCGATATGTTGCATAACAAATTTCCCCCAGCATGACATGCGCTAGACTACCTCGATATAGGTAGGGCAAACTGATCTTTGGAATATGCCAAGTAGTACTAAAGGGATTGCAATACTTCACAACATCAAGCTATGATAAGGACGTGAATAGGTGATGGATGGAGGGTGATGCAAAGAATGATAGGATAAAGAGCCGAAGAATAGATGGAGGTGATTTATTTATGCAAGGCACCTATTTGTCAGGTTTTTACCAAGGTACTTGCCCAAAGTGCCACCAAAGTGTTTTTCACTAGAGGACAATTTTTTTTCTTTACTGTTTTCAATCATTTTTCTTATTTTTTTGGATTTTGATCTTTTTTTTTAATTTTTTTAATTTTTAGATTTTACACCCTTCAAGATGAGGCATAAATTTTTTTAAGATGCAATTTGTTAGTTTATTCCTGCAAGGGTTCACCTTCAGGCATTGACAGTTGGTATGCTCCTGATCCATAACTTATTGTGATGACGAAGGGACCCAACTAGTTAGGCTCAAACTTTCCTTTGTTGTCCTGATCTGGAAGATTCTTTTGATTCTGCTTTAGGACAAGATCCCCTACCTAGAAAGACTGACATTTTATCTTCTTGTTATAACTCCATTTCAGTTAGTTTTGATATACTTGTAGATGATTAAGGGTGTCGAGATGACGCTCATCCAGAAATTCAAGCTCATTTAGTTGTGTTACTCTGTATTCTTCATCGATAATTAGGTTTTGCAGTGGCATTTGCAATGATGGGAGCTCAAACTCACTAGGAAGGATAGCTTATGATCCATAGACTAGGGAGAAAGGGGTTGTACATGTTAGTGTGCAGATATTGGTTCGATAAGCCTAGAGAGTGGGATTTAGTTGGAAATGCCAATCATGGCTAGCTTCATTGACCGTTTTCATCAGGATTTTCAGAATGGTCTTGTTTGTAGCCTTGGCTTGACCATTGCCTTTGGGATAATACGAGGTAAAAAAATAGTGTTGGATGTTGAATCTTTGGCATAGCTCTTTCACATCTTTATTTTTAAAGGGTGTTCCATTTTCTAAGATTAGGGTTTGAGGAATACCATAGCGACAAATGAAGTAATTCAGGAAAAAACTTATAAATTTTCTTCCCCATTATTTAAGTCATAGGAATGGCTTCGACCCACTTGGTAAAGTACTCAGTGGTGGTTATGATAAACTTGTGGCCATTGGATGAGGTTGGAGTGATTTTTACTATGAGGTCAAGTCCCCACTGCAAGAAAGGCCAAGGTGTGATCATTGGTTGCAATTCTTTAGCTGGGGCATGGATCAAATCTCCATGTTGTTGACACTGGACACACTTTTTCATGTACTGATGAGCTTCCCTTTCCATGGTTGGCCAATAGTACCCTATCCTCAATAGTTTCTTAGCTAAAGTCATACCGCTAGAATGGGAACCACATATGCCATCGTGAACTTCTATTAAAGTGGTTAAGGCTTCCTCTTGGTTAAGACATCGTAGCAATGTCCCTTTGATGCTTTGGTGGTAAAGGGTACCACCTAGGATCACGAATCGGGATGCCTTCTTAACAAATTTCTTTTTAAGGTTTGAGGTGATATCAAATGGGAGTGTTCCTCTGCTAAGGTAGATAAATATATCATGATACCATGATACCATGGGGATCCAGGACCAACAATGACACACACAAATTTTGATTCAAGGATCTTGAAAGTTGGTACGAGAAGTTGTTCTACCAAGAATTCACATTGGAGGATGTTGTTCAACATGTCTAGCAGTGATCTGATTGTTGCCATGGATTTTGCTGCTCTGTTATTCATGTGGGGAATCTACTCAAAAGTTATGTCTATAAAAAAGTCCTTGAGACTTTCCACCATCTTTTTGTAAGGAGTGAGCTTATCATCCTTAGTTTGAGAGTCGTCATTGACTTGGTTGATAACTAGCTATGAGTCTCCATAGACTTTCATCTCTCGTATTTGCCACTGAATGACTATCCTTAGGCCTATGATTAGGGCTTCGTACTCATCAATTTTGTTAGTATAAGGGACCAATAGCCGATATGATTTTGGAATGCAATCACCTTGAGGGGTGATGAAAAGAATACCTACTCCTGATCCATGTTGGGTGAACAATCCATCAAAGTACATCTTCCACTAAGCTGTGAGATTGATAAGGAACATTGATTCATCAAGGAACTTAGATACCAAAGGGTTTTTAATATAGATAGGTGATTCTGCTAGTTGGTCTGCGATCACTTGTCCTTTGATTTCCTTGTGCTCTACATATTCTATGTCAAACTCTGTTAAGATCATTAGCCATTTCACCATTTTCCCTATGAGAGTTGCTTTGGATAACAGGTATTTGAGTGGGTTAATCTTTGCAATGAGCTTGATTTGATGGGACAACATGTAATGTCTAAAATTTTGTGAATCAAAAACTACTTCTAGGCATGCTTTCTCAATGGGCGAATAGTTCATTGAATAGCCCACCAAAGTTCTACTAATGTAGTGCATAGCTCTTTCCTTTATATTTTCATCATGTTGTGCCAATAGAGCTCGTAATGATGTTGATGTTGCTGGGATATATAGGATCAGTGGTTTGTTTGATATTGGTGGCATGAATTGGAGGTGTTAGAAGATAATCTTTGATTTTCTAGAAAGGCTTATCACACTTCTCATCCCACTTGTAAGTTATTCCTTTATGGAGAAGATGTGAAAAGGGGTGGATTTTATCTGATAGTTGTGTGTAATGTCATAAAATTGCACCCCTTGCAATTTCACATACACTCTTGCATTCGATTTAGTGTCCACTCCCTTAACATCTTGTGTAGGATCATTTTAGCCCTTGCATCAACTATTTTACCCTCTCAAGATGCTCAACACCCCTTTTCAGTAGCTACCTTCGCTTGTCAACTTCGCATCAAACCTTGCACTTTTCTCGTTCTCATCATTTTGTAGCGGAATGTGTAAGGACACTAATGTGTCGTGTGGACATTCGTGTGCCACGCTAGCACGTCCTATGATGTTTCAACGTTCAAATGACCGTTTCCATGCATGTTTTCCTCTTGTCAACTAACTTTGTCAGTGGTAACGGCTAGGGACACCTTGTAACTGCCTAGGAAGCTTCTTTTCTCTCTTTTTAAGTCATCCTTTCAACTCATTTGGCCTTCTAGCTTCATTCTAAATTCTCTCTAGCTTTGGCTCCTGCATTTTCCTCCTCTTTCTCTTTCCATTTTGCTTGCACAACTCCACAACTTGCTAAAACAACATTCTCTAAATCCATCACAACACCCTTTGCAACACTCTTGGCTCTTACAACTCTATTGCTCTCTCCATGTGGCTTCCTTAATCCTTGCAGTTCTATCTCCCTTGCCTTATGCTTGTGAGCATCCTCAAATTCCATGTTCCCTATCTATTGCATCTTTACTTTGTGATACAGGTTCTCCTCCTCAAGCAGGGATTGCTTTTATCACCTACATTTTTTGATACGGGTTCTCCTCCTTGAGCAGGGTTTTCTTTTATCACATTGCATTTGCTTACTTCTCACTCTCTCTATCTTTTGGTTGTTCGTGGAGTGGGAATACCAAAACAGGGGTTTGACTGAGACAAACCCCTATACAGCCCCAAAAATTTCTCCAAATCTTACATATGTAGGTATTGAAGACATTCACATGCTGGAGGCTTCATCACTTGTGTGGTTGTGAGCATTTCCTTTCTATCTCTTATTCTCTTTATCATCTATTTTTTAGTTCTTTTCAATTCTATTATATTTTTTTTACTCTCTCACATTCAGTAAGTTCTTAGAAATTAGATAGCTACTAGTCATTTAGCTATTTTTTGTGACATTCTCATTCTATGGTCCGTACGAGATGCCAACGCACCACTGGGACACCAACACACCGCACTATCATCCTCATTCTGCACTGCCGTCCTTTGGCCGAGAGCTTGTTAGTTTTTCCAGAAAATCTTCATGACTTGCTCTTTCAAATTCTAGAACTCTCGTCGTTGTTCCTTGAGGTAGTTTAGGGTAGTTCACCCTGTGAGACTCTCTGAATGAAGAGAAATTGTGAGTAGTGAATCCCCCTTCTCTACATTTTGGTGAACCTGACGTGAAGAAGGGAATTTTTTTTGAAAAACTGGGAATTTATTTACCCCTACTTAGTGGGGTCATAACTTTTGACTCAATGCTCATAATTCAAAACTGTTTGCACCATTGGAAATATCTCCAAGAGGACTAACACAAGTTCAACCCCAAATTCTTCTTTGAAGACCTCCAAAAATGCAAATTACTAGAACCTAGAAAATACCAAAAAAATAAAAAATCTGGATTTCTGGTTTTTCTTAAGTTATGTCACCAAAATGAATTTAATATCTTCTTTTATTATTTTAGTATCTAATTTTGTTCAAAATGTTAATGATATTCCATTTCATGCATGTGATGGTGACTTGGCTTTACCCATGTCACTCAGCATCTCTGATCCTTCTCATGAAATTCCTCTTGCGTCAGAGGATATTTTGTTGCAGGAAGATGAAATCATTGATACTTTTCTTAATATTACTCTACCCTCTATTCATTCCAATGCACTCTCTTCTGGAGATGATGCATTTGTGAATGATGAATCTCCTCTCCCTGCCAATGCACTCTCTTCTAAAGATGTTGCATTGGTGAATGATGAATCTCATGTTTGTTCAGATGCACTCTCTTTTAGAGATGATGTATTAGCAAATGATGAATCTCCTTCCACATTTCATCCTATTTGGATTGATGTTGAGAATATGTCTTCAAATAATTCTACTAGTTGTGATGAGTCTATAAATGTAATCTATGTCTCTGCTGCCCCTTAAAGGCCTAAGAGATCGGTCATTTATTTGACTCCAACTAGTCCTTCTCCTAAAAAGGGTTTGTTTTATTGATGGTCTTCCATTTGATAGTGACTCTCCTGATTTTTCTATGGCTTCCTCTTACAGAGCGGTAGCCCATACTTATGATAATAGAATGAATAAACAACCAATCCTTCCTCCAACTCCTAAATCTACAACTAAAGTACCCAATGATTATGATCTTTTCGAGCAACTCCAAGTTACTCCGACTAAGATCTCACTATGGGACTTGCTTCAGTTAGCTCCAATTTACCAAGGCATGCTTCACGAAGCCTTGCAAACTATCCTCTTGCCTGCCTCTCCTAGGTTGACATATGTTGATGCGTTGATAGCTCATATTGATGTAGATTCACTGAATATTATGTTCTATCCGTAGGAACTCCCGCCTTTGAAAGTATAGAGGCAAGCAGATCCTCTAATGATTATAGTTAACATTAATAAAATTGGTATTAGACCTACTCTCCTTGACACCGGTTCGATGCTCAATGTATGTAGCATTGATCTTTTGCCTAAAATTAATATTGATTCATCCTCTCTTAATGCTTCTTTTGTTGTCACTCATGGGTTCGATAATCTTGGTCGACAAGCCCTAGGCACGATAGTCTTGCCTTTAAGGTTGGGACACATTACTATACCCACCCTGGTATATGTTATGTCAAAAAAGCTACTGTATAACCTTCTTCTTGGTAGACAGTGGATTCATGCTATGGGTGCAGTCCCATCTACCTTGCATAAGTCTATTAAGTCCATTTGGAACAACCAAGTAGTCACAGTTAGGGATGACCCTAAGGCTATGCACTTATGTGAAATGGTAGCTGTCGGTCAAGCTTCGGTTGTGCCTACTCTTATTCCTTCAGTTTCTTCCAATGTGTCGATATTTACTCCAGCAGAACCTACTATAAAGGATACTCTTGAGATAGATGTCCCTGAAGAAGATCCTTTTGAAGCAAGAAATCTTAAGTCTACTCCTTCCTCCTCTCAAAAGAATGCATGTCTTGGTGATGATTGGGGTTATTTAGACTTTACAGATTCCTTCATTAGGGAACATAACGTCGATCCAATCCACTTAGACCTTCCAATAACATCATCCAAACCTGCTATCGAAGATGATTACTCTTTTGTATCATGGGGTAATGGGAACGAAAATTGTAGTTCGCTCTTTATGGAGATCCTCCTTTGTTGTCTTCTATCTTTGTGTCTTCTTCTTGTGAGCAGTTAAACTTTTCTCCACAAGAGAAAGGGTTTCTTTCTGCTCCTCATTCTTTGTCTAAGCAAGAGCGTATTTTGTTGTGGCTTCTAAAATCCCACTTGATTACTCTTTCTTCTCCTACACGTAAGAAATATCACAAACATGATAAATAAAAGCATTCTTTCTATGCATACCATCGAGTGCCTGGCCATTCCATTAGTGAATGCAAGGCCTTGAAAAATAAAATACAACTTCATGATTTAGGTGCCATCACTCATTTATTTGTTGATGCACCTACCTCTTCTTTACATGACAAGTGATATTGAGGTTTACCTCTATCCTGTATGTTCTAAGTATCTTGCATGGTTCTCCTCCCCTGTATGATGGGGGCATCGATAACTTGTTATGGAGATGTGCATCCATATTAAGGACCCCCTCTCTTCTCTCTATCTTTCAAATGAAGCGTCCCTCTAGTGGACCCTTTTTTTCTTCTGAAGGGTTCCTGAGGGACCCTCTTTGAAAGTTTTTATCTCAAAGGAATTCTATGATGTCTAGCTTGCAGGCAGCCTGACTAGACCTCGCTTTTCAAATAGCGCATCCCTTGAGTGGACCCCTCTTCTTTTGAAGGGTTCTCGAGGGATCCCTTTGAAATCCTTCCAATTTTTTGATGGTTTGCGTGATTGTCCGCTTGGCCACTTGCATGTACGCTTCACTTTTAGACATGTTCTATTTGCGGGTAAACATGTTACTTTGCAGGTGCACCCGTGAAGCCACTTTTCGACTCTAGAGAGTCCCCTTCTTTGGGCTTCCTCCATGTGAGAGATCTTAGGGGATACCTCCCCTGTAGGTTTGCAGTCCTGTAGGGTGCTTTTTTTCAGCTTCCTCCATGTGAGAAATCTTTGGGATCGCTCCCTTGTAGGTCTGCAGGCCTATAGGGAAATTTTTCTAGGGTTTCCTTCATGTGAGAGATCTTGAAGGACACCTCGCCTGTAGGTTTGCAGGCCTGTAGGGAAATTTTTCTAGGGTTTCCTCCATGTGAGAGATCTTGGGGGATGCCTCCTTGTAGTTTTGCAGGCCTGTAAGGCGCTTACACATCTGGGTTTTGTTCATTTGAGAGATCTTGGAGGATACCTCCTTGCTGTTCTACAGGCTTGTAAGGCGCATACTTCACGGGCCTTCCTTCATGTGAGAGATCTTGGGGGCTGCCTCCTTGTAGGTCTGCAGGCTTGTAAGACGCTTTCATCCTGTGACATTTGTCCATCATTGGTCTGTGGGCCTGTAAGACACTTTCATCCTGCGAGATTTGTCCATCGTTGGTCTGTGAGCCTTTGGTGTGCTTTGTTCAAGCTCTCCTTGGGTCTGAGGACCTGTGGAGCCATTTCTCTTAGAATTTTCATTCCTCCTTCTTGCTCTCTCTTGAGCCTTCTCTTCTCTTCTCTTCTCAATTGTATATACCGGATCGAAGATATGCATCTTCTTCATCCTAAGTATATGCTCTTCTTCTCTCTGTTTTAGAATTTTTCTGTGTTATTTCTTAATTTGGGGAGGATGCATAGTATTGAGACAACCTTTTACATCAAGGTCTCTTTACTTTGCTGACTCAAATCCTTTAGTTTTTTGTGCTCTAACATTGTTGTCTGGTGCAGGTCTTTCTTGTCTAATGCATTTGTTTTGTAGGTCTTTAGCCTGGGGGCATGTTGTTTTAGTTTGAAGAGTTATTTGCTTCCTCTACAATATCCTTCTAGGCATTATGATGCTATTTATTTTTAGTAGATTCCTTTAGCATGCATATTAGTGTAGATTCATATGCCCGCTAAAGTGGGGGGAAAATGTAATGTCGTAATATTGCACCCCTTGCAATTTCACATACATTCTTGCATCCGCTTTAGTGTCCACTCCCTTAGCATCTTGTGTAGGCTCATTTTAGCCCCTGCATCAACTATTTTACCCTCTTAGGATGCTCAACACCCCTTTTCAGTTGCTACCTTTGTGTGTCAGCTTCACATGAAACCTTGCACTTTTCTTGTTCTTTTCGTTTTGTAGCGAGATGTGTATGGACACTAGTGTGCTGCGTGGATGTCCGCGCGCTGCACTAGTTTCCTGTGATGTTTCAATGTTCAAATGACTGTTTCCATGTATGTTTTCCACTTTTCAACTAAATTTTTTGGTGGTAACGGCTGGGGACGCCTTGTAACCACATGGGAAGCTTATTTTCTCTCTTTTTAAGTCATCCTTTCAACTCATTTGGCCTTCTAGCTTCATTCTAACTTCTCTCTAGCTTTGGTTCCTACATTTTCCTCCTCTTACTCTTTCCATTTTGCTTGCATAGCTCCACATCTTGCTACAACAACATTCACTAAATCCCTCACAACACCCTTTGCAACACTCTTGGCTCTTGCAACTCTATTACTCTCTCCATGTGCCTTCCTTAAGCCTTGCAGTTCTATCTCCCTTGCCTTATGCTTGCAAGCATCCTGGGATTGCATGTCCCCCATCTATTGCATCTTTACTTCTTGATACAGGTTTTTCTCCTTGAGCGAGGATTTTTTTTATCACCTACATTTTGTGATTCGGGTTCTCCTCCTTGAGCGGGGTTTTCTTTTATCATATCACATTTGCTTACTTCTCAATCTCTCTATCTTTTGGCTATCTATGGAGGTGGGAATAGCAAAACGAGGGTTTGACTGAGGAAAACCCCTATATAGCCCCAAAAATTTCTCTAGATCTTACACATGCAGGTATTGAATACATTCATGTGTTGGAGGCTTCATCACTTGCGTGGTTGTGAGCATTTCCTTTCTATCTCTTATTCTCTTTATCATATATTTCACTTGTTTTAAGTTCTATTATATTTTGTTACTCTCTCGCATTCTGTAAGTTCTTAGCAATCAGATAGCTATTAGCCATTTAGCTATTTTCTATGATATTCTCATTCTCTGGTCCATACGAGATGCCAACATACCTTTGGGACTCCAATGTGCCGCATTGTCATCCTCATTTCGCGTTGTCGTCCTTTGGCTGAGAGCTTGTCAGTTTGTCTAGAAAATATTTGTGACCTGCTCTTTTAGATTCTAGAATTCTTGCCACTATTACTTGAGGTAGTTTAGGGAAGTTCGCCCCATGAGGCTCTCTGAATGAAGAGAACTCATGAGTAGAAAATCACCCTTCTCTACATTGTGCTATGAACCTCCCGATGGACTGCAATCTTCCTTGTAATCCTCTCATTTGTTTTAGTGTTTGCGGTGGTTCTATGTTGAGGATGAATTTTACCTTTGTTGGATCAATTTCTATCACTCTTTGTGAGATGGTAAAGCTAAGAAGTTTCCCTAATGTAACCCCAAAGAAACACTTTTTTGGATTTAGCCTTACTTTATATTCTTCAAGTCTGTCAAAGATGGGTCCTAATACTTGTATGTGCTCACTTCTTTTCTTTGACTTTTCCAAAATACCGTCCACATAATCTTTGACTATTTTGTGTATCATGTTGTGGAAGATGAGGTTCATTTCCCTTTGATAGGTTGCTCCTACATTCTTTATCCCAAACAACATCACGTTCCAACAATAGGTTCCCCATGGACAAGTGAACACAATTTTGTGTTGATCTTCCTTGGCAAGTATGATTTGATTGTATCCTAAAAACCATCCATGAGTGATAGAATTTTTTTCCCAACTATTAATTCCACAATAAGGTCGATCTTAGGAAGAGGTAAATCATCCTTCGGGCATGCTTTGTTTAAGTCTCCGAAATCAATGCATATTCTAATGCCCCCAGTGGGTTTTGAGACTAGTACCAGGTTTGAAACCCACTCAGGATAATCTATCAGTCAGATGAATCCAACGTCAAGAAGCTTTTGTAACTCAAGTTTGACCAAGAGTGCTATAGAAGGGTGCATCTTCCTTAATTTTTGCTTGATTGGCTTGGCTTCAGGATATACTACAAGATGATGCACAACTATTTCTGGATCAAGCCTTGGAATATTTGTGTATGACCATGCAAAGTTAGCTTTGTGCTCTTTGAGGAATGCTGCCAGGTTATTCTATTCTTCATCCAACAAGATTCAACATAGAAAGTGAACTTTGGTGCTTCTTCGGTACCCACATTGACTAGTGTGGCCCTTTTTGCTAGTATTGCTGACTTCTCTGGATGCATTTCACTAAGGGGGAGATTAAATCCCTCATCATGGGGTTCCTTAGAGAGGTTTTCACCATTGGATGCATCCTTTTTTTTTTACTGTTTTAGGAACAGAAAGTGCCACATGTGGTTTTCCCTGAAAGATCTGCATGTTAGTTGCATTTCATCAATTTTTCGACTGAAGGATTCAATCGTCTCCCCATAGTATACCTTTGTATCTAGCTCTATGTCAAAACCTTCCTTGTGATCCAGCCATGGTAAGTTTTTACAGAGTCCCATGAATTTTGAGATTGCTTCATCATTTTCAAATAAATCAAGAATTGGTGGTCCTTGTTGGTCCATGTCAATGAGTTGTGGGTAGACTAGGCCTATTTCATTTGGTTGGTCACTCGGGGAAAGGGATATAATGGATATCATGAAGAGGGAGTTTTTTTCAAACAATTCAGCCACATCAAGGGGAAATTCATCTAAGGTCATCACGTGGTATATGTAACCAAGAGGAAGCCTCGACCTGTTTAGTAGAAATACCTTTACCAATAAGGGTGACCTTGCTAGTAGTACAACCAAGGCCGAGATTCTTTAGTATTTTCTTAGGAACAATGTGTTCTAGTAAATCATTATCATTATGTCCTAGCTTTTCATTCTTGTTATATCCCATTCCCTTCATTAGCTACAAGTCTTTGTTATCATCTTCCATAGGAAGAGTGGGAACAGGTCATTCATCTTGATAGAGGAGTTTAGAGATATCATCCTCATTGACATCTTCTTGATTCAAATCCCCCCACTTGGTGAAGGTAGTAGCTACCATTTTGATAGTTTTAGGCTCTTTGTTGTTAGATATGGGTTTCCCATGAGATTGAGGAGAAAAGACAAAGGTGTTCTTCATTAGCTTGTAGTTCCCACAACCATCATCCTGGATCACTACCTTGATATCAGGTATGTGTTGCACAATGGATGCATTTGTTTAAGAAGTAGATGCAAGGGATGATGGGTCAACAAATGAGGTAGAAGGTGTAGGCCCTTCATCATTCTTGGGTATTTGGGAGATTTTATAGAACTTGGCCTCAAGATTTTTGCAGTAGTAAAAAGGCTCATGATCTCCATGGATAGTAATCTCTCTACCCTCGAAAGGAAACTTCACACATTGATGATAAGTCGAGGCTACAACTTTTAGAGCATGGATCCAGGGTCAACCAAGAAATATGGTGTAGGGAAGATCAAGGTCCAACACTTGACATGTAGTTTCTACAATGAGGGGGACCACTTGGATGGGTAGTGCAATGATACCTTTTGATACCCATTCTTGGTCGTCATATGCCCTAATGGTGGTACTTTTTCTCTTCTCAATAGTATCCTCTAAATAGCCCAAATTTTTTATTAGTGAAGGGTACAAATGTTCAAACCAACACCTGCATCTACTAAGACTCTTTTGACCTTGTTCTTATGAATGATGACCTCAAGGTGTAAAGCCCAATTATGAGATGGTTGTGATGGTAGGTCTTGCTTTGAGAAGGTGATTAGTGATATGGCCTACCATAGCTTGAAAATGATCTATATAAATATCCTTGGGAACTGATGACTCTGACAAAGCTTTCTCCAAGATTTCCCTATGTGCAGGGGACAGTCTCCATAGTTCTAATATTGATATCTGTGCAGGGGTCTTCTTAAGCTGCTCTAGGAGATTGTACTTGCTAGGATTTGATGTTGGAAAATTAGGTTGTGCCCTAGATTGAGATGGGACTCCTTGGGTGGTGATTTTTCCATGTCGTGTGGTGACTCCACACTCTGCACTATTCCCTTTGATGGTGAGGACAGTGATGATGCTATCACAAGAAGCAGCTAGGTTTGTAAAGTACCTTGAGATTTCTTCCTTTAATTTTTTGTTGTGTCTCTCGTGAGTTTTGTCAAACAATTTACTTTCAATTTTTGTACTTGTTGTTTGCATGATGATTTTGGGTATTTTGTTTGCATAAGCCGATTACATTGACTAAGATGACTTTAAAGAAGGCATTCAAATGACATGACTGAAAAGAAGATACAAATGCAAGGTATTTTTGTATTTATCACTGTGTATAACAGAATGAACTTGAAGAATATGCACCTACAACAAATTTGACATTTTAACGAACAGTTAACATGCAGGTTGCACAATAGATTTAAAGGTTCAACTACCTAGTATCTTGACAAGCAAGTTGCAGCCAACCAACAACTCCTTTATTTGATAAAAGCTCTTAGAATTACAATGCTAGTGTTGATATTGCTATAATGTTGATGCAAATTTAGACCCCCTAAAGATTTTGAAATACATGTCTCTTTTACCATATGCTAATACTGTAAACAGAGTTCAGTTTGAGAAGGTGATGCAATTTTACTTGCTTGAATAATGGAAACATAATGCTTAATTGCTATTTAATCCAACAGTTACATACTAGGTTCAATAAACACTCAATATGCATGCATGTAAAATGAGAGGAACCTGATATCAAGTGTTGCCCTCATATCTTGTTCGGTTCTTCAAGGAAACAAAATATTTGACCTTCACTAAGCTGCAACAACCTTCCTAGAGTCCCTACAAATTTATTCTCAGCTGGTCCAAACTTAGGTTGCCTTCCAAGACACAAATTGAACCTACAGAAAAACGTCCAGATTGTGCTCCCTTATATTTACAAGAATGACGCCCAACTCAAAATACTACCATGAATCTTCAACTACATGAATACAGGACGGGCCATGTTTTTTTTTGATTGAGATGCAAGCTCTAGAATACTCAAATCAACCCGTTCAAGGCTGAAGACACATCAAAAAACTCTTACCCTGTCGCTTCTCCAAAATGCAATGTGAAAGACATTTATCTGGAAACGATTTCTCATGGATATCTGTAGTATATCTTCTGCAAACTCCCTTTCAGCTAGGGGCGATCTCACACACCCAAAACTGAAGAAATGAGGGTTTAAAAACCCTAAGCTAGTGACTCGTGCCATTCCTGTGAGGAAACTTGATGTCTTCAAAAAGGTGTGTTAAAAAAATGAGCTCTTCAATATATTTCCAAGATGCCCGATAAAGAGCTCCTTTTCTCATTATAATCTTTTTACAAAATTACAAGTGACTTTTATAAAGTTAATAATTTTCAAATGTTTCTTAAGTCACTTTTAAATTAACACATAAGTGACTTTTGAATATTTCACTTGGTCACTATAAAAGATGATTTAATTAATTACCTTTATTATCTTTATGATTAATTTGAACTTAGACCACAAATAGGTAATTAAATAAATGATTCCCTAAATGTCAATGTATCACAATGATTGCCTTTGGGAATTAGAAAGGCAATGTGACACCCCGGGTGGCTAGCTTGAAGGGGACATTACAGTCCTCCCTTCCCGAAATTGCTTGTCCTCAAGCAGTTGCAAGCTCGGGTGCTGTAGAATTTGTTCATTCTCCCAAGTGGCATCCTCAGCCGTTAAATCTTTCCACCTCACCAAATACTCCTTAACCACCCTGTTCCTCAATCTCCTCTCTCGAACGTTTACGTTCTCCTCAGGGACTAGGACCAAATGTCCCTCCTCATCCAATGGTGGGAGCCTTGAAGAAAAAGTAACCTACTGACCTAGTTCCTTTTTAAGGCACGAAACATGAAATACATTATGAATCTTGTTGATTTCCAGTAGCTCCAACTCATATGCTACCTCTCCAACCCGTAATCCTGTATGGTCCATAGAATTTGGGCTTGAGCTTCTCAGCTCTGCTCTTCTTGAGAGAAGACTGTCTGTAGGGCTACAAGCAAAGGTATACCAAATCATCGATCTCAAAATTGTGCTCAACCCCGTGTCTATCAGCATATGTCTTTTGTTGATTTTGTGCTACCTGCAAGTTATCTTTGAGTGCCCTCAAGATATCCTAATTCTCCTGAATCCAATCCTTGGCTTTGGGAGCCCTGTTATCCCCAAAATCCATCTCCATAAATGAAGGTGCATTGTAACCATACAAATCTCTAAAAGGACTCATCCTAATGAACATATGATAAGTGGTATTATAACAATACTCCCCCAAGTGTAGCCACTTAATCCATGCCTGTTGATGCCTGCAATGTAGTTGTGCAAGTACCCCTCAATCCATTTGTTTACAATTTATGTATGTCCATCTGTCTAAGGGTGATAAATTGTACTCAGAGTCAACTCAGTACCTACCAACCTAAACAACTCCTGGTAGAATGCAATCATGAATCTACTATCTTTGTCACTAACTATGTACCGAGGTAGCCCATGCAATCTAAAAATCTCCCTAAAAAATAACTCAGCCACCTGTGGAGCCTTGTACTCAGTCAGAATAGCAAAGAAGTGAGTGTACTTCATCAACTGATCCACCACCACAAAGATACTATCTCTCCCATGCACCTTAGGTAGACCTGTGATGAAGTCCATAGAAATTCTCTCCCATTTCTACTCTGGGATAGGCAATGGCTGTAGCAATCCGACTGGATGTGTATGCTCTAACTTGTTATGCTGACAAGTCACACACTCCCTAACGTGTCTCAATACATCATCCTTGAGGCCCTTCCATGTGAACCTCTCTCTAACCTGTCTGTAAGTTTTGAAATAGCCCTGATGGCCTACTAAGGGAGTATCTTGAGAAGCCTACAATATCTTCTCCTTCAGTCTAGATTCTGGCACCAAGTAGATCCTATCCTTGTAGTAAATCATATCATCCACTACTATGTACCTGTAATCCTGAATCAGTCCATCCATCAACTCACAAGAAAAATTACTCTTGGAGTACTCCACCAATAAGAGGGACTTCCAATCTGCGGAAATCTCTGAAAGTGAGTACACTGAAGGTCTCCTAGAAAGGGTGTCTGCCACAACATTCTTCTTTCCTTTTACATACTCTATATCAAAGTCATATGCCTGTATCCTTCTGACCCACTTTTGTTGTCTCTCATTCAAATCCTTCTACTCCAAGAAGTGTCTAATACTATTGTGGCCAGTCCTCACCACAAACTTCACCTCAACTAAATATTGGTTGAACTTCACCAAAGCATGCATAATGGCGAGCATCTCCTTGTCGTAGATGGAGTATAGTTTCTCTAGTCCCCTCAACTTATGACTCTCAAAAGCTATGGAGTGTCTTTTTTTCATTAGCACTGCTCCTAGGCCCTCACCCGAGGCATCACACTCAAGAACAAATGGTTGTGTAAAATATGGAAGTGCCAATACTGGACAACTACTCATCACCTCCTTGAGCTTATCAAAAGCTCATTATGCCTCCTCTGACCAACTGAATGCCCCTTGGTCAAATCTGTCAATGGTGCTCCCAAGTGTGAAAAACCCCTCATAAACCGCCTATAGTAACTGCACAATCCAAAGAAGCCTTGCAGCTCTGTGAGTGTCCTGGATGGTAGCCAATCACAAATCACTTGTATCTTCTCCTGATGGACCTACACTCTGTCTATACTGATCACATGCCCCAAATATAATATCTCTCTAAGGCCAAACTCACATTTTGAAGCCTTAGCGTAGAGTGACTGCTCCTCCATGATACCCAAGATCTTGTCAAGATGCCTCAAATGCTCCTCCCAAGTCTTGTTGTATATGAACAAGTCATCAAAGAACACCAACAAAGATTACGCAACTGTTTATTGAATATATGGTTCATCCAGGACTGAAATGTGGCAAGTGTGTTTTTCAAACCAAATGGCATGACCAAGAACTCATAGTGCCCATAGTGACAACAAAATTTTGTTTTGTGTATGTCTTGCTCTCTAATTCTTATCTAGTGTTACCCTGAACGAAGGTCAATCTTTGGAAAATACACAACCCATGAAGTTCTTCCAACAACTCATCTATCCTGGCTATGGGGTACCTATTCTTAATGGTTTTCTTATTAAGAGCCCAATAGTCAATGCACATTCACATGGTTCCATCCTTCTTCTTCACCAAGACCACAGAAGAAGCGAATGGGCTGGAGCTCAGTCTAATGTGTCCCATCTCAAGCAATTATTTGATTGCTTTCTTGATCTCATCCTTGAATTTCTTAGGATGATGATAGGGGGTAGTGATCACTGGCTTGGCCCCCTCCTCCAACTCAATGGTATGGTCAAAACCATGATCAGGTGGTCTCTCTAGAGGTATCTCTCCAAAAACCCTATCATGTTTACCCAATAGCTCTTGAATGTCAACATGATATGGCTACCCTGAATCTAAAGACTCCTTGGTGGTGATCAAACACTCTGCTGCCAAGCCATGTCGTCATGTCATAAAATTCTCTCTATGTGCCTAGCAGACACAACCTTGGATGATCCATTAGCCATGCCTCTAAGCACTACTCATTGCCCCTTTGTTTTCTTGAACTTAAGTTCCATGGTTTGAAAGTTCTAAGAATATTTTCCTAATGAGTGTAACCACTGAACTCCAAGTATAGCATGAGTGTCACCCAAATCCACCACATAAAATTCATCTATGGATGTGTAATTACCCAGGGTAATAGGAAGTTGTGGGACCCTCTGAGTGCATCTCAATTTATAACCATCTACCACCATCACATTAAATCCTTCAAAGTCCTTTGCGGGTAGCATATGTTTCTCAACTAGGGCTGCATTAATAAAATTGTGGGTTGCCCCACTATCGATCAACATTGCTATGTGATGTCCCTATAAAACTCCTCTAACTATGAAAGAGTTAAATCTAGGAGTACCTGATAAGGTAGCAATGGCACCACTCTTACCCTCTCCCTAAGGCTGCTCCTCATCTAAATTTCTATCGTCAATATCCTGAGAAGGCCAGTCATCACTGCTCTCATCCTCAAACACAACCTCAATAAGATGAGTCTTTCCTTTTCCTAGGCAACAGTGACCTGGCTCCCAACGTTCCTTGCAATGGTAAAAAATTCCCTTAATTCTACATTCCTTGTGATACTCCTCATCTGGATCACTTTTCTTGTTTCCCTTCTTCTGAAAAGACTTCTTGCCCTTGTTATTTTGAGGAATGAAGGGTTTAAAAGAGGTTTTGTTGTCCGGTGTGGAGAACTCCATGTCTCTAGCTCCAGTGATCGCATCCTATAGGGAATCAGATTTTAAAGCCTTAATCCAACCACAAAGTGGTTCAAATAGACCCTTAATAAAGAGAATAACCATCCTTTGCTCTGAAATATCTGTCACCATAACTACAAATTGCTGAAACTCTGAAATATAGGTATCTACTGATCCACTCTGTTTAAGCTATTCTAACTCGAGGAAATGAAGCTCTGGATCCCTTTGATCAAATCTATCCATAATTTTTTGTGTGAACTCCAAATAGGAAGTGATGTTGGCATGATTTAAAGTGACAAGCCCATGATACCACCACTGATGTGCCTCACCATCCAAGTGTAGCGTAGCATACTTAATAGCCTCTATCTCAAACATGGGGTTTAGCTGGAAATAAGTGTCCAACTTTTGTACCCACGCTCTGGCTGTGCATTTACTAGACCCGTCAAAGGAAGGGATTGTGAGTTTCCCAACCTTGCATTGTAGATCCTAGTTCTACTATCCTCTATTTTTATTTTTGGGTCTATTCCTATACTTGATAGTGCAAAAATCTGCCAATGACATGGCAGCATGGAATTCATCCCCCAACGATTGATATTTTGTCAAATAATCTATGAATCCCTCTCTTTATGCATGTTGCTCCCAATTTCCAGAAAACTATCCACCCAAGAATTGAGGCATGAGAGGCCTTGGGGTCACCCTACTAGCTGCCCTAGCATTGATCTGAGCTATATCATTATTATCCTGTCCACCATTATGCCCATTCTAACCATTATTGTTGTTATTTCCATTGTTGTTGTTTCTACCACCCACAAGTTGTTGAACAAGTTGTGCTATTTGTTGTACTATTTCATGTCGACCTCTAGCTAGGTCATTCAAGATGTGTTGGGTACTACCCTCAGGTATTTCTCCTCTATCCCCCATGAATTCAAGTGGTCCCAACCCTCTTTTCACTCTTCTATAATGGATGTCAAGTGGGTTGATAACTGGGATGTCTTCGTTCATAACCCAAAACTACACACAGGATGGCATGAATGCTAGCTCTGATACCATTGTAAAGTACCTTGAGATTTCTACCTTTAATTTTCTGTTGTGTCTCTCGTGAGTTTTTTCAAACAATTTACTTTCAATTTTTGTACTTGTTGTTTGCGTGATGGTTTTGGGTATTTTGTTTGCATAAGACGATTACATTGACTAAGATGACTTTAAAGAAGGCATTCAAATGACAAGACTAAAAGAAGATACAAATGCAAAGTATTTTTGTATTTATCACTGTGTATAACAAAATGAACTTGAAGAATATGCCCCTACAACAAATTTGACATTTTAACAAACAGTTAACATGCAGGTTGCACAACAGATATAAAGGTTCAACTACCTAGTATCTTGACAAGCAAGTTGCAACCAACCAACAACTCCTTTATTTGATAAATGCTCTGAGAATTACAATGCTAGTGTTGATAGTGCTATAATGTTGATGCAAATTCAAACCCCCTTAAGATTTTGAAATACATGTCTGTTTTACCATATGCTAATACTGTAAATATAGTTCAGTTTGAGAAGGTGATGCAATTTTACTTTCTTGAATAATGGAAACATAATGCTTAATTTCTATTTAAGTCAGCAGTTACACACTAGGTTCAATAAACACTCAATATGCATGTATGTAAAATGAGAGGAACCTGATATCAGGTTGCTGCCCTCATATCTTGTTCGATTCTTCAAGGAAGCAAAATATTTGACCTTCACTAAGCTGCAACAGCCTTCCTAGAGTCTCTACGAATTTATTATCAGCTAGTTCAAACTTAGGCTACCTTCCAAGACACAAATCAAACCTACAGAAAAATGTCCAGATTGTGCTCCCTTATATTTACAAGAATGATGCCCAACTCAAAATACTACCACAAATCTTCAGCTACATGAATACAAGACGAGACATGGTTTTTTTTTTACTAAGATGCAAGCTCTAGAATACTCAAATCGACTCGATTAAGGCTGAGGACACATCAAAAAACTCTTACCCTGTCGCTTCTCCAAAATGCAATGTGAAAGACATCTATCTGGAAACAATTTCTCATGGATATATGTAGTATATCTTCTGCAAACTCCCTTTCAACTAGGGGTGATCTCACACACCAGAAACTGAAGAAATGAGGGTCTCAAAACCCTAAGCCAATGACTCATGCGATTCCCGTGAGGAAAATTGATGTCTTCAAAAAGGTGCATTCAAAAAATGAGCTCTTCAATATATTTCCAAGATGCCCGATCAAGAGCTCCTTTTCTCATTATAATCTTTTTACAAAATTACAAGTGACTTTTATAAAGTTATTAATTTTCAAATGTTTCTTAAGTCACTTTTAAATTAACACATAAGTGACTTTTGAATATTTCACTTGGTCACTATAAAAGATGATTTAATTAATTACATTTATTATCTTTATGATTTATTGGAACTTAGACCACAAATAGGTAATCAAATAAGTGATTCCCTAAATGTCAATGTATCACAACGATTGCCTTCAAGAATTAGAAAGGCAATGCGACACCCCGAGTGGCTAGCTCAAAGAGGACATTACAACGTTGGAATAGGTATGTTGTACATTTGTGTAATCCTTAGTTTTCCCAATGTTTTTTGCTTTGCTATGATCTCGCATAGGGTTGTTGTATATCTTAAGATCCTGATTCTCGGCTGGTACCTCAACAGATATGGTGTCATTCTCTATGAGGTCTTGTATGATGTTTTTGAGCCTCATGTATTTTTCCATTTTGTGTCGTTTGATCTTGTGAAAGTCACAAAGGTCGTTCGCATTGTACTAGGATGGTTTCTCTTGTGGTTCTTGGTACTTTTCAAAGTTGGGAAGTGTTATCAGGTTATAATCTATCAATTTTGTCATGATTTTTTGATAGGTTCTGATAACTATGTGTACTTGCATTTAGGATAGTTGTTCTTGTTAGGGGTTCTCCTTTGCATTTCAGTGTTATTGATTTGATTGTTCTACGGGGGAATTGTTTGTTGCATCGTTGGTTGAATGTGAGCAACTTGAGTGTTGTTTGACCTAGGGGCACTTAGGATCACCTTAGCATCTAGCACACCATCATTTGTGACCTTCTTGTTCTTAGCCCAGACATGAGGCTTTTCATTTGAACTGGTAGATGGGCGAGTGTCTTTATAAGCTTGAGTATTTCCTTGTGAGATTAGAGCTCTTTTGATGTTAAGGGCTCTAGGGAAAATCTCATCATAAGATGTGATACACTGCATCTTCAAGTGGAAGGATAGATCTAGATCTAGATTTGTGATGATGATTCCTACTTGTTCATCAAGAAGAGGGCACTTGCTCTTACTAGCTCTTTGTCTCCATTGTTGCAAGAAATTGGCAAAATATTCTCCTTTGTTTTGTCTAAGAGTGTACAATTCTTCTAGACTGACGTCCATGTCAAGATTGAAGGAGAAGTGATCAATGAATTTATTAGTAATTTCTTGAAAGGTTTTGATATCGGGAGGCAGATGAGAAGACCAATCCATGGTAGGGCCTATTAAACATTGAGGGAAGATGTGCATTAAATATGAATCGTTGTAAGCTACCTCCATGCACATGACATTAAACTCCTTGACATGGTCGACAAGATTTCCTCTCCCTTTATATTTATTGAATTTGCGGATTTCAAAACCAGGAGGGAACAATACCATTGTTATGTTCCAGTCAAATGGATATGGACACAAATTCTGTGTATGGGGCTTCTTGGTCTTGCCCATCCGAAGGTCTTGCACTTCTTGGGATAGCGCCTTAAATTGAAATGCTAGATCATCTTGCGGGTTTGGTGGAGGAACATATGGTGGGATGATAGATGTGTTTTGATATGATAAGTTGTTGTATGGGGTGTATGGTGGCATGATATTTTAAGAGGGTGATTGGGGTATTGATGTATATGTTCCTAACGTGTTTGTATTGATGATGTTCTCTTGAGGATTATAATAGGAACCTTGTTGTTGTTGTTGTTGTTGGGCATATTGTTGAGCTAGTAATACTTGATGTTGAGCTTGCTATTGTTGTTGCACCACTAGGACTTGTTGTTGGGCCTATTGTTGTTGTTGTGCTACTAAGGCTGCTTGATGGGCTTGATGTTGTGCTAAGACTACCTGTTGTTGTTGTTGTGCTGCTAAGGATGTTTGTTGTCATTGTTGCTTTTGTTATGTTTCTTGATGGGTTGCTTGCTATTATTGTTGTTATTGGATGAGTAGTTGATAAGCTTGTCATGCTTGTTGTACAACTAGGGCATGCACTTTTAATGTAGTATCAGGTGGCTGTTGGGATATCTGAGATGGATTGTGAGTGTTGATGTTCTAAATGGGTAGTGGATTGTTGATGAGAGGTGGAGGATTCCCTTGGTTTAACATCCCTTGTAAGATGGTGGATTGATGTGGAGGAATGTAAGTTTGGGGTCTTGTTCGATTTTTCATAGTAAAGGGGACTGTTGGAAAAGATGAGGATGATATCATTAGATTGTGCAATGGAAATGACACACTAGGACCTTGAGTCCATTGATTAAAAGGGTTTCCTTTTCCCATGTCTTGAGGATTCCCTTGTACGAGAGATGTAAACAAGGTATTACCAAGGTTGGTGGGAATTGTGACCATGGGATTGTTTTGAGATGAGTTGATAATGTATGGCATGGATGCATTTTGTAAAACCAATGGTGTAGATGAACCAATTGGAGGATTAGGTAAAGATGTCCCTATCTGCATTAAGGGTTGACTTTGTGGAATAATATTGGCATTCCCTTATGTGTTGTTTTGATACATTTGGTCTATACTTCTTTGCGTGATGGTAGGCACACTTGTGGTATTCATGGGTATGGATGAAGAGGGGTATCCTCAATATGTGGAGGTCATGGTAGAATAATGAAGTTCAAGAGGTTTATGTAGTTGTTTGGGATCTTTTGGAACAGGAGGAGCACCAAAGGTAGGTTTCCATGTGTTTGTTTGGGATGGAGGATTGGTATTGAGGGTACCACAAGTGTGTTGCTAGTTGCAAGATTAGGAGTGGATGTTTGAGTTAGCCCTAGTGGTGGATTTTTGAAGCTGTGTGTAAAATTTTGTGCAACAAATGATGGGGAAATAGGAGCTACATTTCTAAAGGCTTGACGTTCCATTATTTCCTCCCTAGTAAGCTCAAAGGGATTGTTCATGATGTTCTCTATCTCATATGGTCCCGATGGAGATGATGGTTGTTGTGATGGGGTAACTTGAATTTTTGGATCAAATTCTAAAGAATTTGGATCACTTGAGGTAAATGTGACTTTGGTTTTCTCCATGATTCTTTTGTGTTGTGATCTCGTCTTTACCATAAATTTTGTGTCACCTTTAGGAGAGTTGTGTTGTGATTTGTAATGTTTGAACTCTCTAGTTGACTAAAATCTAGGTAAAAGGGATGCTCTAAGTCTTTTTGGAGCAATGATGATAGTGGGGGATGAAAATATGGGTGATGTGGAGAGTGATCTTTGCAAACGTTCTGGGACAACACTTTTGACTTAAGAGTTTGATGTTTTGATGTTGGGATAAAGGATGTTGATGAACTTTTAAATCTTTAGGGTAGACTCATGACCTTCAAGATAGACTAGTTCAAAGATGATAACTAACTCCACTAAATGCATGGAAAAGGATTCATTTCACATACAAAATAGCCAAGTTATGGTTTTGGGATGATTGATGTTTAAGTCAAAAGATGTTGGTGTATTCAAATTTTTTGCAAAGATAGGTGAAGTGAAGGATTAAATTTTATGGAGGGGTGAATGAAGTTTATGACCCAATGTTGACTTAGAATGAACCTTTTTTTTCCAAGACCAAGGTAGTGAGAATGATGCTAGACCTCTAAAGTTTTCAAATCCTAAAGACTATGGATGTGGGTATGTATACCTGGTTCGTTCCTCCTAGCTTGAGCATAATAGTTTCTTAACGAGAGGTTACAATTGCGATAAAGTATTAAGGACCACTTCTTACCAAAATTTGAACTACGATACTTATGTCTATAATGGTGACATGTAGATCTTCCCCTATGGATTTTGATTGTGTGATAGATCATTCAAAGGTAGTGAGAAACATGCTATACCTCTAAAGGTTTCAACTCCTAATGATTTTAATGATTTATGTGAGAAAATGTTGGAAAAGACTAGGATTTTGATAGTAATAGAAGGAATACAAGTTTGGGTTGTTCCTTGGAGCATGTTTGTAGAATTTGTATACCAACCTAGTCTTGGTTTCATGAAGTGCCAAAATGTGTTTCTTGAGAGCTTTTGGACTAAGATGCCTAAGTTTGAAATGATGACCTGTAGACCTTTCTTTAGGGATCCTGACTTTTCATGAGATCATTTAGGAGAAGTTCAAGTTTATGGAAGAAAGGAAGATATTTATTGCCACATGGGTGGTGTTAATGTGGGCCTCCCAACCTCAATATTAGCTTGTTCCTCTTCTTCGTCTAAGATTGTTGCTATGTTTCTCCATTGGGTAGGTGTTTCTTTTGTTTCAAAAGTGAAGCTCCTCAAACTACTAATGAGATCGGTTTGTTCTCCGTTAATGAGTTCAAAGTTTGGTTGAATAAGAGCACCTTCAAGATTAGGTTGTTCAATGAGAGAAATTAGTCTCCAAATAGTCACGTGGAGTTCAATTGTATCAATTTATCTTTCTTAATTCAATATTTTGCCACATACACTTGTTTTGATTATGTTTTCAAATTGAATGTTTATGTCAAAAACATCATAACTTTCTTAATGTCCATTTTGTGAAAATCATGAGGTTGGAGCCATAATTTCCTATGTTGTCTCTGGAATATATGGATTGAGATATAAGTCAAGATATTTAGAAATCTCTAAGGATAGAAACCCTTAGGACAAGTAATAATATCAAGGCTAATTCAAGAAGTATCCATACTTAAGCCAAAGTGTTTGAAATCTTGAGGAAGATAATGAATGTTTGTTTTTGTAACATTTTGAAACCAAGCAATATAACAAACTGACTCAAAATCATTTGCAATCCTAGGATGAAATGGCCATACTTGTTGAGTCCCCACTCGGATTTCTCCAAACACTAAGACATTGCGAACAATTAGAGATTTGGCGACACTGGATCCCCTCCACAACATACACTTCTTAGGACCACAAAATCCCAAAATTCTGAAGATCCTAAGATCCTAAGGATTTTTCTGTTTCAACAATGAATAGTACAAATGTGAGGTGGCTTCAGAATGACTATTCTTGCACCAATTTTTTTTAAGAATTTTGGATTCTAAACAATGGTTTGTATTTCCACATCAACACGACACCAATTCCAAAACATGACCTATGTGTTGATGTGCATAAATAAGCTAAACTTGTGAATTCTTGAGCAAGTTACCTTGTGACCTATGTGAAATTAAGGCAAAAAACACTAATTTTCTAGCATAAATAATCCAAGAAGGGTCACTTTCAATTCATTTGTGCATTCACACCTTAGAGAATTCTTGTTTTTTTGAGCTTTGACCCTCTAATGAAATGGCGTGATGAGAGGTCCCTCGACACATTTCTGATCGAGTTCGAGAGTATTAGTGGATTTTAGGAGCAGGACCACCGGTATGTGATCAAAAATTTGGTTTGAAATTTGACTTTTTGATGCATTTATTGCTTTTTGAAATTTAAACTTTGGCGGCGTCGCTATATAGCAACTGCCATTTGAGAATAAGCACGCTAAAATGATTTTTAGTGATGCATATGTTTATTGCAACATAGTTTGCAATTTAGAATTAGTGTTTCCAATTTTAAATTGTGACGCACTTCCCGATTTGGAAATTAGGGTTATGGTTTCCAAATTTTAAATCGTGACACATATGCTTATAGCAATGCGATTTGCGATTTTCAATTTGAAATGCCTTCGGGCATCACAATTTGGAATTTGAAATATAGCAACGCTATTGTGATTTTTGAGCTAAAAAATCCCAAACTAAGTCAAAAAAATTCAAATTTTGATGTTGTGCACTTTGTGAGTGCAGGAGGTCATTCCATCGTTCTTGTCTTGTGAGCACAGGCCCACAGTTTTGGAAAAACTGGGTGATTTTTCCGAGTTGCGCTAGAGCACTTGGGGGAGATCAACTTATGGTACGTTGCATACGTGCCTGTCATCCAGAAACATCTAGCTATGATGACAACATTGTGTGAGTGATGACATAGTGAGACTTCGTCATTCCACCTTCTGATAGGTGAGGCATCAGTCACATTAGAGGACGTATGATAAATTTTGCGCTTTTTGATGCATGGTGAGCTCATAATTTATGATGTCGACGCTTGATATGATTCTTGTCATGAGGTGATGGAGATGGAGGCCATTGTTCTAGTTACTTCACAAATTGACCTCGAGGCATACAAAGGTTACGTGCCCAACTTTAGGTTGATTATTGCAGCCATCGGTTCTAGTTTGGTCGCTCCTGACCGACGGAGCAGGGGTTTCAACCCAATATGGGGCTTAGCATGGCACATGATGCTCCATAGGAGGACATTATTCACATGGGGGCAGGTGATGTTGGCCTCATTATATCATGACATGCACAACTTTGTCTATTGTGAGGGTAGAGCCATTGGTACAGGGGTTACCTTGCTACACATTTGGGCTTGGGAGCATATTGTTGTGCTCTGACCGATTGTACAAATAGTTGATGTAGAGCTAAATGATCCCATGGTTTGTAGGTACAGAGGTGCCATTACTCTGTAGCACACAGAGCAACTTGGGCTACCAGAATGGTGTTGGGTACTAGATGATATGACAGTATTCAAATGGCGACCCTGGCTATAGATGCCAGCTTGGTACAACGATGTTTAGCAGTTGTTATTTGCTAGAAAAACTCAATACATGTAGGGTCAGGAGCACACCATCATAGAGTGATATTTTCCAGACAGTGTGGCTCGATAGTTCAGTGAGCAGCAGGACATGCATGATGATGCTTACAGGGCTATATTCGTGAGATCTACTCAAGAGGTTCCCACATGGGGACCCACTATTCTAGCCTCTGAGGCAGTCGAGGGTTTTCGACAGTTGGTGTGATGACCATGGGTTTATGATCAAGGTTAGGTGGATGCACATATGATGTCGGCATACGATGCATGGTTCACACCCCCGTGTAGGTTGACAGATCTAGTGGGTGCTCCTCCCCAAGGGAGACCTAGAGGGAGGGGAGCAAGTAGGGTCAGATGTTTGTGGGTTGTGCGTTTTTCCTTGAAAAATATTCCCTCACTGACACATAGGACAAACGCCAAGTTGATGGAAGGCAGGGGGTGGTGTGGAATTTTTCCTTCGGATTTTATTTTCTAAGGTGAGGGTATGTGAAAGGGGAATTTACTTAAGGAGTGCAAGTTCACTCCTATACATTTTTCCCCCACTTTAGTGAGCACGAATATTGATGAGTGTTCGGTAAAGTAGATCGAAGGGTTAGAAATGTATACTTGAATCATCGAGGAAGCAGACCACGATTTGATGAACTCGAAGGCGTAGGGCAGGCAAAGGACTCCATAGGTACTCTCCTTGGGGAGTTTCACAAAAAGGACTCCATATCCCCACATAACTATGAAGTTGCACAGAGTACACTGAAGGCCCTCAGACCAACGATGGGAAAATCTCGTAGGATGTAAGCGTCTCACAGGCCTACAGACCCGCAAGAAGGAAACCCCCAAGTTCTCTCTCATGAGGGAAGCCTAGTTAAGTAAGCACTTTACAGGCCCGCAGACCTACAAGAAGGCAACCCCCAAGTTCTCTCTCATGAAGGAATCCTAGTGTAAGGGGACTTCGTAGAGTGGACTGGAAAGTGGCTTCACAGGCACACCTACAAAGCAACATGTTAATCTGCAGATAAAACATGCCTAGAAACAAGAAGTAGCCACACAGGAAAACAAGCAGATAGTCACACAAATAGTCAACAAATTGAAAGACTTTCAAAGGGATCCCTTGGGAATCCTTCAAAAGAAGAGGGATCCTCTCAAGGGACGCACTGTTTGAAAGTGTTAAAGAGATTTTTTTCTCAAATCAATTCATCATCAATGAATACTTTCAAAAGATGTTCACTTCATCAAGGAATTTAGAAGGAAGAAAATGCCCCCTCATGAGGGGAAGGTCAAGGATTCTCCCACAAGAAAAAGCTACTCCCTCCTTAGAGGAAAGTTCTCAAGTTCTTTATTTGCGAACCTATGATGAAGGAAACATGTTCCATTAGGGGTCCAAGTTGAGAATGCAATTTTTGAAAAAGCTTGCAAATATTTTCAAGAAAAGATTCATTGACAACGAATGCATTTTCTGAAAATTGAAACATTGTGAAAGCGACATTGTCACATATATGAGGGACAACTCAAGCAAAGAAGAGAGAGGGGTAAAAGAGCGAAAGAGAAATAGCAACATAATGAACAAGAGACACAGGGGTGATCTAATATTTTGAGGTCATAGTTGCTCACAAATATATATAAGTATAGTAATAGTATATAGATGAATTGACATCAACCCCTTACTATATCAGACCATGTGAAGAATGTATGAGAAGACAAAGTAAAAATTAAAAAATGGGTCAACATGGAAGGGAGGCCTAAATGCCCCCAACACTTTGCATTGTCCCCAATTTTCTGAAAATCAAAACACATAGCAAAGGAAGAATGATGATACAAATAGAAGAAGGTTTACGACACATAATCACTCTTGTATCCAAGCACCAACAAGGGTGATAAAGGTTATCTAGGAACACACAACACAAGCACGAGGGAACACATCACAACACACACTCTCCTAATCTAAAGGTAAATAAGAGGCCTCCCCCTAACACTCATTGACCGAGAGGTCGTTCGCTTCCCAATCTAGATCATTATAAGGGGAGGGCGGATGAGCCTACAGTGGTGGAATATTAAGGGGAGGAGCTTCTGACCCTCCCGCAACAAGGGATAAGGAAGAATTCCTCACAAGGTCTTCTCCATTGGGATCTTATGGAGTGATGGTCAATGATTTTGTGAAGATCGTTAACAAGGTTGAGACCTCATCCAAAGAGTTGAACATGCACTTTACAGGAGTGCCATGTGGTACCTCAATGGATAGGGAAGATGACACCTGAATTTCACCGCTAGGCTTACCGAGTGACTCAGGAGTGGTGAAAAACTCAAGGGAAGCCAAAACTTTCTCTATCATTAAAATGAAACAAGCTAGCACGGGACCACCCTTCGAAGTAGGTGTGCTCCTCTTACGCCCCCCATTGCTAGAAGGGCCAACCTTTGCTTTCTGCTTTGTCGAGGGATGTGAACTCCCCATAGATGAGGCAAGAGGCACAAAGGAGGAGGAGAAAAAAATAATAAACACCACCGAGGTATTTGACATGTCCACAAGTTTAGGGAATGGCGGTATGTACGAAAGGGACATCAACAGAGGTGGCTCAACCGAAGGATCGATATACACCTACACTTTTTTAGGGTCAAGAAAACTCACACTCACAATAGGAGCTGCAAGAAAGAATGAACTTGATTGAATGGAAGCAAAGGGGAGGAGAGAGGAGGATGCACTAAGAGGCCGTGAAGCAAGGGTGGTCATCTCAACTTCCTTTCTCTCCAAAGTGGCCTGCTTAGCTGCCAAAGCCTTTCGTCGGTGCTTCTGCTCACACGCAAGGTAGTTTATGAGATTATTTGAGCTAGATAAAAGGATTTGTGAAGGAAAAAAATCCTTCTGCTCAGCCATATGGGTGTCCATCATATCAATCTCCGGTGGAGGGACAAACTCTCTAATGGGAGTAGGAGGTGAAGGTTGAGGAACAATGGGGGGAGTCGGCTCTAGCGCCTTAGCGGCGGGCCTCTTCCCATTCACTTCTCTAGGAGTAGAAGAGGTGGGAGGCCATAGAGGCCAAGACATAGAGGATTCCCTGCAAGGACCCTCCTTCTACCATATCGAACGAGCCTAGGCTCTGTGGGAAGAACATGAAGTTCAAGTGCAGAACGCCTGGAATTTCACCAAGCAGGCACCATAGGGTTCTCTCACAAACGTGAAGCATAATCCAATGGTGCCACAACAAGGTAGGAGGAAGCGTCAGGCTAGGCAATGAAAGAGGAAGAAGAGGAACCTTGAGAGCGCTTCTCTTCTTCTCTTTATAGGGTATGCTCAGTCTCCAGAGCCTTTTGTCGGTGCTTGCACTCACACACAAGGTGGTTTCTACAATTCTTTGAGCTAGAGGTCGGGAGCTACAAAGGAACAAAAGAATCCTAATGAGCCATAGGGGTTTCCATCACAGTCGTCTCCAGCAAAGGGACCAACTCCTGAATGGGAGCAGGAGGTGAAGGTTAAGGAACGGGGGGAGTTGACTCTAGTGCCTCGATAGCGGGCCTCTTCCCATTCACTGCTCTAGGAGTAGGAGCAGTGGGAGGTTGTAAAGGTTGAGACATAGATGATTCTCTGTGGGGAACCTTCCTTCTACCTTATCACATGGGCCTAGGCTCCGTGGGTAGAACAAGAATTTCAAGCGCAGGATGCTTGGGCTTTCGCCAAGCAGGCACCATAGGGTTCTCTCACAAATGTGAAGAAAAATTTGATGGTGTCACAATAGGGATTGAGGAAGTGTCAGGTTGGGCAATGTAAGAGGAAGAAGAGGAACCTTGAGAGTTCTTTGCATCACTGTCAACTTTTAAGCATGCCCTATGCGAAACAAGATAAGGTGATGGAGGGTACCTCACTCTAGGTGTTAAACACCCTTTCTTGTACTTCTCATATGTTTGGTACAAGAGGTCCTTCCTAGGCGGGAGTGGACCAACGAGTGCAAGCCGACAATGATCTAAGGAATAGGTACCACACACAACCGATGGTTTATAGCCAGTGTTGTGGATCATATGCACTTAATCCTCATGAATAAACTTCAAACATTTATGCACAACCAAGGGAACTGCGTTCATAGATACTGACCAGGGGATACCCAGCTTCATTCTGAAGAGTTCAAACCCTGGGATTATGTCAAACAGTAGGTTTACAAACTTAGGTCTGACAAGGACTACCAAAACAATACCACCAAGGGGAGGTACAAAAAATCAGTTGTGTATGGATGGTGCTCACAGGTGCGTTGTACCCATCCTTATGTAGGAAGTTAATTAACATAATATCCTCGGTTATTCACCTGAGATGTCGGGTCAACAAGAACACCTACTACAGTGTTTCCATAGATTTGCATAGGGATATAAAGAGGAGATGGTTCTCTATTAAAACCCATCGACAGGTCTTGCAAGGTGAAGGTTATACCTAGACTACTACTTGTAGGGTACGTAGAGGGGATATGAAGATGCAGGAAAGAGGCCATCACACACACTAAATGATACTCTCACAAAGCCTCCCAAAGGTTTGAAATAGGATAGTGACCTAGTTAAGGTTTTGTTTCGTAACACCTACATAACCTTCCAACTATGCCTACTAGGGGTCATAGGTGGGCAGTGAGGTGAAACGCCTCACAACACTCGTAACTACAATGCTCCTAGAATGCGAGGAAAGTATCCTTCAACATTGCAAACGAAACCAAAATGGTTCATGTCGGGTTCCTAAAAAATGTAAGAGAGGGGGACCAACCATGTCAAGGCCCCAGGTCACAGAGAGCCAAGAGTGGAGGGTTACCTTAACTTATCTCACTCTAAAGGATGTATTTGGGTGAAGATAGGGAATGAAGAACACTATGTAGTACTTTTGTCTCTCTATAGGCCTGAACTTCAAGTTTAGGCTAGACGAGCTGGTTTTTGGAGTCGATACTGCACCTTAGACAACTCTTTGTCTGAGGATGATAACACAATTTTGGGACAACAACATGGTGCGTTGGTGTCTCTCTGGTGCGCTGGTGTCCGTACAACCAAAAAACATGAAGTCTAGTAAAAAATACCTAAAAACTTACTGACATCATAGCTAGTTGATTTTGATGGGAAGAACAGAATGAGAAAGTACATAAAATAAAGATGGAGATGATAAAGTAAGTAAATAAAAGATAGGGTGACAAATATGATCTCACAAAAGTTCCTATTTACTAGCTAGCTCCACGGGTATGTCCACCTACACACAAAAAAGAAGGAGAAAATTGTTGGGGTTGTATAGGTGTCTTCCTCAGTCAGACCCCTGTTTTGGTGTTTCCACCTCCACGGATAGCCAAAAAGCAACAAAGTAGAATATGTGATAAAGAAAGTAGGAAGAAAGATTGTTGAACACTATAAAACAATACAATGCTACTCTATCAAATCACAAAGGAGAGGAGTGAAGCATTACCACCTCCACCCAAAGGCTCACTAGCCAATGGAGGGAGAATGCAAGGTATGGACTTGGAAAAGTTACCACAACCACAATGGTGATGAAGGGAGGTCTCGCAAGACTCCAAGCCCAAAATTTTTATGGCTACCTCACACTTGCAATGTGGAGTTGATGGAGTGTCAATGTTGTTGCAATGCTAAAAAATTGAGTGCTAGAATACTGGAGTGAACGAGAATTTACTTGAGAGATCAAATGTGAATGTCTAGAAGTAGGAATGAATGAATGGAGAATGTTTTTAAAGGTGGGATTAGAAGAATCTGCTATTTTTGGGTCGATTGGTCAATGAGGGATGTTACAATTTGACTCTAATCAGGTGTGTAATGCCTCTGCCAATTTTAGACGCAGGAATCCGTCAGGGATGGTAGTGTGCCGGGTAGATGTCCACGCGCCATACATTCATCCCCAACAAATATTCCCTCACTGACACATAGGAAAACGCCAAGTGGATGGAAGGCAAGTGGGTGATGTGGAATTTCTCCTTTGGATTTGATTTTCTAAGGTGAGCATATGTGAAAGGGGAATTTGCTTAAGGGGTGCAAATTCGCTCCTATACACTATGTATTTCGCCACAACATCTCTGTCTTTCTCTTCTCCTTAGAATAACATGTGCTCCTTTGCATAGCACACATCATTCTAAGGGGGCTATCATATCTGATTATTTTTCAAAGAAGATTTAAAAATATTTCTTTATGTATTGATGTCTTATAATCTCATCTTCTAGCTTGGGGGCAACTTGACTGGACTTGTCTTGTCTTTTCTGTTATTGTCCTGCAACGCAGTTTGCAACAACCACAAGCCTATCTGCATATCATATGGTCTCTAGCCTTGCTAGCCATACCTATCAGTGTCATCTTTTATCTGATCAAATTATGTCATGTCTTCAAATTATGTTATGTCTATGAAATTCATCATGTCTATTTTTCAGTTTTTCACCTAACATGTTTGTCTGCAACTAACATGTTTGTGGTGAGATTGTAGTTAGCTTTGCAGGATAGAAGGCCCATTTCCTCTTCACGTCCTGACTTAGTTTCTTTATCGCATATATCAGATTGAAGACTTGTGTCCTCCTTGTCCTGATTATATTCTCTTCAACCTTTTTCTACTTTAGCTCACACATGTTTAGAATACATATGCTCACTAAAGTGGGGAAAAAATGTAGTGTCATGAAATTGCACCTCAAGAAATTTCACACTACATAACCCTCCCTTTAGCTTAATAAAGACGATAATGCAAATTCCCCTTTTCCTTGCCTTCATACTTGTCCTTAATCCCTTTGCTTTTGGTCTCTAAGACAAACATCTTGATAAGATTCTTGGGTCTGTGGTTGTTGGGATGTTACACTTCTGCCTTCTCACTTAGTGTAACACCTCTATGGTCATAGATGTGCCTAAAAATGACCCTCTTGCATGCATTTCTTCCATTCCTTCCATTATTTCACTCTCATTCATTCTCCCAATTGATCTTTCATTCTATCGTTCTCACTCTTGCATTCTAAATTTCAAGCTCTCATTCTACATAACATCTACACCATTTTTATTAAGCTCTCTTGCAAGTTCTTGGCTCCTGCATCAATGTCTTGGCTCTCTCAGGTTGCCTAGAGTGTTTTACTCTCCTTTGGCATTACAGGCTTGCTAAAGGGAGGGTAAAAATTCTATTTTTCTTGCATTATCATCTTTTCAGTAGAAATTGTTATTCTAACATGTTTATCTTCTTTATCTCATCAATAATCTTGTATATTATTTATTTATTTCTCCATTTATCTTCTTGGTTGTTCGTGGAGTTGGAAACACCAAAACAGGGGTTTGACTAAGGCAAGCCCCAAAACAACCCCAAAATTTCTGATTGTCTTTGTGTGTGCAAATTGTTCATTTGGAGTGTTGTGGGAGGATGCATAGCATTGGACCTCTTGTGATTCCATTCCTCTCTTCTTTCTCTCTATTTTGTTTCATTTAATTTAAATCATTACATGTTAGTATTATTCTTATTTTCATTTATGTTATTTTAGCATTTTGTTAGTTTAGTAAAACATTCATATTTCAATTCTCAAATAGACAATAGACTCCTTGTGTTTCTATCTGCTTTTTCTCTCAAACTGTACAAGACCACAGTGCATCGCAGGGACGTATGTGCACCACGTTGTCTTCCATGGTTGAGAGCTAGCTAGCTTGCTCTTGAGACCTTGAAAGTCTACTCTTTTGGTCCTTGAAGTCCCTTTTCCAAAATATGTCCTAAAACATAAATATTTAAAAAAATCCCCTTTGCTATCATTTGTCACCTGAGCTTAGCCTTTGAGGTAGTTGAGAACTATTTTCTCCCTATAGACTCTTCTTTGTCCTAGAGACTTGAGAGTAGCAAATATCATCCTCTACATAAGATTTAGTGAAGCTTCTTTGGAGCTATCATGCATTTTTTCCTCAAAAGATCCAACTTAATTTTTTGTTTCTACTCCTCTTACAAGTTTGGGGTGATTCTTTTGATGGAAGGGAATATCTAATAGTAGATTTCTTGATAAGAATGGAAAATTTAAAATATTATTTGTGTTGCATGGGAAGGATAGAATCTAGCTATGGGAGATATCAAAATTGGCTTTGCAAATTGGCTTGGACTTCTAAAGATGATCCTATTCCTAGAGGAAAGGTTGTAGAGCTTCTAAAAAAGTGGTCTAGAGATAGCATAATTCCTTTTACTCTACTCATGGGCATAATAAATTATTCTCTATTTGTTGTGTGTGTATGTGTATCTTCCTTATTGTATCTCTATATATGGAATGCATGAAGGAGGGGTGTTTAAATAGGAAAATAAACTCACAATTTGAAGGGATGTGAGAAATAGTAAGAGGAGAGGATCAATATTGTGGGGAGATAAGGGTGTCATCAAGATTCAAGAGTATTGTCAATTAGAGGAAAAATTAGAAGATGAACTATCATAACTAAAGGAATCACATACCAACCAAAGATGACAAGGTGACCCTTCGCAAAAGGTGAGTCACCCATTTTACCAAGGAGAAAACATGGGTCACTTAGGTGACCTTGAGGTCTCTCAAGTACTCATAAAACTAAAGGAACACAAGTTTAATTTTAAAAGAGGGAGATGACACACAAGCTAAGTATGTGGCTAGAAAGGATGGAAAAACATGGGAGAAGGTTCTAAAGACACTAAGAGGACTTTCATCGAGACAAAAAAGTTATAAGGAAAGATAAGCATATCACATGGGTTATGAGATAGACTATCAAATCATCATTGAACTTATTGTATCAACCCATATAATATTGGTTGCTTACAATTTCTAATGATATACCAATTTTACCTATTAAATTTTGGCTATAGTCATCATAATATGGATCAAAATAATTATTTTCAAGAATTTCAATTGGCTCATGACTAAACAAAGAACACCACATTCACTATTTAAATTCATGTCATTATGATAAAAAATGATGATTTCTTTGATTTATTGTGGGCGCGAACCTTGATGTTGTTAAAGTTTAAATTATCCCCATTTTCAACAAGCTTGGCCTCATGCCTAATGGGTTGGATTGCTTGAATAGGATGCATTATGTTTGGTATTTCAATGTTAATCATTGAGACTAAGTGAACATGGCTATGTAGCTCCATGAAATAAATTACTATTAGGTTCATCCATGTCCATAACAATGAGTTTGAGCATATCACCATCATGTATAAAAAATATATTTTTTGGCTCTAAGATTTTTTTTTTCAATTTTATCAAAGGAATTTAGCTTATAATTATCCACCTCCATTTGGACTATGCCTAAAACTATGAGGCAACTTCAAAAATTAGTCCCATCATATTATTTTATGGAGTAAATTTTGCATTAGTTAGGGAGAACTAGGTCAATTAATTAATTTAACAACCTAATATTAGCATGTCTTCACTTGGCTTTCACACTACCACTAATATTTCTTCAATTTCAAATTTTGGAGTGAGTGATTGGCCAAGCTCAAACATAGGATTAGGATGTTTATCTACACTGATTCCATTGGTTTTCTTGTTTATTTATTCTTTGGATGAAAGATCACATCTCTCATTTTCTTGTATTAGAAATGGTGAATATATGCTCCCTTGCTCAAGTTCATTAGCATAGATTATTTCATTTAATTTATTGATTTGAGTAGCATTATTACTATTGTCATTTTTTAGATTCATTATGTTGATGCCAAATGATGTCAAGTGGTTCATCATTGGGGGTGCTACTACTTGCACTATGATTAGACTAAGTATGAACCTCATGAAATGTTATAACATTTAGTAATGAGGGTCCTAATTATCTTTTGAAGTTTAATTGATGCATTCTCAAAACTACTAGAGGACTTAAATTTCCTCAAAACCTTCATTATGTTCATTTTTTATCCCTCTAGGAAATTCATGTTTTCCTAGTTTTAGAGTAGTCATTGAGTTTATGGTATTGAACTAAGAGTTGAAATTTATGTCTTGAAATTTGTTTGTTTCAAAATAGGGTAAATGTTGTTTCATTGGTGTGTCACTTCTTTATGATTTTTTTGAACTATTTTTTAAAGATTTTTTATTTTCAAATTTGGAATGGGGATTGATTTTGAGATGTCTTTGCTTGTGGCATTATTATGTACATGTTAATTTGAACAATTTAGATTAGTATATGAACCATTAACTAAAATATTATGATTACATATGAGGTCTAGAGGTGCTTGAGGATTAAAAGGCATGTGCATATATTGAGTAGCATTAAGAGGGGCCATGTAAAGAGAGTTGTTTACAGGAGATTGATTATCAAAACATACAAGTGAGTTATGAGAAGCATACATTTGAGATGATGCTTGACTAAATAATGTGTAACCACAAGATTAAGTAGAATTTAAATAAATACTTGAAACCAAAATTTAACTATTATGCTTGTTGTGCGAGAGCTAGGTTTTAATGTTGAAATTTGATTATATGGGCCCAACAAAGATAAGTGTTTAGAAGCCTAGAATTGTGGTGTGATCTACTTCTTAATCAAGATATCATCATGTATAATTGAGATGCAATGGTGATTTTAAGAGTTTGATTGCTTATGAACACAAAAGTGAGTAGATCTAATGCATTAAGATATATCTAAAAAACCACAACCCTTATTGTCTTGAACATGTCTATCAATGAGTTATATTATCTATGAAGTATAGTGTTAAAGAGGTTAATTGGCTCATTGATCTCTTCACAGCATGTGACAAACTAACGATACATGACAATGGGGATATTCTTAAACATACAATGATTCAATAATCAATTTTCCAGGTTATCCCAATAAGTGATTGATCTCACAAGTAATGTGAGGTACCCAATATATGTAGATTCATCTAAGGTCTATAGGAACATGTGACAGGTCACATCTTCATGAAGGATTTGGGCTTGGATAAGATCATTCGTGAATGCAAACCATGCTATTTATTCATACAAGTTCTATTACATCATTGTTTTGGAAGAATCTATCAAAAAAATTAGGTAACTAGTGACTAAGATTGGGTATATTTAGAGGATTGTTCCCTCTTAACCAAAGTGGGTGATTTAAAACCATGTATTATGGTTAATATAAAATAACTTGATTCTTGTGAAAACTAAAAGTGAACATAAAATGAGTCTAAATGTTGTGTATAATAAAAAATTTCATTCTATCCCTCCTTGTACTATTTTGTTGATAACAAAAAATACACAATCGTGGCGTCTGCCAACTCAAGGGATGGAAGAACAACTGCTCTCTTGAAAAAAAGACTAAAAATCTCCTAAAGTTCTTTGGGTTGCCAACTCTTGGCTATTATAGGTATAACATAGTGGCAAATGAGATGTTTAAACAAGGGGCATAGTGATCTAGGTAAAACATTCACGAGGTCAAGGAAACTCAACTCAAGGGATACAATGCATTAAACAAGCACAACTAAAACTAATATTTAACCAATTAAATGTATTCTAATCAATTTAAAAGAGAACACCATATTAAAGTGAAAAGGAAAGGAAAATAAATCAAGGAAAAGAGGAAGGGATAGAAAGAGTGCATGTTGTCTATAAAATAACCATCATCTTTGATAAAATTCCCTACAAGTTACACAATTTTAACAACTCAAGCCATCATCAATCTTGGCTCAAAAGATGACATGAATGGTGCAAGACTCTAATGAAAACTAAGATAAAGATTATGTTTAAAATGGAGAGACAATAGGTAATGACCACCAAGAAAAAATGTCCATATCATAACCAACAAACTCGTGCTTAAACATACATTAAGCTCAAAGAGACTATGCTTATTAAGAAATCTCATAAGTTACAATTTATATATTTATAGAAAAAACAACTGAAACCAAAGATACAATATCTTCTTATCATATTACTTGCACTAAAAAAAAATCATCAATTAACCCTCTCTTAGACCTCTCTTCTAAAATTCTTATACTATAAATTCTAAAAGACATTTATAACCAAAGAAACATGATCAATTGCATAATTGTAAGCAAACCCTAATACATTCAATATTTCCCAAATTAATCACAAAATTTACATGCCCCTAATATTTAAAACACTAGATATCATAAAATTTATCTATACGAGGCGTTGGGTAATACGAGTGAGAGAAGTTTAGTTCCATGTAGCCACGTCATCGCTAGGG
Source organism: Sequoia sempervirens (assembly GCA_007258455.2). Taxonomy (NCBI): domain Eukaryota; kingdom Viridiplantae; phylum Streptophyta; class Pinopsida; order Cupressales; family Cupressaceae; genus Sequoia; species Sequoia sempervirens. The sequence goes on along the minus strand of VDFB02058242.1, from coordinate 427,110,002 downwards.
TTATCATTGGTCAACCAAGAAAGAAAAAACATGCAAAATATGAGTTTAAATCATACGTGGTCAAATACTAAGACATGATTTAAATGGGAATACATTGAATAAAATAAATATGAGATACATTAAAACCAAATGAAGGCTCATTATCATTTTTTAATGGAGATCTTCTTTTGTATTTTCTTATGGTTTATGTTTGAGTGATTGTGGAAGGGAGTCTTACACACAATAAATACATGTGGTTTAAATATATTAAAGGGTAAAGAATAAATTGGTTAACATATTATTTCCTTATTTCTTAGAGATAAATTGCTTAACATATTATTTCTTATAAGTTTGAGAGGTCATGCATTCACATGGTTTTATTCATTACCATATGTTTGTCACTTCCTTTGCATATTTGGTTAATTATTTCATGAAACACTTTCATTATAGTATTAAATCTAACACATATTGTTAACCTCATGAAATGTAAGGAAGAAGAAAAGATTGTGTTGTGATTTTAATCATTAGTTACTAGCATGAGTTACATCTTAATTAATATTGAAATACAAAAAATATTTATGGATGGTTTGCTTCAAATCTTTAAGATCCAAGTATATTACATGTCCTGTCATTCATGTATAAATTTATGTTAACACTATATAGAAGTGCAAGTGTGCTTTATCAAATGATATTTTTTTATATCATATTTCTCACACTTTGCCATGTTTGGATAATGGGAAAAATGTGCATATGCCTAATGAAAATCATCATGCACATATTAAACTAAAGAACTTTAGAGATTTCATTACCATAGATGAGCCTACACAAGTGTTGGAACAACTTTTGGAACATCCTTATTGATTTACCTCAATTTAATTCAATTGATATGTCTATGCTTGCACCACATAGAATTAAGTATTTTTGGGTCAATCATAATACACATGGATATTCTATGGATAGATACATCAAACTCAAAAATCAAATTCAAGATCTTATAAATAAAAAAAATATCCAAGTTGAGGATAATCATATTGACTTACATGATGATGATCATTCTAATATTAGTTGGTTTATTAGTTTTGTTGGTCAGAACACACTAGATTTTAGACACACTTGATGGGGAATTATTTTTGACATTGCTTAGATATCCTCATTTTTCTTTCTTACTAATTGCGGGTACCCGTTCTAAAAAAGTTTAAACCTTAACCTGCTTTTTGATTTGGTTTTAGGCTTGGGAAAGTTTTGGTAACCCAACCCTTAGCCTTTGACTTGCAACTAAAAAACTAAGGCAATGCCAATAGAAATTTCTAACTTTGGCAATATAGCTGATGAGTATTTTTTCAGAACTAGTTTATGAAATTAAAACCATTATAGATCACAATGTCTAGTTTCTAAATATGTAATTTTTTTATGATTAGATTATGTTTTCTATTTTTCAATTAATTTCTAAACAAACTGGTCCATAAACTTGAAATATCAAGTTTTTTAGTTTTAATTTTTTTTATCTACTATTTTTTTTGTAAAAAAAATATATGAAATCAATATTCAAACATTTCTCTACAAAATGACTTAAAAAAATTGATTAGTTTAGGTCAAATTATGGTGTATGTACTTGGTTTTCAAAAATAACAATTAGGGCTGATAAAAAAATTAATTCAAAAAATTCAAAAAAAATTATTAAAAAATATCCTCATCAATCTTCAGGTTGTTACACATCTTTCCCCAAAAGGATTTTGAAAAATACTTTTATTTAGGTCAAATTATGGTGTCCGTACATGTGCATGGTATGGTCCTAAAAAAGTGGCTTTTAAAAAGTGGTTTTTATACATGCCTATTAAAAATTAATTTGTATCATCTGGGTATTTGAAAAAGGTATATATTTGGAAACTAGACTCAAAATACTAAATTTCATATCCCTAATTTTTTGTAAGATTCAATGTGTAAGTGCTTCAAATTTTCAATCAAAGTGTGACAAATTTTGACAATCAAGAAAAACACTTCCACTTTTTGAGCTTTTGTGGAACCAACTTCTTGCACAACCCCTTGTCGCATTTATTTATTTATTTATGTTGTCATGTTCCTAGTTAGCACGTGAATGACACAAAAACACCTTTATATTGTCATGTTCCTAGTTAGCACGTGAATGACACAAAAACACCTTTATATTGTCATGTTCCTTGTCAAATTTATTTAGTTATTTATTTATTTATTTATTTATGTTGCCATGTTCCTTGTCACATTTATTTATTTATTGATACATGATTACATACATTGCTTCCACAAGCTTACACGAACTAGAATTACAAACTATTACAGATGTCCCAGCATTGGTACATACATTCTAAATGTCCCCTTTCCTTGGTGCATACCTTCTAGTTGTCCCTAATACTAGTGCACACATCTTCAATTCTTGAACCAGATATACCAATGGTCTAGAATGTCCTCCCAAATCTTGGCTAGCAACTCCATGAGGAGAAGCATCATTCAAGCACTTTTCCACCAACCATGGACTTATTGCAGTCCCCCGCACATATACCAACCTTGGTAAGATGGCCCTCCCTTCTACGAAGAGATTGGTTTGGTAACCTCATCCTTCAAATAGCTTTTATTGAGCATAGTGATGTGTCCTACATATCTAGAGCTACCATAATGTCTACTACCTCATATATGATTACCCCAGCCTAGAATGTAAATTGGATCGTGACAGTGAACTGACAGTGTAGACAGTGGCTACCTACACTACTTTGGACAAAGATTCATCACCCAATAACTTCGAGTGAGGTCATCTATTTCACCACATTTAATTGCTCAATTTGTATTGACCGTTAGTATTCTATTCGAAGACTATCCCCTTTCTCGTGGATTATCCTAACCCCAAGAATAACCTTCCCATTAACTCATATCTAAATGGCATTGCTACAAGTATCTAAAAGTAACTCTATCTTTCCAATCATTCACATGGATAAACATAATGTCGTGACATTAAATGACTCTCTTTCAAAAGTACAATCTCAACAATAAAAGTATCCATTTAAGAGTGTAGTCTCAACAATAAACAACTCTCATCAAAGTACAATCTCATCAATAAATAACCTCAATCAAAAGCATAACCTTCAACAATAAATGACTTCTTTCAAAAGTATAACCTTCAACAATAAATGACTTCAATAAAAAATAAAGCCAACAATTAAGCGAACAATCTAATTATATAGGTTAATTCCAACCTATTTGCTTCAATCAATAATCAAGTAAACAACCCTACCAAAATAGGTTATTCTCAATGTAGGGTTTCAATCAAAGTAAAGTAACGATCAAGTGATCAATCAAGTATAGATTATCAATATTGTTTGCATGATGTCACTTCCTATTGACGACGCTATGTCTATCACACCTTCATTAGCATTGTTTTTCTAACCTCACTATTCATAAAGGTTTACCTAGCATTATAGGCTAACAAATTCAAGTTATCTCAAGACATCAAAATATTCCACGTTTCACATTTCACATTTCATTCTACATACGTATAGTATATATTAACTATGTATAGTCTAAATAGTATACACTCGTATAAATCCCAATATCTATATAAGTATAAATCCAAGAAAGGATTCACTAATGTAAGAAACAAACAAGAGATATGGAATCATATCCAAGCATTGTAACACACATAAAAGACAATCTCTTCAAACATGGCAACACAATAAACAATCTTTCCAACATAATAACAAAGGAGTATAAATCAACATACCTATTTAAATCTCTAACTGATTATTCTTTCCTCCTAGCTTAATGGCTCAAGTTTTCTTGCAACTTCCTCTAAGAACATCCCGAATCCCACTACTAGCTTCTCAACAACTCACTCAACAAAACTAATTCAAATCAACGTATGGGATAAAATTATATGCAAGACCATATAGTAAAAAGAGTAATCAATTCTTGGGTCTAAGGGAAATGAAAAAATTTAAACACATGCAAAACTAGAAGAATAATTTATATATAGACAAGTGGTTAAACATCATTTGTGTGGTGAGGTCGCAAAGATAATTGTCTAAATGCATAACTTAATACATGATTTAAATGAGAATTTATTGGGGACAAAATTTAGATCAAATATAATAAATGGAATACATGAAAAATGTGAAACTAGATGAAGGCATAAATACAATAAATCATGATCCCCAAGAAATTCAAAACAACATGGCCCAAGGAAATATCACAAGAAAATTCATGAATCTCGAGAAGAAATATTAAAAGCATTTAAAATCCAAAATATATAGCCAAAGAGAATAAAATAAAATCATGACACGTGTAATGCTTCTCAAATTTAAATTAATTTAGACATGAAAAAAGTAGGCACTAGGTTATGTTAATTAGAGCATGTGTGCTAGTTCATTTATTCTTTTCTAAGTTTACATGGTCAACATTATGGAATACTTAATCAAATAGGTAAAAAACTTTCAATTCTAACACATGCCTAGACATTACTCCATTGCTAACCAAGCATCTATATCCCTAATGAAGTTATCTTTAGTCTCACTTGAGGTGTGGGTCTACTACTAGCCAAGCATCTATAGCCCTAGTAGATATGCCTAAATCCCCCAAAAAAAATGATTTTTTTCCTATTTTCTTTTCTTTTTCTTTTTCTAATCTCAATAAATTTGATAATTTTTTGTAAGAGAGTGAGTTCCCTTACACGGGACTCTTCTCTTATTTACCTTCCCTCATTGGATTCTTGGATTTTATTAACAATCTCTATTTATTCTTGAGTTTTCTCTTGGTTCATATTTTTTTATGGGTTGATTTTCTTGGATTTCACTTAATATTGCCTCAATAAAATTATTGTTGGTTCCAAGACACATTGGGTGTAAAAAGCTCGAGTGATGGAGAACAAGAACTTTGAGAGGAAAGTCTTAGTGTGCTATTTTTCTTTTGCTTGTTGATTGATCGAGTTCTCCTTTTTTTAACTTGTTGGATTTATTGGTGTAATTGTTAAATGCCACGTGTTGTTATTGAGGGATTCTTAGGACAATTGAGAAGTATATCTAGATGTATCTCTAAATTAAGGAAGAAATTTTATTATAATCTAATAAATGAAGAAGCAATAATAAATTATAATCTAACTAAGAAGCAATAACACAATGTTTCTATTCTTAGGAAATTTTTTATTATCTAATTACTACTTTTAAGATTCTATGTAAAATTAAAGGATTATATGGATTTAAAACAAGAAAACATATATGAAGCTTCTTTGGAGCTATCATGCACTTTGTCCTCAAAATATCCAACTTAATTTTATGTTTCTACCCCTCTTAAAGGTTTGGGGTGCTTCTTTTGATGGAAGGGAATATCTAAGATTAGAGATTGCTTGATAAGAATGGAAACTTTAAAATCTTCTTTGTGTTGGATGGGAAGGCTAGATTCTAGTTGTGGGAGATATCAAAATTGGTCTTGCAAACTAGCTTGGACTTCTAAAGATGATCCTATTCCTAGAGGAAAGGATGTAGAGCTTCTAACAAAGTGGTCCAGAGAGCGTGGTTCCTTCTAATCTAATCATGTGCATAATAAATTATTCTCCCTTGGTTGTGTGTGTATGTGTATCTTCCTTATTGTATCTCTATATATGGAATGCATGAAAGAGGGATGTTTAAATATGAAAATAAACTCATAATTTGAAGGGATGTGGAAATCAATAAGAGGAGATGATCAATAGTGTGGGGAGTTAATAGTGTCATCAAGATTCAAGATAATCTGTAATTAGCGGTTTACAATTTGAATGTATTTAACCTTAATTACAATTATTCCCAATCCAAATAGAATTGTGTGACTATGTTGTTTAACCATTGAAATTACATACGAGATTCACTTTTACACAAATTAATGAAATTACTAATTACTAAAATGTTGTAATTAGAAATCAAATATTGAATTGAAAAATAAGTTGAAATGAAATTAGAGAGAATGTAAGACAAGAGATAGAAGAAGAATGAGACAAAAGATAGAAAGATCAGACGCTGGTTGATAATAGAGTTCGTCCTTCAAAGGACTATGTCTCTGGGTCCACTTCTCAATGTTGGACCGCTTTCATTAATATCGCCAAGCACCTGAAGAGGCCTTCTTACAATATTCAAGCTTCAAAACCTGTACAAAATTCCTCACAATCTCTCTCACTTTACAATTTTGGTGTATAATAACACCTTGTAATTCTTCTCCTCCACAAATTCTCACACTGGTATTATTTCTCCACGTAAACTTGATTCCAATAATTTCTCTTCAAGAAAATTCTCCCCCTTACAAGAAAATAAGACCCCCTTTTATACAAATTTATTTGCTAATATGAGCTAAAACCATATTATTTTGCAAACATACCCATATCTGCTAATTACAAATAAAAATCTTTAAAAATCCTCTTAATAATCCTTTTAAAAATTAGCTCAGCCCTTTAAATCTTTTACATAATCTTCTATTATCTTAAAAATATTATTTAAGCACATATATATCTTTATAGTTTCGGGCTATGTTATTTAAGTGCATCAAATTATTAAGAATTAAAATTAACTGGCTTAAAGTATTATCTATATAAAACCGACCCCAATATTACATACAACTTATACACATGGTCTAATGGCGGAGAGGTCGACCAAGAGAGTTGGGGTTTCCATCCCTGCCACCTCTTTTTTTATCTTGACATTTCTAATCTTTAAACAAGAAAGGAAATTGGAGTTTATTATATGTAATGCGCGCCTTTCGTGATGGAATTGTGGAGCGGGTGTTTAGGAGGTAGGGGCTCCAAGGTTCGACCCCCACAAATAAAATACAAATAACATTTTATTGTTGAATCCAACTGCAAGGGGATGGAGAAGGGTGCCATGTGGCACATGTTGGTTCGCCGCTAAGGAGGACATGTGTCAAAAATTAATTGGCCGAAATTGTGCCACGTGTCAACATATAATTGGTCCACATGTCAAACTGTGATAGTTCCAAGTCACCATGTCTGCTGACTATGCTGACATGTCACCACCTTCCACGTCACATGCTAACGTCATCATTTGACTAGTCAACTCCTTTTGTCTACAAACTTTGACTAGCTCTATTTTGCTCATACGGACTTCATTTTTGAAACTGAATATAGTTCCAGAATCAGCACGAAAAGCTCTACAACTTCGTGCCATTTTTGCCTTGTTTTGAGATGATCATTTTTCTATCTTTTTCCTGGCCCCCTAATTTGCCTATTTGATCAAACCTTTGACTACGCATAACTTCTGCATACAGACTCCTTTTGGGCCCGTTCAAGTTGCGTTAGAATTGTGTTAGTGAGCTCTATCCAATGATGTTGATTTGGATGAGTTCTGAGACTGTGAGATTTTTAGGTATTCTAGATCCACCTAGATTACAATAGGATTGTCAATTAGAGGAAAAAATAGAAGAGAAACTATCATAACTAAAGGAATCAGATACCAACCAAATATGATAAGGTGACCCCTCTTAGAAGGTGAGTCACTCATTTTCCCAGTGAGGTCACATGGGTCACTTAGGTGACCTTGAGGTCTCTCAAATACTTCTAAAACTAAAGGAACATAAGTTTAGTTTTAAAAGAGGGAGATGAAAAACAAGCTAAGTATGTGGATATAAATGATGGAAAACACATGGGAGGGTTCTAAAGACATTGAGGACTTCCATGAAGACAAAAAATTTATGAGGAGAAAGAAGCATACCACTTGGGTTGTGAGATAGACTACCAAATCAACACATACAATATTGTATCAACCCATACAATATTGATTGCTTGCAATTTGTAATGATATACCAATTTTACCTATTAAATTTGGGCTATAGTCATCATAACATGGGTCAAATAAATTTTCAAGCATTTTAATTGAATCATGACTAAAAAAAGTACATCACATTCACTATTTAAATTCATGTCATTATGAGAACAAATGATTATTTCTTTGATTTAGTGTGGGTGAACCTTAATGTTAAAATTTTAATTATCCCCATTTTCAACAAGCTTGGCCCCATGCTTGATGGGTTGGATTGCTTCAATAGGATGCATTATGTCTGGTATTTCAATGTTAATCACCGATACTAAGTGAACAAGGCTATGTAGCTCCATGAAATAAATTACTATTGGGGTCATCCATGTGCATAACAATGAGTTTGAGCATATCACCATCATGTATAAAAAATACATTATTTGGCTCTAAGATTTCTAATTTTTTTCATTTTTATCAAAGCAATTCAACTTATAATTATCCACCTCCATTTGCACTATGCCTAAATCTATGAGGCAAATCAAAAAATTAGTCCCATGATATTGTTTTATGGAGTAAATTTTTTATCAATTAGGGAAAACTAGGTCAATTAACTTAATTTAACAACCTAATATTAACATGACTTCGCTTGGTTTTTACACTACCCCTAATAATTCTTCAATTCAAAATTTGGAGTGAGTGATTGATCAGGCTTAGACATAGGATTAGGATGTTCATCTACATGAATTTCATTGGTTATCTTGTTTATTTCTTATTCAAATGAAAGATCACATCTCTCCTCATTTTCTTGCATTAGAAGTGGTGAATATATGCTCTCTTGCTCAAGTTCATTAGCATATATTAATTCATATGATTTATTGATTTGAGCAACATTATTACTATTATAATTTTTTTAGATCCATTACATTGATGTCAAATGATGTCAAGTGTTTGATCATTAGGGGTGCTACTACTTGCACTATGATTAGACTAGGTATGGACCTCATGAAATATTATAACTTTTAGTAAAGAGGATCCCAATTATCTTTTAAAGTATAATTGATGCACTCTCAAAACTACTAGAGGACTCAAATTTCCTCAACACCTTCCTTATGTTCATTTTCATTGATCCCTCTTGGAAATTCATGTTTTCTTAGTTTTAGAGTAGTCATTGAGTTTATGTTATTTAACTCAGAGTTGAAATTTATGTCTTGAAATTCGTTTGTTTCAAAATATGGATAAAAGTTGTTTTGTTGGTGTGTCCATCTTTATAGAGTTTTTGAACTATTTGCTTAAGATTTTTTATTTTCAAATTTGGAATGGGGATTGATTTTGAGATGTCTCTACTTGTGGCATTATTATGTACATGTTCATTTGAATAAGCTAGAGTAGTATGTGGACTATTAACTAAAGTATTATGATTAAATATGAGGTCTAGAGGTGCTTGAGGATTAAAAGGCATGCACATATATTGAGTAGCATTAAGAGGGGCCATGTGAAGAGATTTGTTTACATGAGATTGATTATCAAAACATACAAGTGAGTTATGAGAAACATGCATTTGAGATGATGCTTGATTAAACACTATATAACCAAAAATTTGAGTATCATTTAAGTAAACACTTGAAACCAAATTTTTTATGCTTATTGTGTGAAAGCTAGGTTTTAATGTTGAAATTTGATTATATGGGCCCAACAAAGATAAGTGTTTGGAAGCGTAGCTTATGGTGTGATCTACTTCTTAATCAAGATAGCATCGAGTATACTTGAGATACAATGGTGATTTTAAGTGTTTGATTGCTTTTGAACACAAAAGTGAGTAGGTCCAATGCATTAAGATACATCTACAAAACCACAACCCTTATTGTCTTGAAGATGTCTACCAACAAGTTATATAATATATGAAATTTAGTGTTAAAGAGGCTAATTGGCTCATTGATCTCTTCAAAACATGTGGCAAACTAATGATGCATGACAATGGGGATATTAGCAAACGTATAATGATTCAATAATCCATTTTCTAGGTTATCCCAAGTAATTGATCTCACAAGTAATGTGAGATAACCATTATATGTAGATTCGTCTAAGGTATATAAGAACGTGTGACAAGTCACATCTTCATGAAGGATTTAGGCTTGGATAAGATGATTTGTGAATGCAAAACATGCTCTTTATTCATACAAGTTCTATTACATTATTTTTTTGGAAGAATATATAATTTTTTTTAGGTAACTAGTGACCAAGATTGGGTATCTTTAAAGGATTGTTCTCTCTTAACCAAAGTGGGGGATTTATAACTATGTATTATAAAAAACCTTGATTCATGTGGAAACTCAAAGTGGACATAAAATGCAAGTCTAAATGTTGTGTATAATAAATAAAATTTCATGCTAGCCCTCCTTCTAGTACTATTTTGTTGATAGAAAAAATACACAATCATGGTGTCCACCAACTCAAGGGATGGAAGACCAACTCCTCTCTCGAAAAAAAGGCAAAAAATCTCCTCAAGTTCTTTGGGCTTCCAACTCTTGGCTATTGTAGTGATAACATAGTGGAAAATGAGATGTTTAAACAAGGAGCGTAGTGGAAATACATGCAAAACATTCACAAGGTCAAGGAGCTCAACTCAAGGGATACAATGCATTAAACAAACACAACTACAACTAATATTTAACCAATTAAACCTATTCTAGCCAATTTAAAAGAGATAACAATAGATTAAAGCAAAGAGGAAAGGAAAATAAATCAAGGAAAAGAGGAAGGGATAGAAAGGGTGCATGTTGTCTATAAAATAACCATCATCTTGATAAAATCCCTTGCAAACACAATTTTAACAACTCAAGCCATCATCAATCTTGGCTCAAAAGATAACATGAATGGTGCAAGACTCTAAAGAAAACTAAGATAGAGATTATGTTTAAAATGGAGAGACAATAGGTAATGACCACCAAGAAAAAATGTCCATATCATAATAAAAAAACTCATGCTTAAACATACATTAAGCTCAAAGAGACTAGCTTATTAAGAAATCTCCTAAGTTACAATTTATATATTTATAAAAAAAACAACTAAAACCAAAGATACAATGTCTTCTTATCATATTGCCTACACTAAAGAAGAATCATTACTTAACTCTCTCTTAAACCTTTCTTCAAAAATTATTAGGCTATAATTTATTTATTTTAAATTCTAAAAAAAACCTTTATAACCAAAGAAACGTGAGCAATTGCATATTTATAAACAAACCCTAATACATTTAATATTTTTTAAATTAATCACATAATTTTTACATGCCCCTCGTTGATTAGTAACAACATTGAAATCTAATAAATCACTTAAAGAGCTCTAATATTTAAAACCCTATACGAGTGTGAGAAGTTTAGTTCCATTTAACGCGGGCTTATGGTGTAGCCACGTCATCACTAGGGTTATCATTGGTAAACTACTTACCATGTTTATTGCATGCAAAATATGAGTTTAAATCATACGTGGACACATGGTGATAAATCATTTATGCGATGAGAAGTCTAAGACATGATTTAAATGGGAATAAGTACATTGAATAAAATAAATATAAAAAACATAAAATCAAATGAAGGCTCATTATCATTCTTCTCTTTCTAGTGGCCCTTCATTGATGGATCACATTTATCTTTATGTGGAATACCTCATTAGTGGACATGTTGAGAATGACATTTATCTTTATGTGAAATACCTCATTAGTGACACGGCCCATCTCAAGAAGCACATTGATGCTTATGACCAAAGACTTCAACAAAATTATCCTATGAAACTATTATTGCACAATCTTTGGACATATGAGTTTTTGACTTGACCTTCATTGAATAGATTTGCGGCACCTTGTTTTCTTATGATGATAGAGGTGAACCATTATGACATTTGAAATACTTCAAAACTTCATGATTCCCTTATTTCTTAAAGATAAATTGCTACATATTATTTTCTATAAGTTTGAGGGTTCAAGGGAAATTCATTGCCAGCAATTCACCGATGGAAAATTCACCGTCAACAATTCACCGCGGGAAAATTCATCATCATGACAAATTTACCCCAAGTAAAATTCACCATCAGCAATTCAGTACCACGAAAAATTAACCGTATTGAAATTAATTTTATTAATGCAATTAATTTTTTGCGGCAGTGAATTGTTGGCGGTAAATTTTTCGTTGATGAATTACTTGCGGTGAATTTTTCGTATGCCAAGTTTGAGAGGTCATGCATTCACATGGTTTTATTCATTACCATATGTTTATGTCACTTCCTTTGCATATTTGGTTAATTATTTCATGAAACATTTTCATTAGTATTAAACCTATGTGTTGTAATTTTAAGCATTAGTTACTAACATGAGTTACATCTTAGTTGAGCCTAACGAAAATTATCATGCACATATTAAACTAAAGAACTTTAGAGATTTCATTACCATAGATGAGCCTACACAAGTATTGGAACAACTTTTGGAACATCCTTATTGATTTACCTCATTTTAATTCAATTGGCATGTCTATGCTTGCACCACATAGAATTAAGTATTTTTGGGTCAATCATCATACACATGTACATTCTATGGATAGATACATCAAACTTAAAAATCAAATTCAAGATCTTATAAAAAAAAATTTATCCAAGTTGAGGATAATCATATTGACTTACATGATGACAATCATTCTAATGTTAGTTGGTTTATTAGTTTTGTTGGTCATAACACACTAGATTTTAGACACACTTGATGGGGAATGATTTTTGACATTGCTTAGATATCCTCACTTTTCTTTCTTACTACTTGCTACATTTATTTATTTATTTATGTTGCCATGTTCATAGTTAGCATGTGAATAACACAAAAACACCATTTATGGTGCATTTTGACACAAGTGACTTTCAACGTGTATTGTTTTATTTATTTTACTTCTTCCTCTTGTTTGTATCATTTATACTTTGGCCCTTTTGTTTATGTTGTGAATTTCTTAATCTTCCTTGTTTATTCATCTATTTACCTTGTGTGTCCTTACAATTTGGCCTCTTTTTTATGGCATTTTTGTTGTACTTCACCTTTTATATTATGCTTTATGTTTTCTTATCCCCCCTTGAGGTCATATTTCCTATATTACTTTGATGTATAGCACCAATGCTTTCTTATGTGTAATATTTAGCTCATATGCTTGTCTATGTTTCTTTGTTAGATCCCATGTTATCTTATATACCTTGTTGAATTTCATGCATGCCATTTATGTTTCATGTTATTTTCCTATACTACATGGTTTTATAATTGTTTTTTTTTTTTTCTTTTTGTCTTTTTTACCATGTTTCGTGTTGTTATCTATGTGCCATGATAACGTTCCTCACCTATATCACCATACCAATTTTTCCTTGTTTACTTGTCATTCTTATAATTCCATATTTTAAATCATTATCATGCTTAAATCCTATGATCACACATACCTTGATGCTTATTTCCTATGTATGTGCTTACATGCTTATCATATGATGATATATTTTACTATACAACATGATTTATCATGCTTATATATTTTTCTCCTCTCCTCCAATTCTTTACATCCTTTGTATGCAACTAATTGGAGCATAGGAACATGCCATTTCCATTCCTTTGCGGATTATGTTCTATGTGATATAATCACATCCATTCGTATTACTAACAATGATTTCATCACTTTATCTATACTACCAAAGGAATTTGACATTTGTTTGCATAATTAGAGTATTTTTTCATTGAGTTATTTGAAGAGTCACATCCTTATAGGTATAATAAAATATTTGTATGACTTTTTGTAATAGAAAAAATCTCTTATCCTTATCTATTTACATTCACTACTATTGGTGTGAATAGGGGTATTACCTAACTAGTTCCACTACGGGTGACGAGGAACCCCCCAAAGAGTTCTCCTCCTCATGCCATTCAACTTCACCATCAACACTGGTTTCCGAGCCAGTCAAAAAAGACTCCTCATTTATGGCCTTCTCCTTTCCTTTAACAGACTTGTAAGGAGTATGAGCTCTCACATGCTCCATGATGAGCAATATGAGGCCTTCATAAAGAACAGGGGCCCTACGATTCTTCAAGTGTGCATAAACCAAAAATTCTAGAGATGACAAGAGAAAAAATGAGAAAGAAACATGCAATCCATGTCTAAAAAGATTAAGCAGGCTAAAATGGTGCCCTAGAATGACAGTATATCGACCATCAAGAGTAACATACCACATAATAACTTCTGCCACATCAACCCAAATATGCTTCAGGGAAGCCCGTTCATAACCCCATGAGGGAATCTTTATCAGCTTCATTCATTCATTTCCTTTGAAGAATTGGTCCATGGCATCATCATTGCTCTTTCTTTCCTTAAAAAAATTGTAACCATCCACTGGAAACCTAGTAATGAAGGCAATAAAGTCTTCAATGATAAAAAAAACCATACCTTTCACCTTCAAGTCTCTATTGTGCCAACAGTGAACAAAATCCACAGAGGCTTTGGGGTTAAGGCCATGGAGCATCTCCAAATAGGGCATAAACTTCCCATGTCTCAAGATTCTCCAAATTTTATGCTTATTCTTCCATCTCTCGCAAGAGAGAGGTTCAATCCTGCTCCTATCTCCACCCATTTCTACTATCACCATTAACTAATACCCCAACTAAATCACACTTTCTAGATTAAAATTAGGCAATAAAGAACCGACAAAGCGTGTGGTAATAAAGAGGGTGATTGCTTGATCACCCCAAATCACAAGCTCTACATTAGCTATCATTTTGCAATAAAAGCTTGGCCTTCTCACAAAGGAGAGAGTACTCATCTCATGCCTTAAAATTATGAAGCCTGAGAGCCTCATTTGGAAAAAAATCCGCCAGGGAATTACCTTCCCTATAGATATGCATGACATAGATCTCATCAAAGGATCTTAACATCATGATAGAATCCATAATAAGTTGTTCAACAATCCAACTCAGCTTCTGATTGTCAAGTAAGCAATTGACAATATTGAGAGAGACTCCCTCAACCCATACCTTAGAATAACCCCTATTCAACACAAACTTGATGTTGATGAAAGCATCTTTGGCCTCCACAGGGTGATTGGTTTGGTTTCCCAATGGGAGTTCCTCAACACATCAAAGCTAATTTTTACCCACCCTAGGTGTGGGGGCTTCCACTTAGTGTTCAATCTGGCATTAATACTGGACTTGACAAGATCAAAAGGAAGAGAAGTGATCTTCCAATTAGTAGTCACCAAGAGATCATAGCTAGCCAGACAAGAAGACGAAGCACACTAGGAAGAGTCCTGAAATTGAAGGGAATTTTTTTCTATGATGGCCCTCCAAATTTTCCCCAAGCAATCTGTGGGGCCATGAACTCCCAGAGCCTATGAACAATAGAGGAAGAAGGACACTTCCATTGATCAACAAAGCTACAGATGGAGCCCAAGAACACCCAGTCCAAATTTCAGAGAGAAAGAAACTTGATCCATATGAGAAAGGAAAAATTGCACCCAAGAAGGAGATGGAAAGAACTCTCCTCATTGCACTCACAAAGCACACACCTATTAGGCAAAGCAAAACCCCTTCTACAAAAATTATCCTGCGTCAACACCTTACTTTGCATTAATAGCCATAATAAAATATTCACCTTAGGGATCAACATCTTATTCCACAACTTCCCCCAAAAAAGATAGGGGTTAGGCTTATCCAAAGATTTGACAAAGGCCAAAGAAACATAAAAGCAACTATTAGCACGAGGAGCCCAAATAACACGATCCAAATTTAGGAATTGGGGAACCCAAATACTAGCAAGGAAATTATGTAAAACAAGCAACGAAGGATCCCAATTCCAGAACTCTTTCCACACACCATTATGAATATAATCAACCACCATATGACCAAAATTATACTTGCAAACAACCACCAGAGGAGGATCCCATAGAAGATTTACCAACAGACCACTATCACACCACACATCCTCCCAAAACAAAATATTGATTCCATCACCCAACAACCACTTAAAACCTTTGGCAATTATGTCCTTGCAAGGAACAATATTCTTCCATAACCAAGACCCCAAGGGGATAGAATCGGCATGCAGGAAGTCCCAAATTCTCCCCACCCCAACCAGATACTTATTCTTGACTAGAGAGGACCAACCCACCTCCCCATTAAGAAGCCTCTAGATGTTCTTTGAAAGAAGGGCCTTATTAAAAGACCTGACGTTTCTCATCCCCAAACCACCCCACTTCTTCAGCCTGCAAAAAATGTCCCAAGCAACGAGAGGAATTCTAGATTTTTCTTCCACTCCCAACCACAAAAATTGTCTCATAATATGCTCCATTTTCTCTTCGAGTTTTTCTAGAATCTTGAACAGACTCAAAGCATAAAGGGGAAGATTTTGCAGAGTGGACGAGATGAGTTGAACCTTACCTGCATGACTAAGGAGGGCACCCTTCCACCCCACTAGATTTCTATTAAACTTATCCAACAACCCAAGCCAAAAAGAGTTAGAAATCTTAGACACACACAAGGGAAGCCCCAAATAAGTCAACAAAATGTCACCATGATTGCAAGATAAAATCCTTTCCAATTTTGATTGAAGAAACTCTGAGGTGTTGAGAAAAAATAGTTGAATCTTAGGGAAGTGGACATGTTGACCAGAAGCCTTCTCATAACCACCAATCACAATCTTAATAGCCCTGATTTCATGGATTGAAGATTCAACCATCATAATAGTATCATCAACAAATTGTTGATGAGTGATAGGCTCATACCTGGAGGAAGGGATTAAACCCCTCAAAGAACCACTAGTAGAATTTGGAAAATATATGACTACATGACTAAAACTTTTAGTCATAGCAACTAAAAATGACTAAATTCTAGTTTTTTTTGCAACTTAGCTATAAATGAGTAAATAAATGACTAATTTGGTCGTGGACTAAAAATTATTTAGTCACACAAATAAAAATGACTAAATAGTTAGTCATTTATTTAGTCACAATCCGTTTGAATAGATAAATAAAAATCAATAGTACTATTCCTAATTTTCATTTTAATAAACATACTCTAAAACTTTTGTCAAAACCTTATTTTCATGTAGCCCGAGAAAATGGAGAAGTATTTTCAGGCGTAGCCCGCCAAAATGGAGAAGTGAAATGACTCCCTATAAATAATTGAAGCCGGTTGGGTTCAATCTTTTCAGTAAAGAATGACAAAGAATGGTAAGGAGATGTGTGTGACAGGAGGCATAGGATTCATTGTTGCTTATCTGATTCATGCTCTGCTCAACAAGGGTTACATTGTTCACGCTATTGTTTGTAATCCAGGTATTTAATTGGAATATATTTGCACAATTTCAAATTCCTTTAGATGCTTTTGAAGTATCAATGTATCCTATATAGGGTTTAGAATGATTTTTTTTTAATTTAAAAAAAATGATGTATTTTCCTATGAGTAGATAATGTGGAGAAGATAGGGTATGTATGGGATCTTCCTGGTGCAAAGCAAGGCTTAAAATAATGAAATCAGACCTGTTAGAAGAAGGCAACTTTGATGAAGCGATAAATGGAGTGGATGGGGTGTTTCATATTGCTTTCTCTATCGCAGTACCAAATGATCACAACATCATGGTAGGTTGTCCTCCACTGGTTTTTTTTTCTTTTTTTTGTTCTGATGACTTAAATTGGTTTAGTTTTATTCTCTGTGAAATGTATTGCCAAGCAGGAGGCATTCATTGATCCTAGTGTGAATGGGACTCTCAATGTCCTCAAGTCTTGTGCAAGATAACCCTCTGTAAAGAGAGTCTTGCTTACATCCTCCTTCTCAGCTATTAGATATAACTACAATACTTAAGAGATTTCTCTTTTAATTGAGTCACATTGGAGCAATCTAGAATACTGCAAATAGTATAATGTAAGTATAAATAACCTCCTTTGAAGATTATATTTCACCGGTTAGAAGCATTGAATTGCTTGTACAAGAGTAATTAATAGGCACTGCTCACTTGATCATCTTGGGATAAACAACCAAAAGCCCCAAATTGTCTCCATAAACTTATCCATGAAATATTTTACTTCTTAGGATAAATTTACATCTGAATAATTCTAAATTTAGGGTATATTTTGTTTGCAACTTTGGTATGCATATGCAAAAAATCTTGCTAAGAAAGAGGCCTGGAAGTATGTAGAGGAGAAAGGCCTCGAACTGGTTGTGGTAAACCCATCATTTGTTGTTGGGCCACTTCTTGCACCTGAACCTACCAACACTCTTTTCTCAGTCCTGAACATAATGATGTTAGGCTGGAAAATTGCACGTGGTGGGAAATTATTTCAGCACATATGGAGCAATGCATTTGAATTTATGAGATTGTACATAGGACACTAATAGTGAAAGGATAACTACTACAACCTTCAGTTTTAGGTTGAGAAAACTGAGAAACGGGTGGGTTATTGGACTGTATCCTTGTTGTTTTAGTAGTTTTAATTTTCTTTCACACTTGTAACTCTAGAACCTGTATAATGCTTGTTAGAATTTATATTTTATAACCTAACAGGTTAATATTGTTATCTATAGGGATAACTTGTGTGTGCTTTGTTGATTTTGATGTTGTAAATAATATTGATTTATTTTCTCTAAATCAACATATTCTCTCTACTAACATGGTGCTATACATTTGTATGTGATTTCAAATTCAACTGTTGGTGACAGGACTATTGCATTCTTATTAATGGACAAGGAAATATACTTTTCCATGTCATGTTTTCAATCACCTTCCCCTGTTGTTGACCGAGGGATTGTGCTACATAAGGTTTGTAATGTTACTCTATAGCATGGTAAATGCAACTCATTTTACATCAAAAGCCTTATTTGGTGATGTGGTTGAGTTTCCACATACAGGTTATATTCTTTGTTTGATTTACTTTTAACAGAATACCTCTATAAACTATTATCATCTTTGGATTGCATATAATAAATTGATTATAACTATAGTAATATAGAAGAAAATGTAGAAGCTAGTGTCATAATATACAATTTCATGTTCAAGCATTTTTTGTTCTTATATAATTGATTATTTTTTAGGTCTATGTAAAATTATTTTCATCATCAACTTTGGAACATACATCAACATAATTATAATGATAAAGCAAACAATAAAGGCTGGTGTCAAACCATACAGTATCTTACATTGAAGTTTTTTACATTTGAATCACAAATGATACATTTCATAAAAATGTCACTAGGTGGTAAGGGTTATCTAAACTTTATGGGAAATGAGGTATGTACTGAGACCTTTTCCTGCATCTTTACTATAGGCTTAGAGAAAAGCAACACATTCTATTCTTCATACATATCCTTTTTGCAATACATATTAAGAGTTAGCTAGTAGCCTTGGCCAAGTGCAACATGTTTCTCCTAACTCTTGCAAGGTCCTATCATTTTATGTAAAATTCATTCTCATAAATCCCAGATATTAATAATCTAGATTGAGAATGTGAGAAACAACTATAAAAATCTTAAATACTATATAAATTTTGCAATAAAACTTTTAAATTTTCACGAAGCTTAGAATTTAAAGCAGCAATTTTCTAGGATAATGATATGTTGGAGCTGGTTAAATCAGTGATGAAATTTGAAAGGCTTGTCAAAGTTAATTTTGATGACACGATTTCATACCCTTCTCTATGGAAGTAAAAAAATAACTTTTTTTCCTATTGACATTTGTAAATAAAAATTACACTTCAAACAACATAGGATGAAAATTTCACACAGATAATATCCTATGAGAATAGATGAACGTTTTACTGTATAGAATATGATGCCACTAGTGATAAACTTTCCAAACATGGAGATTGGTATACCATAATCCATGGTGTTAGGCTGGAAACTTGCATGTGGTGGGAAATTATTTCAATCTGTTTATGACTTATTTATTTTCTAGCATCATCCATGGCATGGATGAACCTTTGTAATTATTTTCTTTGTATGAAGAACATGAGTTAATTCTCACATATTGGAAGGCATACATATGCCATAGGTTGCATGTTTGAATCTGGAACAACATATAGGGTAAATGAAAAAACAATCTCCAACAATAAATAAGGTAAATGGAAAACAATCTCCTTGTGGAATTTGATGTCTCTCTTGGTAGTGACCTAATAAATTATCTTTACCTTTACCTATTTTGCAGAGGAAATTTATCTAGGAAGAGGGATATAACATAAATGAAACTTTTGTAGTGATCCAGTGAAAAGTAGAAAAGTTACACAAGTCTATATATGTAAATAAGCCTTACTTAAAACTTTCTAATAATCTTGGTTTTTGGTAGGAGGATAGAATGGTGCTTGCTAGGAAGGGTTTTCTCAAACAGTATATGTTTATTCTTGTTTCAATCTTGATTTTGTTTACAGTGCTCATCTAATAATCACTATATCTCATTGGTGCAATACAAACTTGTTGTGGGTATGAAATTGATGTAACAGTTGAAGAAGCTGAAATTAAGGTAATGCTCTGATATGGATACAATATTTTCAAAGATTTTAGTTCCATATGCTCTGATTTGTATCAAGCTTCATTCAAGTAATCAACCTCAATAGTGGTTAAGTAGTTGATGAGAATGTCTTCTTTGCTCTCTCACATACTTTTCGCAACCTTTATGATGGTCATAAGATTGCCCTTTATGACACATTTATACCTTTTTGTCCCTTTAACTGTCATTACTTAACTATCATTTATAGTCTGAAAACAACCCTTTTCTCTTGGCCATTCTTGAAGTGACCATGCTCTTATTATTGTCCTTTATTTAGCTTTGCAATGTGGTCTATCTTCTTTGTGTCATTGCTCAGTCAAAGGGCTTATAATTATCCTCCATTTTCCATCCACATGGGCTCCATTTTTGTTGAAGGGACTACTCCATCATAAGGTGTTCTCATTTGAACTGATTACTTATCATTTTCATGGTCAATGACTGTCCTTTATGACAATCATAAAGGATGTTGACAAGCTTCATTTACATTCATAAGATAGTTGACAATGCTCTTGAAATAATTTCTTGTATTCAATTTGATGGTTGTCCTTTATGGAATTTTGGCTTTCATTGATCCTTTACACCACAGTCCTATTTGAAATGCCACTATAATTTCCCCTTATAAACCTTGCATTATCTATCTTTTGAACCTTCATTTATGCATGATCTTTGATTGCCATAGCATTGCATTTGGTAAGGACCGTCTTTTATTTGACGTTGTCAATACCACTCACTCTATCCACTATCAAGAGCACTCTCTTTATCCACTATCAAAATCACTTGTCCACTTGTCCATTGTGTCCTATTTTGCTTTCATAAGAAATTTCTTCAATGTCAAAATCAAGGATCATATGCAATGTATTATTTTGAGATGAGGTATTTGTAGTTCTAGAAGCAAGGTATGTTTGTGAAGTTTCTACACCATGAATACTAGCATCATCTCTAGTCATTGTTCTATACTTCTCAATTCTTTTTCCAAGGACAATGGGAATTCACCTTTTTTGTTGCAGCAAATTACTCATGGGTAGTGGAGCAGAAATTAATCTTCTAAGTTAAAGAATTCATATGGCTTTGAATAATGTTGCTTTGGTAAACTAAATGTCATAGGCACAGTTGCATCACTAGCCTATAATGGCCAAGTCCTTGAATATGATTGCCTTTGATTGTGACTTTTGTATGCTTTATGGGACTGTCATTCATGAACGTTATAGTCACAAAGACATTAATATAGTCCTTGACTATCAAGGACTCATCTATAGCCCAAAACATAGACATAAATGTCTTAATCATAGTCTATGGATAGTGCTCTTTGTCTTTGACTTGTACCTCTAATCAAAAGTATATCCTTTATTGTAAATATTGTCTCTTGGTCATATTTCATAGGAAATTTAACCCTTGACTATCACTATTTTTTCTCTTTGTAACTGTCCACTCAAGAATTTTCCCTTTATTTATATGACATGATTGTCCTAGGCTTTATAGGTGATTGTCCTCTTCATAGACATGCCTTTCATGATGCACTATGAATTTCTGTTGTATGTTGACTGCCGTATTTGATATCTTGTCTTTTGGATTGTGTTTTTCTCTTGGCACTAGCTTCGTGCTCAGTTTCCTTGTTTACAAATACTTTTTCATGGACTGTCACCCTCCTATAGACTACCTTTTTATCATTCATTTCTTTTAACCAGTGTCTCTATCATGCAAATACTGCCCAAACACTCTCTTAAATTTTATAGGTTATCTTTTTCATGGAGTCTCATGATACTTTTTTTCCATCCATGCATGGGTTGTTTGAGTGTTGAAAAATTCCTTCCTTGACATTATCCAACATCTAAGACTCCTAAAATAGCTCCTAGATGCTTTTCACTGCCTTAAAATGGGTCAAAATTTCCTCTAGATATTTATCATTTGTTTGCACAACTCAACCAACATCCCAATATTTTTGCAATTGCTCATTATTGCACTTTACTCCACCAAACTGCCATTTGCACGATAAGAGGGCATGTGGGAGAAGATATGAATCAATCAAAAGTATCTTGGAGAAGTAGAAGAATCCTAAGGTTCTCTTTTAGCACATGTGTCATCCATTGTAACCTTTTTATCTCCTACTTGCATCATCATTTTGACTGATGCTGGTTATTTGTCACATTATTACAGAAAGTGTATATTGGAATAAAGGTTTGATCATACAAAAAAGGTTTGATTACACAGCCTATACATAAATTAAAATTTTTAACCTTATCATGCATTCATGTTAAAAAGACTTCACTACCCAATATGACTATCCATTTGCCTTTGACTGCCCCTTCCTGATGGATTCATTATAAAATTGTGTCAATTCATCTATTATTAGTGTTAGTATTTCTTGAACAAGAAATGGTTCTCCATCATTTCATGGTTTTAGTCACTACTTAGATCATTGTCACTGTTCAAAACTCTCCCTTGATATCAGACTTGCAACTTCTTTAGCACTGTCATTCATCTGCCCTTTTACCATTTGATTGTGCCTTTTTTTGTTTTCCTTTGAAATCTAGAGACTTGTCATGAACATTTTTCTTGAAGACCTTAAGATTTGTCAAGATATCTTTGTTCAGACTATCCATGCAAACTATTGACTATAATATGCAACCTAAGTAATGAAGAATAATGCCACTGATGGCATAGTGTTTATTTGTGTTATTTATGCCTTTGGTGGCTTCATGGATTTCTTAAAATTCTCAATATCCCTCATGACTGTGAAATGACCATCCAACTATCCCTTTTCATATATTCATGGCTCATCATTGTGAATCACTCTTTTATCATCATCTAGCTTTTCATATGATAGCTGATTATCCTTAGTTTCAAATTCTTTTTACACCTTTTGAATTTAGTAATGAGAGTTGAATGTGTATCATTTAACTCAGAACCAACTTTTCACCATGACCAATCCCTGCCACTTTACATAACTCAGTCTCCATTGTTGATTTGTGAGCCTTCTATTTCATGCTCCTTTGACACTTGGTGTTTCATCAACTAAAACCCTATGAGAATAAGGTTAATGTTTTACTTAGGGTAGATCAAGAAAGTGTTCAGGTTCTGAATGAAGGCTTTCTCAGTACTTATGGTGATTTACAACTAGATAGTGGTAAAAGTATATAGACTATAGCTGCTTTTCACAACCTTGCTCTTTCCATTTTTTATATGATTGCACCTGGACATTCCTTCACACTGCCAACCTTTAAAACATATCACCAACCTTTAAGACTAACCCTAGAACTTAGCACTGTACTATCAATGGTTTAATAGGATTATGCTTAAAACCTGGTAAACGTTTCCTTGGGAACTTGTCAATGAAATACAAACACAAAATAATGGTTGTCACTATTCATTTGAACTGTCACTATAGTTTAGACTCAAATGACTACCATACTACCTTGATGCACTCACCCTTTATCCTTATTTTTTAGAGAACTATGAGGTCATCCAAGGCCTATTTTCTCTTCATGGTCTGCACTTCAACAATATTGACTTGACTATCCTTATTAGCAACTATGCTCTTCATCATGCAATCTAACTACCATATCATGACTGTGATTTATAGTTTTCATGTATATTTCATCATTTGTTCAGTCCATGGCCTTTGTCAATGCATCTATGTCTCATCTCTTGTGATTTCTTTGCTATCCTTTGTACTATCAATGTTCTTGAAGCTATACCAAGGTTGAACTTTAAAAGCTTTCAAAAGATGTTAGCATAATCTGTCACAACTATTAGGGTCTCTCCTTTTTGACTGGTACAACCTGGGTCTTTAATGATAGGCTTAATTATTTGACATGATTTTCATCTAATATCCCTTCTGTGCTCAATGAAATTTCAGGCCCTTCGACAAGTAAGAGAATTCATGAAGTAAATCATCTTGTGTAACCATTGGTTAACTAAATGCATTATGGCTGATAAATCAATCCCATTCTTTACTTTGTTTTAGAAGAATTTCCACAACATGCAGTGTACAAGCTATCATAGTCTGCCCTTTATGTAATGATATTGACCTTACTATCAATATGAACATGCTTGCTTCCTTTACAATTAACATAAATCTTACCATTCATTCAAAGAAATCAAACCAATGATATGAATGAAATAATTTAAATGGTTATCTTCTTCTATGGCAACTATCATACTTGTAGCTAACTTTCTATTGAATATCCATGAGTTGTCTGAGACACAATATATACTAAATCCAAATGAGGCTTTGTCATCTTATTTGTGTATTTTTTCATAATCTATAGTAAGGACATTAACAACTTCAAGGTAATGAAGGATGTTGGAAACCACAATTATTTTCAAAGAGGCTAAATACACTTAGCATCAACTTTAGCCTCGAGTTTATTCATAACTATTAACACAGTTTCTATCTTTCCAATCCCTGACACCCCATCTCAAATCCTATATTCTCATCCATTGCTTTATTTCTTTCAAGGTAGTGAACGAGGAGGAACAACTAGCATTAGAGTTGCCTTTGCTCTATCTAGTAAGCAAACATGAACAAACCAGTCCATCTTCCACATAAAATAGACCTACACCACCATTCATGGTCCTTTGTTGATCCTTACGACACAAGCTCTTTTTCCCTAGCTCTTCACAATCTTGAAAAGGGTCTTACTATGGTTTACCTTGAGGGTTTCCATGTTGATAGTAGTAGGATATTTTGACAAAGTTTAGGTAGACTTTCATTTTGACATAACACATAGAAATATCATGTGAAATCCTAATGATGACACAAGATCGTTATACCTTAAAGGACCCTTCAACTAAATCATTAAAGCCATTCCTTTCCTTCTCAATAGATTCTCATACTTCAAAAAGTCATTTAACAGTTTGAGGCAGCATGCTTGTAGCTGAGGAGGATGGACCATAGTGATCTATGAATAGTTTTTGCATGTACTCCACACCTACAGGCCCCTAAATCAATGGAGCTATTGTTCGAATATGAGAAATGCTTATATCTTGCTTCAGGACTTGAGTCATTTGAAGAAATATTGTCAGTTGAATGATAGCTCAAGAATAAATACATGAAAATGTGGAAGCATAGACAAGGCAAGCAAACTGTTTCAAAAAATTCCTTAAAGAAATGTGATCCCACTCTCCTATAAGCACTTCAAGTCATACTTGCAGGAGAAAGGGTATCGTGGTTGGGCATTGAAGTTTCCATCAACCACTTCACTGTCTTCACACATACTAGTTATCCTTCCATACATACATAATAGCTTCCATCATGAACCCCCACTAGATGTCGATGGACAACAGGTTGATCGAATAGTAGGTTGAAATAGATGTCGATGGACAACAAGTTGAGAAAGTAATAGATACCTTCGATTGTTCTAACTGAAGGTCCCTACTCTCCGAGGAACACTGAACAACATGGATTATTGACCACCCTGCTAGATATACATGAAAATGTGGAAGCATAGACAAGGCAAGTGAACTATTTCAAAAAATGCCTCAAAAAAATATGATCCCACTCTCCCGCGAGCATTTCAAGTCATGCCTGCGGTGATGCAAGGAAGCCCCGCACCACCGCAGGTATGACTTGAAATGCTTGCAGGAGAGCGGTATCACATTTTCTTGAGGAATTTTTTGAAATAGTTAACTTGCATTTTCTATGCTTCCACGTTTTCATGTATGTCTAGTAGGGCACTCCATAATCCATTTTGTAGAGTAGGCATTACTCTATTATTTTATGCTTTTTGTCTTCATAAATCACAGTTCTCTAAATTTGTTTATTTGTGCAATAAGTAATTTTTTAGTCTTGGCATGCTAATGATCTGCAAGACCTCTTTCAGGGCTATGTAAGTCTATGATCTCATTCCAGATGATTTGAACATATAAAATTATGAAAGGAAAAACATAGTTCCCCCTGTCATTTCTATAAAAGATGAAGGATGAATTAAATGAATGTAAAAAGAATACGGAGCAGGTTCACTCTAACTCTAAATTGTGTAAACACTGGCATCATCCTTCACAATCCTTTGAGGTCAGGAACAAAGTCTAGGTCTCTATAGACAGGTATGCAAATCTCTTCCCTAGATATTACTGAAGACACTGAAAAATGTCCTAATCGATATCATACACTTGAAATAGATTTACTAACATCATTTCCTCTTTAACCCATCCTCTTTTCGCTCAATTGATTAAATTAGCCTAGCTATTTAATTAATTGCATCATTTTCATCTATTGGCCTAATTAATTTAATCAGGTTAATTCATCCCCCTTCATGCTAACATTTCATCTCATTAAATTAAATACATCAAAATGTTTAATTTAATTCCCTAAGTCATCTTATTTAATTAAATAAGCCTAAGTTATTTAATTAAATATCATTTCACCTTTCTCCCATTTATTAAATCAATTAATTTAATAAATATTACTTTAATTCTTCTAATCCCCTAATTGCTTAATTAAATTTTGTTTAATTAGAGATTAAACTAACTTTCCTCTAAGCAAAGGGAATATTCCTTATCCCCTTTTTGCACAATTAAAACTTTGTTTTAATTTGTAAAATGCTTTTTTCCTCACCCATTATTCTTATTCCTCCATCATTTGAAAAAGGGATATTTTTGCTTGGCTTATTAAGCAAGTTTTAACCTTCAACCTATTGAACAAGTCACCCTTAACCTATGTGAGCAGGTCAAAAGTGTGTTTGTTTGAGGCAAGTGTGAACCCTTGATTAAAACCTCATCATGCATTCTCATCCGTTGATGAGAATCCATGATCCATGTCTCTCATCCCCTTCATCTTGGACCGTTGATTAATCTTTTCAATCTCAACCCTCCATTTCTCATTTGCTTTCCTATAAATAGGTCACTATTTGGAGACAAATGGATCCATCTGTCAATTGAAAACTTATGTTGTTGAATTCCATATGCACTCACACTCATATTTACTCACTTTTTAGCTTATCTTATTTAATTGCATAATAGCGTAGAGCATCCATTAATGGCTTCCATGCATCCATATTAGTTTGTATATGAATTAGGGTTTTCATCTTTTAGCTAAGAATTAGCTTAGATTAGCTTAGCAATAGCATAATTAGATCATTTGTAGCATAAAATCATGTTAACTTAGCTTGCATCATGTCCATTTTTAGCATAAACTAGGTTTTCATACATCAATCACAATGGTTTCATCGATTCTCTTCCATAGAATTCATTGAAACAAGCTCACTGATCACGGGATTGGGAAAGGGTCATTGTTTCACATCAACACGGCACCAATTCCAAAGCAAGATAAGTTTCAGATGGGTTAGATTAGGAATTTAACTATTTTCCTAGTTTGTAGCTTTCAATTTTAGTAAAATGCTTAATTTAGATTTCCAATTTGAATGATCTTGTTTGTAGATGCGGATTTGTTTGGTGAAGTTATGCTTCGATTCATCATTAATCAAGTGTAATCGACCCTCACTGACATTCCCTCATCTCACATTTTGGCGCTAGAAGGATGGAAAACTGTTAATCTAACTGTTTTTTTAGCTTAAATTCCATTTTATGTTGTTTTGCAGGACCCGACGATGCCCAAATTACAAATAGCGATGATATTTCAATAGCGTTTCCATATAGCGATGCCCTAACAATTTGAAATATTGAGGCCGCATTAATGCTCTGATACTGATTTAAATCTGGCGATGCATATTTAATCTAGAGGTATCAAAAAGTTTAAATGGCGACGCTCAAATTCACCTGTCCGATGCTTTCAAATTTCAACCGTGACACTACCGAGAGTAGTGACACCGAGAAAAATACCAACGCTATCATGCTCACTATTTCTATTGTAAAGTGACACCTATTTTCACCAGAGCGATGCCCCTACTTCAAACTGTGACGCTATCGTGTTCAACGACGCCCTACCAGGTAAGAAATTTCATGCTTGTTTTTTCGACATGTGACTTAATTTCTTTGATTTATCTAACCACTGAAGCATGTTTGATTGTTTTCTGGTTGTTAGGCTAACAAGGTTTTGTAGGTTTAAAGACATGGAGCGAAAGTGAAGAAAGTCTGTTTAATCTTAATTTATATAATTGTAACAAGCGTCTGACGCGTTGGGGCAATTATAACCCAATTTCATGCTTTCTACTTTATGCTTTAGGAAACGCACTAGATTTCAATTGGGTTTAAAATGAACGCTCAAAGTTGGATAAAATTGAACCTTCACATCATCATTTTATTTTGGGCTTAAAATTGAACAAGGAAACTTCATTTTCAATTGATGCTCTAAAAAGAACTCATCATTGCTTTGAGGCTTAAAACGAACTTGTGCTTTCATTATCTTGTAATTTTTTTTACAATTTGTGTCATTCGAATGTGTATGCATTTCTCTCATGCTTCACGATGATCTTGAGAATCAAAAGAATTCTAGTGACATTGGTTGTCTAAAAAATTACCCACATCTTTCAATTGGGTTTAAAATTGAACAATCATGCTAGTGTGAGAAAAAGGCATAGCATGTGTTCTCTCTTTGTTTATGCAAGCAAAGATGATCGAACTATGGATGTACTTTCTCGCTATTGTTTATCTTCAGATATCCTCCCTTAGTGGGAAAAATTACTCACCCCAAGGGAACGACTCAAGTAGTAACGGGCTAAATCCAAGCTCTTCCAATCGCTATATAAAAATGTGTTGTGATGAAATTCATTAACAACATATGCAGATGTGCCATACCAACAAGTGCCACCCTTAGTATCCGTGTGATACGTAAAAATCCTTCCTTAGGGAAAGGACTAGGAGGCCTCTTGATTCTCCATAATCTTGAGCTAATCTTGCCGCATGTATGGCCACTTCGAACGAAAGCCCTTACTACAATCCTTTGTTTAGCAAGCCAAAATCCTAAAATATTTTTTGGTGCAAGAATGGTCGTTCTGAAGCCGCCCCACATTTGTACTATTCAATTGTAGAAATAGAAAAAATCCTTTAAGGATTTTGAGATTTGGTGGTCCCGAGGAGTGTGTCGTGGAGGGGAGCCAGTGTCGCCAAATCTCTAACTATTCACATTGTCTAGTGTTTGGAGAAATCCTAGTGGGGACTCAACAAATATGGCCATTTCTATCCTAGGGTTGTAAATGATTGTGAGTTATTTTAATACTTTGCTTGGTTTCAAAACGATACAAAACAAACATTCACTATCATCCTCACAATTTCAAACACTTTGGCTCAAATATGGACTTCTTGAGTTAGCCTTGATATTACTGCTTGTCCTAAGGATTTATCCTTAGCGATTTCTAAATATCTTGACATTAATCTCAAACCCATATTTTCCCAAAGACAACATAGGCAACTATGGCTCTAATCTCATAATTTTCTTGAAATGGACATTATGAAAGTTATGGTGTTTTTGACATAAACATCTATTTTGGAAACATAATCAAGACAAGTGTTTGTGGTAAAAATCAATTCACTTAAGTGAGATAAATTGACAAATGAACCCCACATGACTATTTGGAGACCGATCGCTCCCGTTGAACAACCTGATCTTTCAGGTGCTATAATTTAGCCAAAATTTGAACTCATTAATGGTGAACAAACTGATATCATTAGCAGTTTGAGAAGCTTCATTTTTGAAAACAAGGAAACAAATACACAATGGAGAAACGCAAACAACCATTTTAGACAAAGAAGAGGAACAAGCTGATATTGAGGCTGGAAGGCCCACATTACCACCACCTACGTGGCAATAAGTATCTTCCTTTCTTCCATAAACTTAAACTGTTCTCACATGATCTCACGTAAAATCAGAATCCCTAAAGAAAGGTCTATAGGTCATCATTTTAGATTTATGCATCTCACTCCAAAAGCTCTCAAGAAACACCTTTAAGCACTTCACAGAAATAGAGACAGATTGGTAGCAAACTTTTATAGACACACTTCAAGGTACAGTCCAAAATTATATGCATTCTTTTGGAGTCAAAATCCTGATCTTTTTACATGACACCAAACTCTTATAAATGATTCATCAAACAATCAAAATCCATAGGCGAAAATCTCCAGCCCATCATTTCAGACATAGGAATCGTAGAACAAGGTATGGTCAAAAGTGGGCTTCAATATTTTATCGCAATCATTACACCTTGCTGAGAAACTTTTATGCTCGAGCTAGGAGAGCCCGAACAGGTTTAAACATTCCCATCCGTCCTCTCATTTAAAACAACATTTGATTCTTTAGGATTTAAACATTTTAGAGGTCAAGCATCATTCTCAATACCTTATTCTTGGAAAACTAAGGTTCACTTTAGGTCAACATTGGGTCAAACATCTCACTCACCCCTTTATCAAATTTCATCCTTCACTTCATCCAACTTTACAAAATTTCGAGTACACCAATCCTTTAGGACTCAAACATCAAACCCACTGCTAACTTAGCTACTTTGTATGTGAAATGTATCCTTTTCCATGCACTTAGTTAAGGTAGTTATCATTTCTGAACTAGCTCATCTTGAAGGTCACAAGTCCACCCTAAAGATTCCTAAGTTCATTAGCATCCTTTATCCCAACATCAAAACATCAACCTGAATTCAAAAGTGTTGTTCCAAAATGTTTGCAAAGATCACTTCCCACATCACTCATCTTTTCATCCCACATTATCATCATTGCTCCCAAAATACTTAGAGCATCCATTTTACCTAGATTTGAGTCAACTAGAGAGTTCAAACATTACAAAACTCAACACAACTCTCCCATAGGTGACAAAAAATTTATGGTAAAGACAAGATCACAACACAAGAGAATCATGGAGAAAACCAAAGTTACATTTACCTCAAGTGATCCAAATCCTTTAGAATTTGATCCTAGAAGTCATGTTACCCCGTCACAACAACCGTCATCTCCTTTAGGACCATATGAGATTGAAGACATCATGAATAAACCATTTGAGCTTACTAGGGAAGAAATTATGGAACATCAAGCCTTTGAAAATGTAGCTCCTATCTCCCTGACGTTTTTAGCACATAATTTAACACAAGGTTTCACAACTCCATCACTAGGGATAAATCAATCTAAATTCCTAGTCTTGTAACTAGCCTTGCTAAGGATTTTGGTCACACCTCACCATTTGAAGGTAGTACACTTGTGGGTACTCTTGACACTAATCCTCCACCACCAACAACTACTTGGACACCTACTTTTGGTGCTCCTCCTATTCCCAAAGCTCCAAAATAGCTACACACACCACTTGAACTTCATTATTCCACAACCACTTCGACATTTTGCAGACACCCTTCTTCATCCACACCTATGAGTACCACAAATGTGCCCACCATCACGCAAAGTGGTATAGACCAAGTATCTCAAAAAAACATGCAAGGGAATGCCAATACTATATCACAAAACCAACATTTGACGCAAATAAGGTCATCTTTATCCAACCCTTTGGTGGGTTCATCCATCCCATCTACCATGTTCGCCTCATCCACTATCAATCCACCTCAAAATAATCCCTTGGTTACAAGTTCTATCAATCCTGGAAGTACCTTGATCACAAATCCCTTGTTTGCATCTTTTACACAAGGCAATCCTCAAAACATAGGACAAGGGAATCTTTTTAATCGATGGACTTAAGGTCTTAGTGTGTCATTTCCTTTGCAAAAATTAACGACATCATCTTTTCCCACAGTCCCCTTTACTATTCCAAATTAATCAGGACCTCAAACATACATTGCTCCACCTCATTCTACCATCTTACAAGGAATGTTAAACCAAGGGAACCTTTCACCTCTCACAAGAAATCCATTACCCACTCAAAACATCAATATACATAATCCTTCACAAATATCTCAACAACCACCTGATCCCACATTACAAGCACATGCCTTAGCTTTATAGCAAGCACAACAAGCCTATCAAAAAGTCGTCCAATAACAACAACAACAACAACAACAAGTAGCCTTAGTGGCTTAGCAAGCAGCCCTAGCACGACAACAATGACAAGCTCAACAAGCAACCTTAGCACAACAACAAAATCAAGAGCAACAAGCAGTCGTAGCACAACAAGCCACACAACAACAACATCAAGCACAAGTAGCTTTATTAGCACACCAACAATAACAGGCCCAACAAGAAGCCCTAGTGGCACAACAACAACAACAACAAGCCCTACTAGCTCAACAATATGCCCAACAACAACAACGAGCCCAACAACAAGCCCTACTAGCTCAACAATATGCCCAACAATAACAACAAGCCCTACTAGCTCAACAATATTCCCAACAACAACAACAAGGTTCCTATTATCCTCATTTGAACATCGTCAATCCAAATGCATCGGGAACATATCCATCACTTTCACAGAATCTCACACCATCATACACCCCATATAACTCATTTTTCATCCCACCATATGTTCCTCCACCTAACCTGCAAGACGAATTAGCATCACAATTGAAAGCACACTCACAGGAAATGAAGAACCTTCACATGGGCAAGACAAAGAAACCTCATACACAAAACTTGTGTCCTTATCCATTTGGTCGAAACATAGCAATGATACCATTCCCTCATAGTTTGGAAATCCCCAAATTTGAGAAATATAAAGGGAGAGGAAGTCCTATGGACCATATCAAAGAATTTAACATCATGTGCATGGAGGTGGCTTACAACGATTCATATCTAATGTGCCTCTTCCCTCAAAGTTTAATAGGTCATGCTATGGATTGGTTTTCTCATTTGCCTCCTGGTATCAAAATTTTTCAAGAAATCACTAATAAATTTATCGATCATTACTCCTTCAATCTTGACATGGACGTCAGTCTAGAAGAATTATACACTCTTAGAGAAAATCCAGGGGAAACTTTTGCTAATTTATTACAATGATGAAGACAAAGAGCTAGTAAAAGCAAGTGGCCTCTTCCTAATGAACAAGTGGGAATCATCATAGCCAATCTGGATCCAAATCTATCATTCCACTTGAAAATGCAATGCATCACATCATATGACGAGCTTGTCCCTAGAGCCCTTAACAGTGAAAGAGCTCTAATCTCACAAGGAAATACTCAGGCTTACAAAGACAACAGTCCTTCAACTAGTTCAAATGAGAAACCTCGTGTATGGGCTAAAAACAAAAATGTGACAAATGAAGGTGTGGTAGACACTAAGGTCATACTGAGTGCTCCTAGACCGAATAACAATTAGGTTGCTAATATCCAACCAACTGTACAACAAACAACACCACCACAGAACAATCAGATCAGTAACACCAACATGCAACAAAGGAAAACTACTAACAAGAACAACTATCCTAAACACAAGTACACACAATTATCGGAACCCATCGAGACGATCATGAATAAATTGGTAGAGTCAAATTTGATAACACTTCCCAACTTTGAAAACTACCAAGAACCACAAGTGAATCCATCTTGGTACAACGAGTGTGATCTCTGTGACTTTCACAAAATCAAAGGACATAAAACAACCAATTGCATGAAACTCAAGAATATCATCCAAGATCTCATAGAAAATGATACCATATTTGTTGAGGTACCAGCTGGGAATCAGGATCTCAAGATATACAAGAACCCTATGTCGGATCATAACAAAGAAAACAACAACAAAAAAGCTAAGGATTACACCAATGTGCAACATACCTATTCCAATGTAGTTGCCTCCTACGATAGCATTATCACTGTTTTCACCATCAAAGGAGCTAATACAAAATGTGGAGTCACCACACAATGTGGCAAAATAATTATTCAAGGAGTCCCATCTCAATCTAGGACACAACTTACTTTTCCCACATCTAATCCTAGCAAGTACAATCTTGTAGATTAGCTTAAGCAGACCCCCAGACAGATATCAATCTTAGAACTCTTAAGGTTATCTCCCATACACAGAGAAATACTGGAAAAAGCCTTGCTTGAGTCATTAGTTCCTGAGAACATTGATACCGATCAGTTTCAAGCTATGGTAGGGCATATCGCCAATAATCTTCTCACCTTCTACGAGCAAGACCTACCATCACAACCATCTCATAACCGTGCTTTACAACTTGAGGTTGTCATTCATAAAAACTAGGTCAAAAGAGTCTTGGTAGATGAAGGTGCTGGTCTGAACATTTGTACCCTGTAGTTGATGAAAAATCTAGGCTATTCAGAAGATACTATTGAGAAGAAAAAAAGTACCACCATCAGAGCATATGATGACCAAGAATTGGTATCACAAGGAATCATTTCAATTCCAATCCAACTGGGACCTCTTATTGCAGAAACTACATGCCAAGTTCTTGATCTTGATCTTCCCTATAACATACTGCTTGGCCGACAATGGATCCATGCTCTAAAAGTTGTAGCCTCAACTTATCATCAGTGTGTGAAATTTCCTTTTGAAGGCAGAGAAATCACTATCCATGGAGATCCTGAATGTTTCTGTTATTGCAAAAGTCTTGAGGCCAAGTTCTATAAGATCCCCCAAATACCCAAAAACGATGAAGGACCTACACCATCAAGCTCATTTTTTGACCCAGCATCCCTCGCTTCTACCTCGGCAACAAAAATTCCCATTGTGCATAATATACCTGACGTCAAAGTAGTAATCTAGGATGATGGTTTTGGAAACTATAAAATATTGAAAGAGACCTTTGTCTTAGGAGAGTTACCTATTTCTCCTCAATCACATGGGAAACCCACATCTAGCACCAAAGAGCCTAAAACAATCAAGATGGAAACTACTACCTTTACCAAATGGGGAGATTTGAATCACGAAGATGTCAATGAGGAAGATATCTCTAAACTTCTCTATCAAGATGAATGACCAGATCTTGTTCTTCTTATGGAAGATGACAAAAAAGGCTTATGGCTAATGAAGAGCATGGGATATAACAAGAATGAGAAGCTAGGGAAAAATGACAATAGTTTACTAGAACCCATCGTTTTGGAGAAACAAATAAAGAATCTTGGCTTGGGTTGTACTACTAGAAAGGTCACACTTATTGGCAAAGGTATTTCTGCTAAACGAATTGAGGCTTCCTCTTGGTCACCTACATCGCTTGATACAACCTTAGATGAATTTCCCCTTGATGTTGCTGACCTATTTGAAAAAAACACCCTCTTTATGATATCCATAACATCCTTTGTCTCAAGCAACCAGCCAACTAAAATACTCCTAGTATACCCACAACTCATTGACATGGACCAACAAGGACCACTGATTCTAGATTTATTCAAAAATGATGAAGCGGTCTTAGAATTTATGGGACTCTATGAAAAATTATCATGGTCAGATCACAAAGTAGGCTTCGACATAGAGCTCGATATAGGAGAATACTATGGGGAGACGATTGAATCCTTCAATCGCAAAATAAATGAAATACAACTAACATGAAGATCCTTGAGTGAAAACCACCTAGTGGCACTCTCTGATCTTAAAATAGTAATAAAAAAACAACGCATCTGATAGTGAAAACCTTTTTGAGGCTCCCAAGGATGAGGGATTCAATCTCCCCCTTACTGCAATGCATCCAGAGAAGTTAACAGTACTAGCATAAAAAGCCACTCCAGTCAATGTGGAAACGAAGGAAGCACCTAAGATCACTTTTTATGTTGAATCATTAATGGATGAAGAACAGAAAAACCTTGTAGCATTCCTTAAAGAGCGAAGAGCTAACTTTGCATGGACATACACATACATGCCAGGCCTTGATCCAGAAGTGGTTGTACATCACTTAGCAGTCTATCCTGAAGCCAAACCAGTTAAGAAAAAATTAAGGAAGATGCACCCTCAGATAGCACTATTGGTTAAACTAGAATTACAAAATCTTCTTGACGTTGGATTCATCCGACCGATAGATTATCCTAAGTGAGTTTCAAACCTAGTACCAATCTCAAAACCCACTGGGGGCATCAGAATATGCACTGACTTTATAGATCTGAATAAGGCATGTCCAAAGGACGATTTCCTTCTTCCCAACATTGATCTCATTGTGGAATTAATAGTTGGGCATGAATAGATGGTTTTTCAAGCTACAATCAAATCATAATCGCCAAGGAGGATCAAAATTGCATTCACTTTTCCATGGGGAACCTATTGCTAGAATGTGATGTCATTTGGGTTAAAGAATGCAGGAGCAACCTATCAAAGAGCAATGACCCTCATCTTTCATGACATGATCCACAAGATAGTTGAAGATTATGTGGATGATATTTTGGAAAAATCAAAGAAGAGAAGTGAGCACATACAAGTA
The DNA here is from genome assembly GCA_007258455.2 of Sequoia sempervirens. NCBI lineage: Eukaryota > Viridiplantae > Streptophyta > Pinopsida > Cupressales > Cupressaceae > Sequoia > Sequoia sempervirens. The sequence continues at coordinate 427,073,538 of VDFB02058242.1, read as the reverse complement.
TTAGGACCTATCTTTGACAAGCTTGAAGAATACAAGGTACGACTGAATCCAAAAAGCTGTGTGTTCGAGGTCACATAAGGGAAACTTCTTGGCTTTATTGTTTCACAAAGAGTGGTAGAAATTGATCCAGCAAAGGTAAAATCCATCCTAGACATGGAACCACTGCAACCATTGAAGCAGATGAGAGGATTACAAGGAAGACTTCAGTCCATCAGAAGGTTCATAGCCTAGCTATCAGATAAGATTCACCCCTTTTCACATCTCCTCCATAAAGGGATAACCTATAAGTGGGATGACAAGTGTGATAAAGCTTTCCAGTAGATCAAGGATTATCTACTAACACCTCCAGTACTCATTCCGCCGATACTGAACAAGCCACTGATCTCATACATCTAAGCAACACCAACAACACTAGGAGATCTTTTAGCACAACATGATGAAAACAGAAAGGAAAGATCCATATACTACATCAACAAAACCTTGGTAGGCTATGAAACGAACTATTCACCCATTGAGAAGGAATGCATAGCAGTAGTTCTTGCTTCACAAAAGTTTAGGCACTACATGTTGTCACATCAAATCAAGCTCATTGCAAAGATCAATCCATTAAAATACCTGTTATCAAAGGTGACTCTCATAGGACAAATGGCTTAATGGGTGATGATCTTGACAGAGTTTGATATAGAGTATGTAGAGCATAAAGAAATCAAAGGACAAGTGATCACAAAACAGCTAGCAGAAGCACCCATCTATGTTGAGAACCCTTTGATATCTGAGTTTCCTGACGAATCAATGTTCCTTATCAATCTCATAGCTCAGTGGAAGATGTACTTTGATGGATCGTTCACCCAACATGGATTAATAGCAGGCATTCTTTTCATCACCCCCCAAGGTGATTGCATCCCAAATTCATACAGGCTATCATTCCCGTGTACCAACAACATTACGGAGTATGAAGCCATAATCACAGGTCTAAGGATAGTGATTCAGCGGCAGATCCTAGAAATGAAAGTCTATGAAGACTCATAGTTGGTTATCAACCAAGTAAATGATGACTATCAAAATAAAGATGACAAGCTCACTCCTTACAAGAAGATGGTGGAGAATCTCAAAGACATTTTTATGGACATAACTTTTGAGAAAATTCCTCACATGAACAATAGAGCAGCAGACGTCATGGAAACAATCGAATCACTACTAGACATGTCGAACAACATTCTCCAATGTGAATTCTTGGTAGAACAGCTTCTCGTATCATATTTCAAAATCCCTGAATCTGAATTTGTGTGTCATTGTTGGTCCTGGATCCCTGTGGTACCATGACATCTTTACTTACCTTAATAGAGGAATCATTCCATCTGATATCACCTCGAACCTTAAAAATACCTCTGTTAAAAAGGCATCTCGATTTGTGATCCTAGGTGATACCCTTAACAGTTGAAGCATCGAAGGGACGTTACTATGATGTCTTAACCAAGAGGAATCCTTAACTGCTTTAACAAAAGTACACGATGGCATATGTGGGTCCCATTCTAGTGGTATGAAATTAGCTAAGAAACTATTGAGGATAGGGTACTATTGGCCAACCATGGAAAAATAAGCTCATCAGTATGTGCAAAAATGCATCTTGTGTCAATAGCATAGAGATCTGATTCATGCTCCAACTCAAGAATTGCAGCCAATGATCACACCATGGCCTTTTTCGTAGTGGGGACTTGACCTCATAGGAAAAATCACTCCAACCTCATCCAATGGCCACAATTTTATCATAACCACTACTGAGTACTTTACTAATTAGGTTGAATCCATTCCTATGACCTACATAATAGGGAAGCAAATAGCCAAGTTTATCCTAAATTACCTAATTTGTCGTTATGGTGTTCCACAAACCCTCATCTTAAACAATGGAACCCCTTTTAAAAATTAGGATGTGAATGATTTGTGCCAAAGATTCAATATCCAACACTGATTTTCTACCCCATACTATCCCCAAGGCAATGGCCAAGCAGAAGCTACCAACAAAACTATCTTGAAAATATTGAAGAAAACAATTAATGAAGTTGGTCATGACTGGAATCTACAGCTAAATCCCACTCTTTGGGCTTATCAAACCAGTATATGCATTCCTACAGGTGCAACCCCTTTCTATTTGGTCTATAGATCAGAAGCCATCTTGCCTATTGAGGTTGAGCTCCCATCATTGTATCACTGCAGAACCTGATAACTCAGGAAGAATACAAAGTATCTCGACTAAATGAGCTAGAATTCTTGGATGAACATCGTCTTGACACCCTTAATCACTTGCAAATATATCAAAACCCATTCAAACAGAGCTATAACAAGAGAATCAAATGTCGGTCATTCCAAGTAGGAGATCTAGTCTTAAAGCAAAATCAAAAGAACCTTCCAGATCAAGGCAGCAAAGGAAAGTTTGAGTCTAACTGGTTAGGTCCATTTGTCATCACAACAAGCTATGGATCAGGAGCATATCAATTGTCAACCCCTGAAGGTGAACCCTTGCAAGAGCCAACCAACAGCTTGCATCTCAAAAAAATTTATTCCTAATCCTAAAGGGTGTAAATCACAAAATACAAAAAAATTATAAAATAATCAAAATCCAAAAAAATGAGAAAAAGGATTGAAAAAGAAAAGAAAAAAATTGTCCTCTAGTAAAAACCACTTCAATGGCGCTTTGGGCAAGTACCTTGGTGAAAAAATGGTAAACAGGCACCTTGCGTAAATAAAGCATCTCCATCTATTCTTTGACTCTTTTGACCTATCATCCTTTGCATCGCCATTTATCCATCATCCACATCCTTACCATGGCTTGGCATTGTGAGGTATCATGAAACCTTTAGTACCACTTAGTAAATTCCAAAGGTCGGTTTGTCCTACTTTTATGAAAGTAGGATAGCATCACACTGGGGGCATTTCGTTTTAAGTCACAATCGGGTTCTTGTATATCTTGAGGTCAAATCTTATTCATAAAATACCAAAACATTCATAAAATCTTATCCAGAAAACCCAAAAACATTTGCAAAATCCTGTATAGCTAAAATCTAAAAACATTCAAAAAATTGTAAATTGAAAACCCAAAACATCCATAAAACATCAAAAAAACCCTAAAAAGGTCAAAATATCAAAAAATCCAAAAAATAGAGTCCCCTTTGTCAAACTACGGGTCTTTGAGCTTGAATGTAGGTACTTGGCCATCATTGGTGTGCCAACAAGACACCCTAGGTCAGTCCTTTAGGAGTCCATCATAATAAAATGTCATCTTTCACATGTGCATATCTTCATCTTGTAAATGGGTCGAGTCAGTCGAACTATGTGGTCTCTGTGTGTATAACATAGGCAAGGCTAATCTATGATCAACCCCTGAGGCCCCTACGATAGGTTTTTAGGTTAGGTTCTTGGTCGAAACTCAAAATCTCAGAAAACCCCTAAACATGAAAATATTGTTGAAAAAACTCAAAACATCCAAATATTCAGAAAACAAAAAACATTTGAAAATGGAAAACACAAAAAACAATAGAAAACATTCAAAAGATCTAAAAAGCCTCAAATATTTCAGAAAACTGTAAACAGCCTCAAAAAATATGAAAACCTAAAACATCCACATAAACTTTCAAAAAGACCAAAAACAGCCTCAAAACACTTGAAAATGCCAAAAACATTGAAATATTCCAAAAAATCCAAAATCCATTCCATCCCATCTCACTTTCACCTGCAATAAACTTTCACCCATAATAAATGATCGTCACCTTCAACGTTTGGCGAAACAAGTAGAAAGAAAACATAGCAAGTCATAAAGTGCGAACCTAAAAGTCAAAATCTAAAGTTTGAATCATAAGTAAATGCATCAGTGAGGTTTATAGCAACAACTCATCTTAGCATCATCATCCCAACATCAAAAAACCCTCTAATCAAGATTTCCTAGGATGTATCCTTCCTGCGATGGACATTAGAATCAAAAATCACCTTAGCTAAACTTAAACTAGGCAAGAGCTATAGATAACACTAACTCTTTGTCTTTGATATTTTCTAATGATTTATCTTAATGACCCATTTTTAGAATCTCTCGATGATGTCTAAATAAAATGATTTAGAGAGAAAGGAATGGGGCATCAATCATTATCTTTCATTTGTTGTGCTTGTGGATACTCTTGTAAAATAATCTTGGCGCATACTTGCTTTGTTGTGTGTAGGAAGGTTGTTTGGGGTATGTTGTTGACTATTATGTATGCTTTGGTCCAATATATTCTAAGCTCCTAACATGCATTCCAATGATGTTTTGGTATGTCAAGGTGTGAACAAGAACTATCCTATCTGTTTGTCGAGTCAAAGTCCATTACACTAGATACAACGTCGTCCTGGTTATCAATACATTGATGCATCGTGTCTATGTGTTATATCAAACAATAAGGAATGACGAAAAAATCTCAATCTCGAAGTGTGAGCATCTCATCATCTTGCATTTTGAATTGTCTCATCACCATCTCTAATAAAGTATCGATGGACAATAGACTTGTTGGATCTTTTGTAGTCATCATAATCAATGGTTATTCATTCTTTATTCTTCTATCTTCTCTCTGTGCTAACCTGGTATCATGAAAGTCAACAAAAACATCATGAATGCATCCACCCTACATCCACAAACCATCAGCATAATCATTGCATATCACATCATACATTCTGCATTCTCATTTGAGTTGTGATGAATAATATAGATTTGTTATTCTAAGCATCTTAAATCATTGCATAAGAATTTTCATCCATTGCACACATCATCATAATAAACATGCATAGAAAATATACAAAAATAAATGCATCCACGTCATTTGTATCCATAACATCTGCATATCATCATCATCCATCCATATCATATCGTGAAAAGATAATGAAAAAGAACATAACATTGCATCCATCCATATCATGATCATTGCATATCACATAGGCATAAATAATAAAGTAAATGCATCAATATCATATCCATCCATACATAGAACAAGGTGAACACATCATAGCATGAATCATTTGTATTTGTATCATATATATATCAAAAAATGAGTGTCATGGTACAAAATTTGGGTCAGTATATGAACATCGATCAAAAGTACAATATCCACGAGGCTATAAAAAAGGAGCCCATGAATGTATATTTGTGATAAAAAATAGGGAAAAATCGAAAGGTATCTATACATAATAGCTAGCCCTAATGGCTGCTACCATATCCAGCCTGTCTCTTAGGCTGATCCTCTACTTGTGGACGTCCATCACTACGCTGTGAAAAATTTGGTTGTCTCAAAGCCATTGGAACATCACGATGATAATGTTACCTATAATATGCAGCTTCGGTAATTGCCTCTCTATACAGCCACCCTGACACTGTCTGACCATGGGTGGCCACCATCATTGCCTCGATCTGCTAGCGCCTAGCAGCCTCCTGGTCTCTCTCTACTGCCATAGTTTGTACTCTCTGCAATGCATGATCTCTCTTGGTTGTGACTACAACCACTTGTTGTCGAGCCTAGTCTCACTTAGCAGTAATAACCAAAATTTGTTGGCGGGCCTGATCCCGTTCCTAGTCAATATCTACACCTGCTGCTATAGCTATTGTATCTGAGCATCCCAAGCATCTGGTGGTGGTGGTGGTGTTGGTTGCTACTGAACTGTTGGAGGTTGTTGGGGAGGTTGCTACTATGCAACTAGAGGAGCCCTCAAAACCTGACCATCCTGGTCGTCGTGGCCATCCTGGCTATCATGTCCCCTGCCTCTCCCAACTCTACTCCCTTTGGGCAGAACACCTGTTGGATCCGTCAAACATCGGGGAGGGACGTGTTAAATAGGCGCATGACAACAAAGAGGGGGGGTGAATCAGTTGTCACACAAATTCAAACTTAAAACTTTATCACTTATCAAATCTTCAACCACACTATTTTGTTATTAAATATGAGAATGAAACACAGATAACAGAAAGTAAATCAACACAATGAACACCAAATTTTTACTTGGAAAACCCAATAAGGGAAAAACCACGGTGAGGGTTAACTCACAATATAAATATTTAAAACAAAGGCTCGCTGCCAAGGGCTCACTGCCCAAAAGAGGACTCACTGTCCAAATACAAAGGCTCGCTGCCTACAAAAAGGACTCACTGTCCAATAGGGAGGCTCACTGCCTACAGATACAAAAGAGAACAAAAGATCAACCATTGTAATTAAAGCACATTCACAATATTATAGAAACCCTTGTCTCACTGTCTTCAACACAACTCACACACACACTTCTGCTCTTATGATTTGTGGCTCACTTTCGCCACTTTGCATCACACTGTCATACAATTCTTCACAACTCGCCTTGCTTTTAAACCGTTCTCAACCTTAGAAACATTTACCAAGGTCGGCCACAATACACCATTTCGTAAATTCAAATTAGGTCAGCAACTCTAAATTCCCGTGGTGGAAAGGAATAAGAGTGGACTAATAAAATATAAAAATAATATTTTTGAATCTTCTATATGCTTCCTTAATTAAATTTTATTCTTCAAATGAAGTGTAAACACCAGGTTAGAAAAACCTAATGAAAACACAAATTATTAATGATTCACATGCTTCCCAACAAGAAGCTGACACACAGATGACACAACATGCTTCATTATACAGGAGAATACATCTCAGAATCTTCCAAATACATCTGTAGTAAAAACAACAGGCTTCAAACACTGAATTCCTTTCACCAATCAATTTGGGCTATGCAGACACATAAAAATACTGAAACATGATTTTCGGATTACAAAAATCCAAACCTCTTCGCCAGAGCAAAGGAAAGACCTTCACAAGACATCTACCGGATCCGCACGATCTGAAACAAAATAGTGAAGAAATGTGTAGCAAACATTTCTCTCAGTCCACAGAACACTGACACTGCTGGTAGAACACATATACCGGTGGACACAACTTCTACGTATCATCTCACCAGAAAGTGAAACTCAGACTATATCACCATCAGACCACCATCAACATGCCTTCAGATCCGCACAGGCATAGGATCAACACAGGAGAAATGCAGAGCACATACCAGAGCACATTTTGAACACACTCAACACTCTAACTTCACTTCTTTATTTAATTTTCTTAAAATCACTTATACTACACAATTACAACACCATAAAGATAGCTCCATGTACTCATAGCATCTCAACATCTCAACCATACATGTACAAACATCAACATACTGAATAGTGTTGACATCAATGACAACATTAATGACAACACCACCAAACTAGCCCATATCTGCAACAATATCCCCCTTTGTCATTGATGGCAACACATAACCTTCTCTCCCCCTTTAACATCAATGGAAAAGAACAACTGCTCTGATTACTCCCCCTTAGGAGTACACTCAAACTACAACAATGAAAATATTTTCTACTCCCCCAACGGAGTAGACCCATCAATTAGTCTAGGTAAATGAAGAATTTGTGAACTCACTGGACTTATGCACCTTCATGTGCACCTAGTTAGGAGGGTCAACGACCCCCAACCTCTCTGTAAGATGCTCGAAAGTATCCTTCGGAAGAGCCTTAGTAAATATGTCTACAATTTGTTCCTTTGTTGTTACATACTCCAATCTGACCTCATTCTCCAACACTTTCTCTTTCAAAAAATGATACTTGATAGATATGTGCTTCGTTCTTGAATGCATAACCGGATTCTTTGAAATATTTATTGCACTTATATTATCACAGAAAATAGAAATAGGTTCATCACATACTACACCAATATCTTTCAAAGTTTGCTTCATCCACAAAACTTGTGTGTAGCTGGATGTTGCAGCAATATACTCTACCTCTGCAATAAATAAAGAAACTGAGTCTTGCTTCTTACTCAACCATGAAACCAATCTTCCACCAAGAAAGAAAGCACCACCACTGGTACTCTTTTGGTCATCTACACATCCAGCCCAATCAGCATATGTATAAGCACTCAAGGTAAAGTCATTACTCTTAGGATACCATAGTCCATAATCTAGTGTGCCCTTAAGATATCTAAATATCCTTTTTACAACCATAAGATGTACTTCTCTAGGATCTGCTTGAAATCTAGCAACTAAACACACTGCATGCATAATATCTAGTCTAGTAGCAGTGAGATACAACAGTCCGCTAATCATGGATCTGTATTTTCTCTAATTAGTCTTAGCAGATTCATCATCCTTGCTCAGCTTACATCTGGTTACCATAGGAATACAAACCGGTTTAGAATCTTCCATCCCAAACTTTTTCAACAACTCTTTTACATATTTAGACTGTGAAATGAATATGCCTTTATCAATTTGATTCACTTATAGACCAAGGAAGAAATTCAATTCACCAATCATAGACATCTCAAATTCTTTCTGCATTTCTTCAACAAACTTTTTACACATGCCTTCATTTCCTCCAAAAATGATGTCATCAACATAAACAACTACAATCAACATCTTATTACCTTGCACTTTGAAGTAAATATTACTGTCAGTAGAACCTTTGTTGAATCCTTGCTTTGTTAGATATTTGTTGAGTCTTGCATACCAAGCTCTGGGAGCTTTCTTCAATCCATACAATGCTTTCTTCAATTTACAAACCATGTCTGGTTTGTCAGACAGCTGAAATCCTTCAGGTTGCTCCATGTATACTTCTTCGTCCAACTCACCATTTAGAAAGGTTGGCTTAACATCCATCTGATATACCTTAAAGTTCTTGTGGGCAGTGAATGCCAAAAAAATTATGATAGCTTCCATTCTGGCCATAGGGGAAAATGTCTCCTCAAAATATATGCCTTTAACTTGTGAATATCCTTTGCATACCAATCTTTCTTTAGTCCTCACTACTTCTCCATTTTCATTCAGTTTGTTTCAGAACACCCATTTTGAGCCAATCACATTCTTGTTCATAGGTCTAGGGACTAGTTCTCATGTCTGATTCTTCTCTATCTACTACAATTCTTCTTTCATAACTCTCATCCAACTTTCATCTTCACATGCTTCTTTCATAGATTTAGGTTCTATTTTAGAAAGTAAACAAAAATTTACCTCAGCTGCAACTCTGCTTCTTGTCTTTACTCCTCCACTCTTGTCTCCAATTATTTGATCTTCCGGATGATTCTTCTGTACATATTTAGGAGTCCTAATAGTATGTTCTGGTTCTTTCTCTTCTTCCACTTGTTCCTCTTCTTCTTTTTCTTCTTCTTCTTCCTTCTCCTTATTTTCTTCAGGTATATGTCTGCAGATAGGATCATCAAGTTCAACTTCACTTATCTCAATAGGTCTACGTATGTCTTCATCAAATTTCACATTATCACTTTCAATAATCTTCCTCAACCTTTTGTTAAAGCATTTGTATGCCTTGCTAGTGGTAGAGTATACAAGAAATATTCCTTCATCACATCTAGCATCAAACTTTCCAAGATTTTCATCTTCTTTTTTAATATAGCACCTGCTTCCAAATACCTTAAAATATTTCACAGTAGGAGTCTTACCAGTCCATAACTCAAAAGGTGTCTTTGTGTTGTTATGTCTGATTTGAACTCTATTAAGAACATAAACAGTAGTATGAATCGCTTCTCTCCAATATACATCTGGTACATTAGATTCTTTCATCATAGTTCTAGCAGCTTCTTGTACTGTCCTGTTTTTCCTTTCAACTACTCCATTTTGTTGTGGGGTTCTCAGAGCAGAATACTGTCTTTTTATGCCATGCTTCTCACATAATATATTAAATTCACCAAAAGTGAATTCACCACCTCTATCCGATCTTAAACATTTTATTTTCAAATTTACTTCATTTTCCACTCTTGCTTTGAATACCTTAAACCTATCCAGGGCCTAATTCTTTTCTCTGAGAAACACAACCCATGTCATCCAAGTGTAATCATCAATAAGCAGCATGAAATATATATCACCATTCAAGCTTCTAGTCTAAGTCGGACCACAAAGATCAATATGTACCAACTCCAACATATCGGTAGTAGAATATTCTTTTTCCTTTAAAGCTACATCTTTTCTGCTTCCGTAGTTGACAACTTCTGCAAATAGCGTTAGTAGGTCTTGTGATTCCAGGCAGTCCTCGAACTATTTCCTTTTTATTGATCTTGACCAAGTTATCAAAGTTCACATGTCCCATTCTCTGGTGCCATAACCAACTTTCATTGATCTGAGATACAAGATAATGACCATGAACTCCTTTCATCTTATAGATGTTTCCATGAGTTCTTCTTCCAACAGCAATCATGTCTCCATTTCTAGATCCTTTTTTTATTTCATAGGTATTGTTCTGAAACACAAGCTTAAATCCATTGCTACACATCTAACCAACACTCAAAATATTATGCCTCAAACCCTTCATATAATATACATCATCAGTAATATGCACTCCATCAAAACTGATTGAACCCTTACCATAGATCTTAGCTCCTGAATCATCACCGAACATGACTAAACCACCATCATATTTTTTAAGTTTAGTGAACTTACTCTTATCTCTGGTCATGTGATTTAAACATCCATTGTCAATTACCCAGTAGTCTTCATCCTATCTTGCATGAAATACGGTAACTAGAGTACCTTCCATCCTATTCTTCTTAACTTTTGGAGCCCTTTTGCTTACACACTTTCCAAGGTTAGTGGATAGAGATTTATTTTCAAAATCTGAGAATAAGTATTCACTATCATCAACCTCATTTTCAGATTCATCATCAAAAATACCTGCCTCTTCCTTAACATAATACAGCTTCTTATACCTTTTATCCTTCCTATCCTTATCCTTATAATCCTTGTTTTTCTTATGTGCAGCCCTATTCGGACATCTTGAAGCATAATGACCAATATTACCACAACTAAAGCATTTAAAGGGAAACATACCTTTATACTTCCTGGTACCTTTCTTCAACTTCCTGGTGAAGTTGGATTCCAACTCATCAACATCATCGCTATCTGGTTCCTCCTCAATCTTCATTTCCTTAAATGTGGTTTCTATCTTTTCTTCTATCTTGTCATCTTTCCAGAACTTTCTTAATTCAAATGCTTGCAGGGTTCCAAACAAGTGTTCCAAGGTGTACTTCTTAGGGTCATACATTTCTTCAATCACCGAGATCTTATCGTTGTAGCAATCTGGTAGGGTGATCGGGATCTTCTCTATTATGTCTTCATTTTGCTAGCTTTCGTCCTTGATTTCTAACCTCATTTGCAATCTGTTCAACCCTATGAAAGAAACTTGTAAATTCTTCACCATCTTCCATTTTCAAGTTCATAAATCTATGCTTTGCCGCCAGTCTCTTTGTCAATTTCACTTTTTCATTCCCTTCATATATGTCTTCCAGCTTCTTCCAGACATCATATGTAGTTTCCAACGAATTAACCTTGATTTGCTCATTTTTAGATAAATAACTGCAAATCACATACTTTGTCCTCTCATTTTCTTCATAAGCAGAGATCTCATCTGTAGTATTAACACCACTGGATGGAAGTGTATACTTATTCTCAATAGCCTCCCAGGTCTTGAAACCAAGAGAGATAATATATCCTCTCATCTGTCCCTTCCAATCTTTGTAGTCAGTTCCATCAAACATAGGGATCGACAACTTGTGTGCCATCGAATCTTCCTTAAGCGGTTAAGCTCTACACAAGGAACCACAAGCTCTGATACCAATTGTTAAACAAGAGCAGGACAACTAAGAGGGGGGGTGAATCAGTTGTCACACAAATTCAAACTTAAAACTTTATCACTTATCAAATCTTCAACCACACTATTTTGTTATTAAATATGAGCATGAAACACATATAACAGAAAGTAAATCAACACAATGAACACAAGATTTTTACGTGGAAAACCCAAGAAGGGAAAAACCACAGTGAGGGTTAACTCACAACATAATGATTATAAAAAAAAGGCTCACTGCCCAAAAGAGGACTCACTGTCCAAATACAAAGGCTCACTACCTACAGAAAGGACTCAATGTCTAACAAGGAGGCTCACTGCCTACAGATACAAAAGAGAACAAAAGATCCACCACTACAATTAAAGCACATTCACAGGATTACAAAAACCCTTGTCTCACTATCTTCAACACAACTCACACACACACTTCTGCTCTTATGATTTGTGGCTCACTTTCATCACTTTGCATCACACTATCATACAATTCTTCACAACTCCCCTTGCTTTTATACCATTTACAACCTTAGAAACATTTACCAAGGTCGGCCACAATACACCATTTCATAAATTCAAATTAGGTCGGAAACTCTAAATTCCAGTGGTGGAAAGGAATTAGAGTGGACCAATAAAAATATAAAAATAATATTTTTGAATCTTCTACACGCTTCCTTAATTAAATTTTATTCTTTGAATGAAGTGTAAACACTAGGTCGGCCAAACCTAATGAAAACACAAATTATTAATGATGCACATGCTTCCCAACAAGAAGATGACACACATATGACACGACACACTTCATTATACATGAGAATACATCTCAGAATCTTCCAAATACATTCGCAGCAAAAACAACAAGCTTCAAACACTGAATTCCTTTCACTAGTCAATTCGGGCTGTGCAAACACACACAAAAATACTGAAACATGATTTTGAGATTACAAAACTCCAAACCTCTTCGCTAGAGCAAAGGAAAGACCTTCCTAAGAAATCTACCAGATCCATACGATCTAAAACAAAATAGTGAAGAAATGTGGAGAAAACATATTTCTCCCAGTCCACAGAACACTGACATTACCGGTAGAACACATATACTGGTGGACACAACTTCTATGTATCATCTCACCAAAAACTAAAACTCAGGCAATATCACCATCAGACCACCATCAACACACCTTCAGATCCACATAGGCATAGGATCAACACAGGAGAAACGTGGAGCACATACCAGAGCACGTTCTAAACACACTCAACACTCTAACTTCTCTTCTTTATTTAATTTTCTCAAAAACACTTGGAAACTCACCAATACTACACAATTACAACACCATAAAGATAGCTCCATGTACTCACAGCATCTCAACCATACATGTACAAATATCAACATATTGAACAGTGTTGACATCAATGAAAACATTAATGACAACACCACCAAACTAGCTCATATCTGCAACAGGACGAACCACACATCATATGTAGGCATAGTCTGAGCTACCGCATGTCCCTGATCATATGCCCAAGGCTAGGCCACCAACTGTCTGAAGCTCTCAACGACCTCTAGAGCTGGGATTAGTTGGTCCCCATGTGGGAATCTCTCTAGTCAATCTTGCGAAAATAGCCTTGTATGCATCGTTGGGTCTTTCCTGGACCTCCCCAAACTGTCATGCTACCCTGTCTGGTATATGTCTCTCAATAATGTGGTGCTCTCAACCCTGCATGTATCAAGTCTACCTAGTGAAATAGAGTTGTTTATTATCATCGAACCATGGCAGCATCTGAAGCCATGGGCACCAGCGAAAGACTGTCATATTGTTGGGAATAGGATGTCATTTAATTGCAATCCTAAACATATTTCATGTATCTCCTAAGTCCTTGGAAAGTGTTCCCCAACACTAGGATTAGAAAGAGATTAAATTCGAATGAAATGAATATGTAAATTGACATTTGTAATTATTCCTAAATGATAGGAACATGTGGGGACGTCCAATAAGAGATCCTACAAGATAGGAGCACATGGGGCACCCACATGAAAGGTGGAACCCACCTTGCTTAAGTTAACTGTTTGGAGGATTGATAACACTTCAGTAATGCATGTAAAGATCCTACAAATTAGGGATTGATATTTATATGAGTGGAGTTTAGTTCAATTAAGTTATGGTTCAGTTATCTTCAGTTGCATGTAGTTAGTTTGAGTTGAATTCTAGTTGACTTCAATTGACTTGAGTTGCATGACTAATGACTTCAGCTGCATGACAGATAACAGGTGGATACTTTCAGTTAAGTGGGGATGATCAATCATGCATAATATTTGCATGAATTGGTGGAGAGATATGTTTCAGTTAACTAAGATTGACTTGGACCCACCTTGGGCGCCCAAGTTGGCATCTTTGAGTTAACACGTTTTGCATGAGAAGATATTTACAAGGCTCATTCAAGTGGGCCCATTCTTGGGCGCCAACTTTGAGGTGATGCTTGCAAGATATTTTCTTGACTAGAGTTCAATTAAGTGTTTAGTTTGGGGCGCCTAAATTGAGGAAGACTTTAGTTTGACTTCAGATTACACGATGGAACTCTACTTGCACAATCTAGGCATAGATTTTTATGAGGAGCTTGATGCTCTTATATTGTACAACTCTTATGAGTATACATATTCAATTATTGTCTATTAATTGCAGCAAGTGCATCAAGGTTTGCTGGAGGTTAGCAAGTTGAGCTTGTGCATGTGTGAGGGTTTGAAGCATGGCATGGGATGTGTGGATTCATGCTTGGTCACATGGAATGCATGGATAGCTTGTGCTGCAGAAAGTGTATGAGAGTTCCATGAGAGTTTATTGCAGGTTGTGAAGAAGGATTGTTGAAGGAAAGGAAGCATATCAATCAAGGATTGATATAGTATTATTGTAATCTTGTTCTAAGGTTAAATAATACACACACTATTGATTTTGGTGGAGTTTTTTCTCGAAAGGGTTTCTCCACGTATATGTTGTGTCACTTCTATCTTCTTGTCTCATTCTTCTACAATATTTTGTCTCTTTCTGCAATTGGTAAAATTGATCTAAATAGATTAATCATACACAAAGAATTGTGACAAAGAACACTTAATTAAATCTATAATCTCATAGGTTTACAAGTTTTAGGCTACAAATTTTACCTTTGTTTTCAACACATATCATCTATCACCCATCTCCAATACAGGAGCCCAATCTATCTAGTGTTCCTGAGAGTAATGGCACCTCTGTATCTCCAAATAATGGGATCATTTGGCTCCACGTCTACCATCTGAACAATAGGTCAGAGCACGGAAATGTGCTCCCATGCCCAAATATGTAGTAGAGTCACCCCTGCACCAATGGCTCTCCCATCGCAATAGACAAAATCATGCAAATCATGATATAAGGAGGCTAGCATCATGGGCCCCCATGCAAAAAGTGTCCTATACAAAATTTGATGCCACACCAAGCCCCATCTTAGGTTGAATCCTTTGCTACATCTATCTGGAGCCACCAAGCCCAAAATGATGGCCGCAATGATCAATCTAAAATTTGACACATGACCTCTGTACGACTCCAAGTTAATCTATGATGTAACCAAAGTGATCTACTCCATCTCCATGACCTCAAGGCAGGCGTCGAATCCGGCATCAGTGTCATAAATCACACAATCTCCATGAATCAGCAAACACAATATACACCACACATCCTCTAGAGTAATCGTCGCCTCCCCCATTGGAATGTGGAAGGACAAGGTCTCACTATGCCATCTCTCACACAGAGCCATCATCATCGCTAGGTGTGTCTGAATCACAGGTGCATATGCAATGTACCAAAGGCCAATCTCTCCCAGGTGCTCCTTGCGTAACTCTGATAGATCACCTAATCTCTCCAAAATGGTGGGCTTGTGCTCCTGCGACATCAGTGGTGGAAAGACCTCCTACATCCACAAAGTGCACGACATTAGGAAATCATCAAAATTTGGCCCAATTTGAAATTTATAGCTCAAAAATCACAATAGCATCGCTATATATTTATATTTCAAATTGTGACGCCCGAAGAATTTAAAATTGCAAATCAAAAGATGCATCACCAAATAAGCTAGTGTTGCAATTTGACCTTTGGCAAACCCTAACCCTAATTTCTAAATCGGAAAGTGCATCACCAAACAAGTATGCATCGCCATTTAAAATTAGAAACCCTAATTTTAAATCGTGAATAGTCTCACCATATAAATGTGTCACTATAATTCATCTGGGCGTCGCTAATTTTAGTTTGGGCGTCGCTATATAGCAATGTTGCCAAAGTTTGAACTTCAAAGCATAATAAATGCATCGAAAATTCAAATTTCAAATCAAGTTTGGAGTTACATACCAGTAGTCCTGTGCTTGGAAGCTGCTGGAACTCTCGAACTTGGTCGGACATGTGCCTAGGAAGCTTTCGGCCCACCATTTCTTTGGTGGGTCAGAGCTCAAACCACAAGAATCTCTTAAGTGTGAATGCACAAATGAATTGAAAATGACCCTTTTTGGCCTATTTAAGCTAAAAAATTAGGGTTTTTTGCCCTAATTTAACCTTGAAGATAGGGTTTATTATCATTTTCACCAGTTTTTCCAATATGGACCTAATTTTGCATCATTTTTTGCATTTTTGGCATTATTCTTGCATCCCAGAGCCTTTTCGGACCCTTGGGTCAGCTTTTAAACCTTTATCGAGAAATCAACCCAAAATTCAAAATTCTCACTCGATTTCTTAAGGGGCCAGGGAATCAGCTTTATCCTTCCATTGGGGCATCTAAAAGATCAAAAAATAAATAAATTGATTTAAGCAGTAGTTATGATCCAAAAAGCGTTATTCTTTGAACTGAAGCAACAAGTACCTCGCTTCAATGTAGACACTAAAAAATGTCCTAATCGATATCATACACTTGAAACATATTTACTAACATCATTTCCTCTTTAACCCATACTCTTTTCACGCAATTAATTAAATTAGCCTAGCTATTTAATTAATTGCATCATTTTCATCTATTGGCCTAATTAATTTACTCAGGTTAATTCATACCCCTTCATGCTAACATTTCATCTCATTAAATTAAATACATCAAAATGTTTAATTTAATTCTCTAAGTCATTTTATTTAATTAAATAACCCTAAGTTATTTAATTAAATATCATTTCACCTTTCTCACATTTATTAAATCAATTAATTTAATAAATATCACTTTAATTCTTCTAATCCAGGTGATCCTACAATACTGGTTTACAATTTATGGGATATCCTATTTTTTGTTGAAATCACATATTTTTAGAAAATATAATGATTTAAGCCTTGAAAAGTTTCATTTAAAGAATTCCAACTGAAGAGGGTTTGATCGAACCACCTTAGATCAAACCCCCTTGGATAGAACCTCGCTAGTTTTAAACCATATACCTATAACGAAGTCTCCTTTACACCTATCAAAATGTTGATAAAAAACCACTTTTGATTTACCTTTTGGGGGATCAAATGAATTCATTTAAAATTTATTTTTTGTATGTATTCCTTATTATAAGCTTCCCAAAAAGTATAATTTTAAATAAATTTAATTTAATTATTATATTTATTTTTTATTTCTTGTGAATGTAGGTTTTTCACGAAAATCAAGCTCTTTGTTCTGCACATGTGGAAAAATAGCAAATTATCAAAAAATTTGAAAAATATCGTGCACTAGATATTGAAGTCCTTGATCCAACAAAAAAATGAATTTCTTACATACAAAAAAGTTATGTTGTATACTGATCGCTATATCTTGAATTGTAATTAGTTTGACTTGAAACTTGATTAAGGAAAAAATATTCAATAAAACACAATGAAACCAAATGAAAGTGCTAGATATCATAGTTACAAATTTAAATTTGAAAAAAAAAATTTTATCCTTCATGGAAAAAATTATATTGTATCAGTGAGCATCACTCCTTAAAAATGGTGTTTAAAAAAAAACTAGTTTTAAAGAGATGGAAAAAGTGCAATTTGATTCCAAATTTTTTGAAAAATATATTTAGAATCTGAGAAAAATGTCACAAATAACTGGTTTCATCATCTTCAAATTCCTCACGATTTAGCCGCTATAGGTGCCCGAAAGTGAAGATTTAGTTAGAAAAAATCAGTTCAGTGTCCAATTTGGCCAAAAATTGTAAACCAGTATTGTGGGATCACCCATCCCCTAATTTCATAATTTTTTTTTTTTTAATTAGCAATTAAACTAATTTTCCTTTAAGCAAAGGGAATATTCCTTATCCCCTTTTTGCACAATTAAAACTTTGTTTTAATTTGTAAAATGTCTTGTTTCCTCACCCTTGAGAATATTCTAAGGAATATTCTTATTCCTCCATCATTTGAAAAAGGGATATTTTCACTTGGCTTCTTAAGCAAGTTTTAACCTTCAACTTGTTGAACAAGTCACCCTTACCTTGTGTGAGCAGGTCAAAAGTGTGTTTTTTTTAGGCAAGTGTAAACCCTTGAATAAAATATCATCATGCATTCTCATCCATTGTTGAGAATCCATGATCTATGTCTCTCATCCCCTTCATCTTGGACCGTTGATTAATCTTTTCAATCTCAACCCTCCATTTCTCATTTGCTTTCCTATAAATAGGTCACTATTTGGAGACAAATGGATCCATTTGTTAATTGCAAATTTATGTTATTGAATTCCATATGCACTCACACTCATATTTACTCACTTTTTAGCTTATCTTAGTTAATTGCATAATAGCTTAGAGCATCCATTAATGGCTTCCATGCATCCATCTTAGTTTGTATATGAATTAGGGTTTTGATCTTTTAGCTTAGAATTAACTTAGATTAGCTTAGCAATAGCATAATTAGATCATTTGTAGCATAAAATCATGTTAACTTAGCTTGCATCATGTTCATTTTTAGCATAAACTAGGTTTTCATACATCAATCACAATGGTTTCATTGATTCTCTTCCATAGAATTGACTGAAATAGGCTCATTGATCACGAGATTGGGAAAGGGTCATCGTTTCACATTAACACAACACCAATTCCAAAGCAGGATAAGTTTCAGATGGGTTAGATTAGGAATTTAACTGTTTTCTTAGTTTGTATCTTTCAATTTCAGTAAAATGCTTAATTTAGATTTCCAATTTGAATGATCTTGTTTGTAGATGCAGGTTTGTTTGGAAAAGTTATGATTCGATTCATCATGAATCAAGTGTAATCGACCCTCATCGATATTCCATCATCTCACAATTACTGATCATTTATAATACTGATGTAGCTTCTAGTTATAGTAATTGTTGTATTCGTTAAGATGTGATTAATGCTCCATTTATCCCACAAAAGTGCTCTATTGTTCTTTACTAATGTCCTGCCTACATATGTCAATTTTGGGAAATTAAACTAGTGTGCACCATACCTGCCATCATGGATGATAGGTTGAAGAAGATTTGGAGAAAAGAGATAAGAGACTATTTCATTGAGTACAAGGATATTCAAATTTATGATATTCATACTTTTAAACACCATTATGGTCACTTTATTTTATGTGCAATACGTGTGTTGTACATTGTAGTGTTATGATTTTGATGCAAGATTTAGTGTTGCCTAGGACCTACAATCTCTATCCTTCTTATACAATGTGTTTTTCTTCTTTCTTGCTTAGGTTCCTTTTATCCCTGATTTAAGAGTGGTTTGTTCCCAACAAATTAATTTGCAAAATTTGGATAAGACTCTATAGCTTGTTAGCTCTGATGTTTCAGGTTTCTCTACTGGATCCATCATCAAGGACTATCTTCTGCAATGTTACTAAACTATTTTCAAGGTCTGATAGTTGATTGTTTGTTTTCCCTTGTACCATCTTTTAACCCTATTGGCTTGTTAATTTGACCAGTATCTCTTGTGCTTTCTCAATCATTTGATCCTACTGGATTCTTGATTTTCCTTCTAATTCTTGTGGTTGCTTTCGTACATAAGTTAGCTTTCTGATATGTACTTGGTTCTATGGTATTCTTTCCATATTTTACAATTATACTTTAGCTTT
Organism: Sequoia sempervirens; assembly: GCA_007258455.2. Taxonomy (NCBI): domain Eukaryota; kingdom Viridiplantae; phylum Streptophyta; class Pinopsida; order Cupressales; family Cupressaceae; genus Sequoia; species Sequoia sempervirens. The sequence continues at coordinate 427,053,804 of VDFB02058242.1, read as the reverse complement.
ACTACATTTACTTTGTTCTTTGACCCATTCGGTTTTTATTGGGTAGTACAACCAATGCTTTGGTGTAATTTTTCATTTTCTTACATTCATAAACTCTGAGTTTCAGAATATTTGAACCTAACTATAGAATTTGCATATAAGGACACTGCAGATTTTCTCCAGGAGGTAAATATATATACATTTGCATGCTATTTTCATGATTTTGACATCATACCAATTATCTAAATCTATTTGTATGAAACTGTAGGTTACCTCTCGAAAGTATCAAGAATAGTATTGGTACAACAAGGAAAAGCCATATGTATACTTTACAGTAGAGCAGTTTTCTCAGAGATTCAAGCAATTTCATGTTGGGCATGGGTTATCAAAAGAACTGTTGAAACCTTATGATAAGTCCAAAAGCCATAAGGATGCTCTGTCTTTCAGCAAATACTCATATAGGAAATGGGAGTTGTTCAAGACATGTTTTGACCGAGAATGGCTACTTATGAAGAGAAACTCATTTCATTATGTGCATTGTAACTCATATTTTCAGTCTTGTGACTAAAAATAAAAATTGTAATACTCTATTCTAAGCTGTAACTAGAACACCTTTCTTTTATTAATGAAGTTCACCAATTTTTCCTTCTCAATGGTTGTCTTATTGTGTGCAATTGATGATTGATGTGTATTTCTGTGTTTTATGTTTAAATCCTTAAATATCAATCAATTAAAATGACTAAATATACTATTAATTGACATCAATTAATAATTAAATTGACTAAATATACTACCAATTAACATAAATCAGTGAACAGTGAATAAATATGACTAAATATATGACTTGTGAAATAAAAATGACTAAATATACTACCAATTGACAGAAATCGGTGAACAATGAATAAATATGACTAAATATATGACCTATGAAATAAAAATGACTAAATATACTACCAAATTGATCAAAATGATGATTAAAATTAATGACTAAATACACTACCAATGGACAAAAATCAGTGAATAAAAATGACTAAATAAGTGACCAGAATATAGCAATCAATGACTAAATCAACGATTAAATATATCAGTGAAAAAAAAATGACTAAATAAGTGACCAGATTACAACACGAATGGTGGTGGTTGTTGGAACTTGGCTACAAAAATACCTAATAAGGAAGAATGGTTTTCCTGCATTCGAAGATTATGAAATACATAAGAAGAATATACACTACTCACATTTGGTGGTGGCAACCAATATAAAACTAGCGAGGTATCATGGAAGACCTACAAATAAATAGCTATGGAAATTTTCTATAGAAGAGCATGAGACAATCATAGATGTGTTGCAAAAAAGAGAGGACGCAGATGGTACAATGGAATAAGTAAATACAAGCAAATATAGTTTTAGTTTTATATTGTCCTTTTAAATAGATTAAATACATGTTTTGATACTTCTTGTGTCTTATTAGTTGAAATTGATTTAAATTGTCATTTTATATCCTTAAGCCATCATCACCAATTCATCACATACTTTGAGACAAAAAGGAGAGTCCATGTAGATTCAACCTATACAACATGGAATACTTGGTAAAAATAGGTAATTATTAGTTAAATTATATTTAAATACATGTTTTGATTGTATATTGATATTTCTTGTACATTAATAGTTAAAATTAATTTATTATCCTTTTTTGTATCCTTAAGCCATCATTACATTGATCTCATACTTTGAAACAAAAAGGAGAGGATGTAGATTCAACCTACAAACATGTGTGGAATACTTTTAAATAGAGGTACAAGTTGTGTACATATAGATAGTTTTATATAAATTAAAATAAATGTTTTGATGATTTCATTGATATTGTTTGTATCATTTTGATATTAGGTGGCGTGAAGACCTACTACATTCTAGGCACAAGTTTCAGATTTTCTTGAGATGGCATAGCCAAATTTTGTAAACACTGTTTTGAGTTGACATATATGTACATAAATAATTACACAATTACACATTTTGTACAAATTTGTATACATGTACATACACAATAATACTCTACACTTTTATGTATCAAAATCAATATTTGTGTTTGTTAAATGTGCATGTTTTCCTACTTTGAAACTTTAAATTTGATTGTATAATCACTAAATATCATGTATATTGTTGTTAAATTTGGTTGCCTTGGGAAACTTCACCAAATTTTGAGAATTTATTTGATCCCCTTAAGACATTGTATTAGGACCCCTTAAGACATCCTATTAGGACATGAATTAAATAAACATTGACACTATTTAAATTGTATAGAATGTGATTGTTATGATGAGTCATCCTAAAGTCTAAGCTACTTAATTATATCAATTGTGATTAAACATGAGACATGTACTTTGAAGTATTCCATCCCCTTAAGACGTCCTATTAGGACATATCCTAAATATTTATACTTAAACATATCATTTACTATGATGAGCCACCCTAAAGTCTAATACTTGTTTATATCATCAAATATTTATACTTAATTATATCATTTTTTATGATGATTCACCCTACTTTAAAACTTTAAAACTTTAAATTTGATTGTATAATCACTAAATATCATGTATATTATTGTTAAATTTGATTTCCTTGGGCAACTTCACCAAATTTTGAGAACTTCATTGATCCCCTTAAGATGTCATATAAGGACCCCTTAAGACATCCTATTAGGACCCCTTAAGACATCCTATTACAACATGAACTAAATAAACATTGACATTATTTAAATTGTATAGAACTTTATTGTTATGATGAGTCATCCTAAATTCTAAGTTACTTAATTATATCAATTACAATTAAATATGAGACATGTACTTTGAAGTATTTCATCCCCTTAAGACGTCCTATTAGGACATATCCTAAATATTTATACTTAAGATCATATCATTTGTTATGATGAGTCACCCAAAAGTCTAATACTTGTTTATACTTAATTATATCATTTGTTATGATGAGTCAGCCTACTTTGAAACTTTAAATTTGATTGTATAATCACTAAATATTATGTATATTATTGTTAAATTTGGTTGCCTTGGGCAACATCACCAAATTTTGAAAACTTTGATCCCCTTAAGACTTTGTATTAGGATCCCTTAAGACATCCTATTAGAACCCCTTAAGACATCCTATTACAACATGAATTAAATAAACATTGACACTATTTAAATTGTATAGAATGTGATTGTTATGATGAGTCATCCTAAATTCTAAGTTACTTAATTATATCAATTGTGATTAAATATGAGACATGTACTTTGAATTATTTCATCTCCTTAATTATATCATTTATACTTATTTGATAAGTTAATTTCAACTTTAATTTCATATTTGTATTTAATTTCACATTAATTTCCTATTAATGTCTTGACTATGAATCTTTTGTAAAGTACAAATATGTCCTATCAATTACATATTAAAATTTCACATAAAATACATAAATGCACATGTGTAAATTAAAATTAAACAATAATAAAGTCCATGATTTACAATATATTAAGTCCATCAGAATACAACCCATGAATAAAGTCCATGAAACAATATGTGTAGTCCATGAAATAATCAAATACAACCCATGAAATCATCTAACTCATATCATCTCTATATTCAAGAGACCTCTTCACACCACGTGGACTACCCAGATGACCTAAACCACTCTATACAAGAGAAAGAAATATGAAATTAGATGTAAAATTATTTAATGACAATTTAATTTATAATTCATTTTAAAATTAAATTACCATGTGAGGCTGCTTTGCATGCTTTGGTGCACTTGGACTTGTCTCTAAATGCTCTGAATCAATCTACATATATAAGAGAAAGAAAGTTGAAAATAGATGTAAGTATACGATTAAAAATGACTTAATTCAATTTAATTTATAATTTATCATATTTAATTTTTGTCGTAAGAGGTTGTGCACCCTTTGTTCCAGGACCTATCTCTACATGCTTAGCTGCAGGATGTGTCTCATGCTATAAAAAAAAAAGAATTTAACATGTATGAGCATATATATATATATATATATATATATATATATAGTTATTGGTAATGTATAATTTGTAATTGACTTTAAATATAATCAAAAATTTAAATTGTCATGATATCTAGTTGCTCTGCATGTCTTGGTTGAGGTGATGTAACCTCATCGAGGAAGAAAGTGGCACTAACAAATTCCTACAAGGTCAAATTTAAAGCACGTATACTTGAATTAGGTTAAAATATATATTGAAGTGTGCACACATTGTGTAGAAACTTTTTTAAACAACATTAAATTCAAATGCCTCCTAAGTTGCCACCATATCAAATGTGTGTCTGATACCCATTCTCATTGTTGTGTCAACCTAGACATACATATAGACATAACACTTATAATATTTACTTGTACAAGCACATTTGATATATACTGAATTCAAAATTCATAATTGTAAGTATAGTAACTTTAAAAAATTTACAATATAAATGTACATGCACTTGATGCAAGACGCTCGAAAATGGATGAGCACTCGACAACCCCTCAGGTGGAACCAGCATGGAAGTTGATTGAGTCCCTTGAACCAACATAAATGTTTAAAACATATGTTCATGATTGAATTACAAATTAAAAATTCAAGTTAAAAAATTATTTCATATATATAATTTAAAATTTTGAAATCAAAATACCCCATAAGGGTTGCCGACTTGCATTAGTGTCGACATATGTACTCAAGGAGAAAATGATTCCCCTATGGTTAGTGTCATCTACACCAAAATCTCCATGTCCACATGAACAGGGTGTAGCCTGATCAAGTCCATAGCATAGCTGATGGCAACTAGTACATACATGGGGTGTTGACACTTGTGGAGTGGTACTAGGACCAGCTCCATAGAATGCTCCTCCATCGTCACGGTCTTTAGGCTCCCCAGCCGCCATCACAGAAGTATGCTCATCAAAGTTTCCTATGAGCGTACTCAAAGATCCTAATATGAATATCACCACATGTTGATGCACAGGTGCAAGAATGGCAAGAGCAAGAGGAGAAACAAGAGGTTTTGCATGCACGAGGTGTTGGGGATCAAACCGTGCCCCTAAGCTCTATTGTGGCATGCCGCCAGCAATACCCTAAAATGATTTAAAATCAAAATAATTGGGCTTTTACCCCAAAAAAAACTCTACATATAGTTTCCTCAAAAAGTATAAAGGGACCTCCAGATTAGCATGTGGTGGATGGTTAAATACCATCCACCATTAGTCCCAAAAATGTGTGATCATTTGTGGATGTATGCACCACCTCATGGATATTCTAGATTTATTTGTAGGAATGGGCTGGTGAGTGTTAGGGTTGACAAAAAAGGTGCTAGATGGGATTTTGTTATTTTTAGGTCCAAAATTTGTTTATAGGAGAGATCATCTGAATAAAATCTTCTCATATCCTCTCTATATCGTCGATGCCTATCTAAGTCCACATTAATAGACCTGATGGCATCAACAACGTTTTGCATCGTAGATGCAAAATACCTCACATGTGGTGGAATCAATGCTTCATTTTGAATAGCATTGATTTTATTCTAAATGGATGCAATATTTTTACTAATTTATGCCCGCAAGTGAGCCTCATTAAATCCTACAGGTGGTGGAGGTGGGATGTTATGAGGTGGAGGGGGTGGAGGGGGAGGTGAAGGTGGAGGAGGTGGAGGTGGAGGTTACTAAGGAGGTGGATTAATGATATTATCAATATTGAATTTATCCATGTTGATATATAAGTGAACCTGCATTAAATTATACAAAATTAACAAACTTACAAAATTACAATAAATAGTTTAATTTTAAACGTACATGCAAATTTGTTTAAATAGGATGTACATACATATACATACACATACATACACTGATTCAACTTGAGCATGTGTACATACAAATTTCAAAATTTAAGATACATACATTTAAATAAAAAATAGGATGTATAATGCATGCATACATCATTCAACTTTACCATGTGTACATACAAATTTCAAAATTTAAGATATAAACTATGTAATTTTAATACATGTACATACTAAAAAATAAACTTAAAACATTCACAAAAAGCTCATTTATGTCTAAGGCATGTAAATTACATTTTTCCAACAAGATAAATTATGAGAGTGGTCATAAATTGTACTATTATAAATTCATCATTATACTATTATATTCATAAATTCAACACTAAAACATATCCATCCAACCAAATTCATAAATTCAACATTAAAAATATCCATCCAACCAAATTCATAAATTCATAAATTCATCACTAAAAATATCCATCCAACCAAATTCATAAATTCGTAAATAAGATCATTGTCTTAATAAAGTGTTGCAGCTCTCTACTGCATCTCTTCATTTCTTTTTGTTTTCCTATTCAAAATAGGACTTTATCCTCTCCTCTAGCCATCATTGATGCTCATCTAAGACCACATCCATGGACCTAACAACATCAACAACATTTTTCATCGTAGATGCAAAATGCCTCAAAGGTAGTGGAATGCATTCTTCATTCTGAATAGTATTGATTTGATCGTGAATGGATCTAACATTCACATCAATTTGTGCTTGCAAGCAAGCACCATCGGATTCAGGTGGTGGAGGTGGGGGGTTATGAGGTGGATTTGGCGGAGGTAGAGGTGAAGGGGGTGGAAGTGGAGGGCATGGAGGTGGATTACGGATATCGTCAATATTGAATTGATCCATGATCTCTAAGATATAATTGAACCTGCATTATATTTATAATTTCAAAATGTAAGATACATGTTTAAAAATCCCCTTAAACCATTCAATATAAATGACCTAATTGAATACGAATGAAAAAATGTGTAAGCCTCATTTATGTCTAAGGCATGTTACAAATGAAAAAACAATTAATTGTTAATGTGATGTGAAATCTCATTAAAAATTACATTAAATTAGGAGAAATTATGATGGCTTAAGGGGTCCTCGTAGGATGGCTTAAGGAGAACTATGAATTAAGGTCCTAGGACAAAATGGCATGGCTTAAGGGAATAAAATTTGGTGAAGTTTCCCAAGGCAACCAAATTTCATTAACGTCCGAGGACAAAATGATGGCTTTAAGGTTTAGGATTTAGAGTTTAGGGTTTAGGGTTTAGGGTAATAGGATAGCTTAAGGGGATTTATGAATTAAGTTCCTAGGACAAAATGATGGATTTAGGGTTTAGGTTTTAGGGTTTAGGGTAATAGGATGCCTTAACGGTATCTATGAAGTAAGGTCCTAGGACAAAACATTTGATGGCTTAAGGGGATAAAATTTGGTGAAGTTCAAGATAGTGCTTCTAGCTTTAACTAATTTTTTTTTACATCAATGTCAAACTAGAAATAAACCGTAAATCATGAAGCACTATCTTTATCAACTCTATGTGTTTACTATGAGTTAATATTTTTAAGGGTCTTCAAAAGGTTGCAATGTTCTATAAAAAAATTATTGGTTGAGCTACTCATGATATAACTACAATGTTAGTTACATTTTGAAACATAAAAGGCTTCCAAAATGAGTTCCTTCCAAATAATGGACTTGATAGAACCTGAAAAATGTTGAAGCTTGGGTGGCCCTTGGAATAATGGACTTGCAAGTTAGTGAAAAAGGTAGTGTTCTTAAAGGAATAGAAAAGATGTGTAGAGCCTTTGAATTATATACCTGTACTGTGCAATGACATTGAATCATTTAGAAAATCATTTTTTCTTCACAAAACAACATCTTCTTGTGGAACAGTTGATTGAGATAGCTCTTGTTTCGACTGACCAACCTCTCATGAAATATCATTCATATTTTAATCTTGCACAATCTTATCATGGGAAGCCTTTATCCTCCCCTTCCATGAGAAGCCTCTCTTGAAATGTTTGAGGCCTTTACACCCCTAACAAGAGGAAGGTGGGAAGGCTTTAGGCTATAGTTTAATCATTAATTATTGAATGTATATTATTGTTAAATTTGATTTCCTTGGGAAACTTCACCAAATTTTGAGAACTTCTTTGATCCCCTTAAGAAATGTCATATTAGAACCCCTTAAGACATCGGTTTAGGGTTTAGGGTAATAGGATGGCAAGTAAGGGGGTTAATATTTTTGATTCATCACATATGCAAGAACAAATTAGTTTATGAATATTTTTGAATTTATGAATCGACTGACTATTTCCTTAGATTACTTCTATGATCAAGGAATTAAGCACACAACTATAAATTAGCCCACTTTTGACAATTTAGGATAGTCTCTATGGTCTACCCTTGAATTTATAGAAATTCATATATTTAGAGAAAATAAAAATGTGTCTTGACAAGTTGTTGGAGCTAAATCTTAAATTTTGGTTATTGAATCATTGATTAGTATTGGTAATTTCTATTCCTTCCCTAATCGTCTTCGAAGTCTATGAATAAAAGGAGTGGAAATATAACCTATGACCATAGTTGGATTGATTTTCTATAGATCAAGGCAATCATCCATAGTAAATTTGGGGATTGTTAAGCATGAGCGTAGGGAAAAATGATTCGTTGATCCTAAACTAGCTACATTATTCTTGGGAACAAGGTCAAAAAAACCCTTAAGAGGTGAGTCAATGTAGGTGTAGGGTTTACAAGAGTGATACAAGGCACCACTTAAAATTTTAAGAATATTTCTAATGCAATCACCTATAGAAAGAGAAAGGTAATTCTTTATGGGGGAGAAAGTGATTGGATTAACCTCACCATATAATCATATGAAGATGTGCAACACAATCCATTTCAAATAGATTAAATATTTTAGTTAGATATATTAAATATTTATTACACACACTCATGGACATATAAATTATAACTAAATTATTTAAAATCATTTTATTTTCTCAATATTTTTTAATTTAATTTTTACTTTTATATCTATTTAAGATAGCACAATTTGGATGAAATCAATCTAGCTTAAGATGATTCAATTCTCTATCTCCCTTCTCCCAAAGGGTTTCTTTCTCGTTACTTTTCTCATTAGTTCCTTCCAAATAATGGACTTGATAGAACCTAAAAATTTTGAAGCTTGGGTGGCCCTTAGAATAATGGACTTGCAAGTTAGTGAAAAAGGTAGTGTTCATGAAGGAATGAAAAAGATGCGTAGAGCCTTTGAATTATATAGGTCGTATTGTGCAATGGCATTGAATCATTTAGCAAACCCATTTTTCTTCACATAAAAAATTCAATCAAGTCTATCTCCCTTCTCCCAAAGGGTTTCTTTCTCATTAGTTTTCTATTAGCTTCACCTCATGAATTTATTTAGAATAGTATACCCTAGTTTCATGGTAGATATGGATTAATTTTAAGTCATTGGAAACCATTCTTAAATTTTTTATTGACTCTAGATCATAATCTCACCATTTGGATTTGGTTTTGAAATGTTACTTGCATATGCCAACAGACAAAATGGTTCAATTGTTGGCTAAGAAGGTAGGAGGTTTTTGTCTAAAATCAACTTTTATTGATTGATTTGATCAAATTTTAGGTGAACCTTGTGAGTTTTTTAAACCTAAATCATAAACCTGAGGTTCAAGGATTACTCTGGTAGAAAACTATATGTATGTTAATATGTTAAGACTAGTGTAAATGCTAATATGTAAATGAAATATAAATTCCATAAATTGAAATATTCAAGCATAGAAATTTAAAACATATTGACAATGCAAATAAAAAATTTCAATTTTGAAATGTTCAAGCAATCAAATTTAAAACATAAAGCAATGCAAATGAATTTTTTCCATTTTCAAATATTCAAGCTTCAAATCATGGTTTTCAAATGCAAAATTTTTTGTTTGATTTCAATTTAGGGTTTTCAAATGCAATTTTTTTATTTGATTTCAATTTAGGGTTTCAAAAAACAATTAGGGTTTTCAAATGCAATTTTTTGTTTCATTTCAATTTAGGGTTTTCACATACAATTTTTTTGTTTTATTGAACAATTTAGGGTTTCAAAAGATTATTTTTGTTCTTTGGTTATGATTTAAGGTTGATTTTTTTTTCTTTTCAATATTTGAGGGTTTCATTTCATGTTTTCTTTTGATTTCTACAAATCACAATTTCTTTTATTACAGGTAAATAAAAATGCAAAAAACTCCATAGAAATTGAAAAAATACATTCTAAAACCTAAACTTGTATTAAAAATTTCAAAAAAAAAGGAAAAAAATACAAAAACAGGGGGTCGAGCATTTACCTGGAAGTCGTTTGTTTTTCTTCAACTGGGATCCTGTGTGCAGGTGAAAATGACTATTGGTTTTGTAATGCCTCGTAGTGCGAACCCCAAAGGACAACTACAACTGACAAATTACTGTACATTTTTTTTTGAATAGTGAAACATTGCATAAGATAAATATGTGCATACATTACATGAAAGCAATTGTGCATTTACGAAACCATCTAAGTCCTCTGGGGTACATGGACGACATTACGAAACCTAAACTCAAGCCATAAAAATAGCAAAAGAAGACCAAGATTATATTATAAACCATCCATTCAAGACATTACAAAAATGAGAAGTATCCATATACAACACATAATGAAAACAAGAGAATATAACCTAGATACATTACATTGCTCAAATCGTATTATACAAATACATTGAAAATGAGAAATTATATTGCTTTCAAGATTACATATGCACAATCGTGCTTCACAATACATAGCGGGAATAATACATCAATTACAAGAATGATACATCAATGAAGAATATGGAACAAAGCGTAGAACAGTCTTCAACCAAGTGAAGCTCTAGAAACTCTTCAGCTGCTTCCGCATCACGATCACAACTTGGGAACCCAATTGGGAGCATAGCACATTCCACCCGACCGCATGGAACCAAAGGTCCACCCCCCGCGCTAGGAGATGACAAGAAAGACCCTCAACCAAAACAGATAGGTCAACGATAACAAACAAGACTCCATGACAAGAGCAACAATAACATGACAACATCCACTTTTAGAGGAACAAAGGAAACACGGGGGAAACCACAAACATGCAAGGTTGCTAGAGGGTGAAGAGTCATCACATGGCTCGACATGGGTTACCCAATGCGGATCTTCATAGGTTACCGACCCAAATCCTGGGTTACCTTGGCAACCTCAACTAATCCCCGACCCCCATTCTTACACATGTGGAATCAAGTCACCTTTCGTGAAGACAAGGTAGTTGATTTTCCATTCTAGGCCTTCTCGTCTCATCCCAAGCCTAAACAATCGATTGGGCCATGAGAGAGGCATCCATTATCTTTTATTAGTGTGTGTATACTACCCATCCCCCTACTTATTTAATTAGGTTATCACTTGATTACTCAACTTCCACACGAGTTACCCAGGATACCACTTAGGGTTCTGGCCCCCATGGGAAGCCACCCTCCCTACTAGCAATGAAACCCATAAACACAAACAGGGTAAGCCAGCTTGAACAAAAATATCAAGGCCAAAAGTTAATACATCAAGTGAGGCATGCACCATCTCACGCTAAAATTCCATAAATAAGCTACTTCCAAGAGCAAGGCTAAACCCACCAAAATCAAAACAAGCATAAGAGCAACCGTTCACCAAAATCAAAACGGAAACCAATTATGACGCAACATATTCTTTCCCCCTCCTCTAGAAGCCCAAGAAGAAACGACTAACCAAAAACCCACAAACGAGGGTAAAACAAGGCAACACGGTTCCAACACAAAGCTACAGCATATAAAATCCCCTCCAGACAAAATCAACTCAAGAGGAAAAACCATCAAAACATACCTAACTCCCACTAACATATTCAAGGTACTAGATATTAAAAAAACACTTCACATAATCGCTAACTTACTCGACTAATTTATAACAAGCACTCAAGTAACCAACATATTCATGAAATCAACATATAATAACAAATCATCTGATACATGATTAAAAACAAAACCACTTTTAAAAGGATAATCTAAATAACTCCTTAAATAAACCCTTCATTTATACATTTATAGTTAATCCTAATTCATCAAATATAATCATTTATTTAAAGAGACCAAATATTCTTTTCTAACATTTAACTACAAAAGCCTCTTTATTCAATAAGAGAAAAAAAAAAACATAAAATATTGTCATATAAATTTCTTCAACATTGGGCTAAGTTCCTTAAGCGGACCTAAATACCCCTCTAACAATAATTATTTGACCAATTTTATTAAATAATATAATTAACCAATGTAATCGAGATATCCACATATAATAATAATAGATCAAATATCATATTCAACACAAATGCACATCACTCACTATATCCATATTATTATCTTGTTAAGTGAGCATCACTAACTGCTTTATTCGATCACTCATATTTGATTTACAAAACTACATTATTAGAATAAAATAAGATTATATCTACATAATACTTAATTACCTCAAGTATATTTAATCACAACCAACTTACATTCACTAACACTACAAGAACATTTTAATCAACATTTACATTTTGTCCTTTCACGGTTTAAGAGACGTTTTAAATCATTTAAAACTATATAACATATTTTGGTAAATATGTGTAATTGCACTTTTACAATAATAAGATAAAAATAAGATAAAAATAAAATAAAAATAAAATAAGATTATATATATACATTTGTTTACTTTAAACTAAATAAGTTTAATTGAAATATGCAAATCACAAAGCTAGTATTAAAGGAATTTGTAAATAAATTTAATTTTAAATAAACTTATAATTAAATCTAATTTTAAAGGCACTTGAAAATAAATCAAATATATCTATATTATTAAAAACTATTGATTAATGGGCGGGGGCCCTAGCTCGGTTGGCTAAGTAATTCCGTTGCGGCTCTGCTGGTCACGAGTTCTAGTCTCCCCCGTCCCGTGGTACCGGAGGGCGTGTCGCGCCGGTCAAAAAGTTTACTTTTATAGGGGTCGCATACATTCCAAAGCAAAAAAAAAAAAAAAAAACTATTGATTAACCACCTTACTTGTACCTCTATTTATCCAAACAAGAAAAAAAAACTCTTTAATTTATCTTTAAACTACACATTCCCTAATTTCATTAACACTAATCCTAAAAACAATCTAGAACAACCTTTCCTTAATTCATATTATCAATTAGAAAGAATATTTATCTACGTAAAAGTAAATCAAAGTCCTTGACTTGTTCACATATCAATTAACCCAAAACCAACATTTAATTTCCCCCTTTTAGCTGAGAAATTCAACCTTCGAATTAATTGACACCGAAAAAATCTAAATCAATTACCGATTAATCTAGTTGAATTAAATAACCAATCCCTAACATCTTAACCTCATTCAATATTGACGATCCCCTAGCTGCCAATTAAATATTGACGATCCCCTAACTGCCAATTACCTATATGTAAAATAATTCAATTTATCTTAATGAGATACTCTATTCGTTTTAATGATAACCCTCCAAATAAAATCTTTTATTAACGACATTTTATATCCTCATTTAACATGTAAACTTCTGAATATTGAAAACCACTCTCTCACAATTCACCATTACATTTTTAATATATATATATATGTATATCATATTATGCAATCCAAAAATCATAGTATATATATGTAATGAATTCCTTTCGATACGATGAAACCATACTATTATCAATTTCAAATCCATATGAACGGTAAAAGTGGAATCATTCAACAGAAATATTATCGATGCAACTTATAATATAAAGTATCAAATTAATATTGCACAGGCTAAACCCTAGTGTGATGTGATGGCAACAAGATGTGGAAAGGAAGGGGAAAAGGGCGCACAACCACCTTGTGGCGCCGCTGGGGAAAAACTGAGATGGTAGCGATTATGCTACATTAAGGAGGACGCATGGACCAGGCGCATAAATTGTTTGACCTAGGAGGCCTCAAAGAGGTGTGGTCTAATGAAATGCGTTACTTGCAGGATATACTCAAAATGATTTCGCTGAGAGGGCTTTAGAAAATTTTGAGCAAATGCAATTGGCAAGAGTAAATCCAACTCTACAACCGGGCCAGCATCCTCCCTCCCGCGCCAACAAGGGAGCTCAGGAACAGGCCGCAGTTCACCAGATTGGAGAATTGAACGATCAATACTAGAGAGCAAGAGTTTGAGAGCGTTTGAATGAGGCACATTCTTTGACAGAATACCTCAAAGAAATGTGATCTCATGGAAAGCAACGATTGCAGAATATGCACAACACAAATTTGTCGAAAAGGCTTAAGAAACTTTCAAGCGGATGCAACTGGCAGGGTGACGCCAACTCCACAACCGGGGCTAGTTTCCTCCCTGCTGCACCAACATGGGGGCTTTGGAACAGGCCGCAGGGCATGCATGCATATTGTGGAAGCAAAGACAAGGCACATGAACCATTCGGCAAGATGCCTCAAAGAAATGCAGTCTCCTGAACGCCAACAAAGCAGGGTATGCACAAAATAGATTTGCAATGAAGCTCTCTAAATCTTTGAATCAATGAAGCACTCAGTAACACATCCTAACGTTGCAAACTTTGCTTGTGTTCTAGGTGCGCACAATCAAACTGGTTTAGAGGATGAGGGTTGCACATACATCACACTACAATAAGCCTTATTACATTACATATATAGTTGATCATTAGAAGTGCATGGTTGACCTTCATGCCCGTAATGGCTATCTTGGAGACAACCCAAACCTTACTACTAAAATGCCAGTTAAACCTGTGGTGCCCAAGGATAATACATGAATATAGGATGATAATTGCCATCATTTAAAATAGAGACAATGTTCTTACGGAGATTAATGGTGATGCTAAAGGAACAATCTGAGAAATAAGCTTGCACTATAATACAGTACCTAGGCAGACATGTATGCAAAATGTCAAATACTGACAAGGCACGTTACTATTTGACAAAATGCCACAAAGAAATGTGAAGGCATGGTCAGGGAGGGTGACTTACCTCAAGATCTCGCACTAACTGGAGGAATGCAGGTGGAGTGCCAGTTTCCACAACCTCTGCTAATCTCCTCTAAAATGCATAAAGATAGGCAGGGCAAAATGATCCGATGCCAAATTTCTTCAAGAAGATGTGTCTCCCCATGACATCCCCAAAATTCGTTTTTTTCTTATCCAAAAGCCTTCCCCCAACTTCCCTTGAATGCCATTTCCAGTTCAGTGAGAAAATAAAAGGCTTTCGAAATTTTCAAGCACATGCAATTGACAAGTGTAAAGTAAATTTTCAAAACTTTTTCCAGCTTCTTCCACGTTAAGATCTAATGCAATATGTGAGAGAATTTACAAGGCACATGGAGGAATCAATATTTGGATATCACATTATTATTTATTTAATGAATAATTAATTCCAGCTATTAATGATAATGTTGTTTTCGATTATATGAGGGTTGAAGTTGTGCCCACACAATCATAGCATTATTAAAAGATTGGATGCAAACTAAATAATGTTGTTTGTTTAAATTTAGTTATGCATAAAAATATTTGGTTATTACCATTAAGAAGAATGCAAATAACGTGAAGGTTTAAATTATAAGTATTTCAAGATAATACAATGTAATTAAGGATTAAATCATAATAGTTTTAATTTGAGATTAATTAATGATTAAATAATAATCTTATTATTGAGCCATCAAATAGTAATGAAGCCACCCTAAATATTCCACATAGCAATAACACTAATATAAACCTTATATTTTAGATAATAATAATAATAATAATAATAATAATATAAACCTCTAATTTCTTGTTTACATTTCCAATTGATTATAAACAAATATTATACTTTTCCCAAACCCTAGATACATAGACATATATTCCTATGCACACAGACATATAAATAGATAAGCCTTTAAATGAATAAGAAATAAATCATCAAGTTTAAATTAACAACCGAGATAACCCAATTCTCTTAATTGAACAATTCCATAACATTCTTTTTCCTTCGTTACTTCCCAAGAACGCAAATGAATTTACTACTATTTCTAATAGTCCAAGCCATTATAACCTTACCATCTACTAGCACAATTGTAGTATTACCCATGAAAACAAGGTTACTCATCTATTGACTTAATTGTCACATTTAGCTTCTTAATGTAAGATCATTTAGAGGTAAAACTGTTTTCATCAAAACCAATAAACAACTTACACGAAATTCAAAGGCGGCCGAAACAGAGGGACACTACAGGTTTCTCTTTTTTTTTTAAATACCACTACAAAAGGGGATCCCATTTTGTAAAAAGCGGGATCCCATTTCCCAAAGGCTGGCTCGAGACACCATTACAAAACGGGATCTTGATTTTTAAAAAACAGGATCCCATTTAGATTTTAGGCTCGGGAACTCGAACCTAAACATGATCTCATTTATTAAAAAATGGGATTCCATTTTCTTGAAGATGATTTTGGGTTTTTTGCTAAGGAAAAAACTTCCACATTTCATGGACTCATCTTCTTGCATTTACCTCCGCCTGATACTATGCACAAGGAATTGAGGAAGTTAGTGCAATCTTTGTTATGATTCACTACTGCCTCTCAGTGGCTAGCTCCTGTCTCAATGAATCCCTCTCCTATCAAAGAGCGTCTCTCTCACCTATGAGGGTGTCTCACTCAGTAGTAATTATAACCACCTATG
Source organism: Sequoia sempervirens (assembly GCA_007258455.2). NCBI lineage: Eukaryota > Viridiplantae > Streptophyta > Pinopsida > Cupressales > Cupressaceae > Sequoia > Sequoia sempervirens. The sequence goes on along the minus strand of VDFB02058242.1, from coordinate 427,037,195 downwards.
CATCTAAGGTCTACTACTGGGAAACCTCGACATCCCTCTCCCAAGCCCTAGTATCTCAATCCTAGATGGCTTAATCTCTCTCGATCGTGATCCATGCAATCGTTCCAATCATATCTCCCAGTGGGCGAGGTGGCTGTGGAGCTTGTTGTTGCTAGTCCTCGTGATCCTATGGTACCTGGTCATCCTGTTGTTGTTGATTGTCATCATCATGCCCATCCTGGGCTCTTTGATGCTGCTCATGTGCAATGTGTAATCATTTTCTATCTCCTCTCTATCTAGCAAGACCAGCCATCCTCTGTATCTACCTAATAACTAGCCTGACACTAGCAGGAACTGTAAACTACAACGACCATCTATGGGCCCACCATTGAGCATAATCTCTGGTAGTCCCTAGATCTGGAGGACTAACTGCCCAAACCCTAGCCAATAGGAGCTAGTGCTCTAAACTCTGTAAATGCCATGCCTGAATTTTCCCTCAGTCCCCATGCATTGACCTCTCAGGTTGTGCATCCATAGTGAACATGGTAGTCATCACCGAATCTAGTATGTCTCTCTTTGAACTGACGAAGAATCTTATGTGGAAGGAATCTCTCTATTATAATATCAACCATTTGGTTTTTATGTAATATGTCAAATGATCATGGTCATCAGCCCATGCCTCGCATGCTAGATAGGGTCACCAAATGAACTTTGTCATATCATCAAATATCACTCACTAGTAAGACAATCTGCCTGGCTGTGTGTAATACAAGTAATTTGAATACCTATACAAATAGGGATCGTCGAGATTCTTTCAAACTAAGCCATCTTGTTGAGTGACTGCAATCTACTCCCATGCCCACACATGAAGAAGAGTCATCCGAGCAAAAATGTTGCTCCCACCGCCATATATAGCCTTATGCATATCATTGTACAAGTGAGCTAAGACACATGGGCCCCAAGCATATACAGTAGCATGCTCCATCATCTACTCGATGCAAATACCCCAACCAAATAGGAATCCCCTAGCTCTCCAATCAGGCATCGGTGGCCCAATGCCAACACCATCACCATAGGATCAACATCATCAACAAACAGAATCAGGTCAATCTCTGAGTCAACAACTTGTAGCTATTACACACCGAGTAATTGTTGCATAGCCAAACTACCCATTCTGACATCATATGTAACAAGCTTCACATGAATCAGGATCATTAAGATCCTCCATACATCCTCAAGAGTGATTGTGCACTTTCCTATAGGTAGATGAAAAAAAGCAGTCTCTAACCTCCATCTCTCAACTAGTACGATCATCATAGCCCTGTGTGCTCTGATCTCGATCATGTATGTAATATGTTGAAGGCCTACTACATCTAGAAACTCTCTCTCTAGCTCTTGGAATCTAGCTATGTTGTCCAGCAAATGTCGAGGTCATCGCTCTTGTGAATACAACGGTTTAAGAACCATATGCAAACATTTAACCCACTGTGTCAAAATTTTGCTAGAAAATCAAATCAAGAAAATAAATTTGCAATCAAACTAGCTTAAACAATCATTTTTAACAATAGTGAGATTCTTCTAGGATGATAGCGGTCTTGTTTTACTATGATAGCAGCTCTTTATCACAATAGCAAGCTTGTCAATGCTACAATAGCAACAGAGTTTTGTGGTAGCAGTAAACTTCCTAAGTTTTCAACCATGTGGTCATTTTCAACAACTGTGATCAGACAATAGAGATGAATTTTTATTATAGCGGCCTTCTTTAATGGTAGTGTGAAGTTTTAATGAAAGTGATCATCCTATTTAGTACACTAGTGTTCTTATCGTGTCAACAACATCCTTCCTAAGAAATTGCTGCTATCATCCTAACTAACCTTGAACATTAAATGCAAAAACATAAAAAGATGAAAACAAGAACATAAATTATATGTATCGAAATCTCTACATCAGTTGGTTGCTGGTACTGAAGAACCACGTCTACTCAGTGTGGTGTTCTCAAAACTTGTGCCATCGTGAATTGATAATCACGGCTACAAACCACCAAAGCTCTAAAATCTCCTAAGGGTGAAAGTGCAAATGAGGGGTAAATCAACCCTAATTTGCTATTTAACCCCCCCAAACCCTATTTTTTACCCTAGTAGACCTTCCTAGGTTAAAATTTGAGTATCTTGGATCATCTTGAACCTTAAATGTGACCCCTAGGGCCTAATTTTTTGTCCTCTACACATCTGAACTACTCTTGAGCCTTATCGTGAGCTCGACTTAAAAAACTCATTTTTCGGTCGACTTCTCAAGGGGGTAGCAAAACATCTTATCATCCTTCTACTTATCTGCTTATCGTTGGGGCACAGTGGAGCATCATAAAAAAAATTCAATCTTGATCTGAGCATTGAATTCTTTGAAACAACACAAGAAGTACATTGTGTCAAAAAGGGGAAAAATGTAGACATGTCAAAATTCCTTAACGCATATCACACATCTAGAATCATATTTTTCCATCATCGGCATTATTTTCATTCCTCATCCTTGCATTTCACTTCATTTGCATCATTAATCCCCTTTTAACATCATTTTCACTTAATCCCCTTTATCATCCTAATTGAATAATTCTAATTATTTAATTAGTGTCATTTGTATTTCTTCTAATCCCATCATGATTAAATAATCTTGATTATTTAATTATCTCATCCTTTAATCTTCTTGTCACATGAATTAAATAATTCCTAGTTATTTAATTATCCCTATATTCCCTCCACAAAGCATATTCCTTTGCAATATTCCATTTCAAATATCTCAACAAACTTGTTTCAACCATTTAGAGCCCTTAATCTTGAAATCAATTCTCATCCCTTGATCTTAAATATCTCAACCTTTTTCCTAAAATGGTGGAGCAGGCTTGATTTCTAACTAATTTCCTTCATCCATCCTCCTTGATTCACTCTCCTTTGTGGGTGTTCTTGGTCAATCTCAACCCTTCTTTGTAGGGTTTCTAACTCAATCTCATCCATCGATCCAATTTCTCCAAATATATAAAAGAACCCTCACCCCTCTCATAATTCATCTAGAGAATTTGTGAAGAGATTAGGTCCAAATGAGTCTTGAGAAAATTTGAGCATTCCCATTTCATTCTAGGTCATTATCAATATTTTTATATCATTGAGGCTTTGTCTTGAAAGGCAATCCAACATATCATTATCAACATAAATACACTCCACCATGAGATGGTAAGATTATGTAGTTTGGATTCATTTGTGTTTCAATTTGATTGATCTAACCCTTGTTGTTTGAATTCATAGCTATGGAAATTGCATTTCATGAGTAGGTGGGTTCTAATCCTTGTTTTGGTTTCATTTTTATTGATTCATTGATCTAATCCATGTACATTTTTATCCCCTTACATCGATATTGACTATTATATTATGTATCAATATTATACAACCTAAAATATAGTCTTTAATGAGTAGTATGAGGATATCATTTCCTATTTTTTATATTAGAGGTACCCAAGTAATATGAAGTCCACCAAAAGAAGGGCTCTAAGGATAAAATTTGTAAATTTTATGATAAAACAAGAATTTTATATAGGAGGAATCATGAGGGGATCTACCTACAATACTTAAATAAAAAGGAAGCAATGCAGATCTTACAATAATTCCATAGAAAATTTGGTATAGGTCATGGATTCAAAGAAGCTACAATACATAAAATTCTAGGAGATATTTACTATTGGCCTTCTATTTTTAAGGATTCATATAAATACACAAACTTGCCATTTTTTAGCTACTAATGCATGGAGAACACATCTCAACAATTTTATTACAATTGGTAGAAAAAGATCCTATATTTGGTAAATGGGGACTAGATTTCATTGGGGTTGATAGGCCAAAATTGGGGTAAATAATGAGAAATTTTAGTGTACAGTACAATTGAATTTTAGTTTGGTCTAAGCGTCAATCCAGGGCCATAAACTTGTGAAAGGTGTAGTGACTATATGCATAAGGGTTGTAAGTAGTGAGGTGAGTGTGGATAAAATGAAACTATTCTAATGACACAAAAATAATTCTTTTAAAATTGCTACAAAAATTAAAATAATTCTGCTATAGGAACTATGTAGGTTGCTACAAGAACTGTGCAAATTGCTGAAATTGTACAGTTTGATACAAGAACTATGTAGATTTCTAAAAATGCATGTGACAAGAACTGTGAGCAAAACTATAATTTAAAATATTATCAAATATATACATAATTTAATTTATGAGGACTAATATAATTTTTTTTAGGCGAAAGACATTAAGCCGATATATATTAATATATAATGATAAGAGGTTACAAAAGAAGAGTTACAGTGGTTCCTGACAACCAGAGCTGATATCATGATTGCTTTCATCAAACAAAATTTTCAAATCCCCCCATGTATGCTCTATATTATAATTGACTGATAGAAATATGCTTCCCCAAACTAAAAACCCTATACAATTATGAGATATATATGCAAGATTTAACTATAGTAACCCTTTACAAAAAGTGAGCTTCTTATTCTTCCATTTCCTCAACCTATATTTCATTCTCTCCCTGATTTTCTTGGTGGTTGGCCATTGAAGCTTGCATTGACAGAGGAATATTGAGATTAGGCACAACCGGCTAGTGCAAAGGAATTGAGGAACTAGCATGATCTTGAGCATTCACCGCAAAAACCGCTTGTAGCATCTATGCATTACGAACTGGAGGTACAGAAACATGAAGGATACCATGCGCCTCAGGAGAAAACATAATGATAGGTTCAACATGTACATGTGCAAGAAGGGTCAACAAAGCATTGGTTTTCCTCCTTATATTGTCTACCAAATCCTCACTGACCACAGCCCTGTGCCTGTCCAATGCCAACTACATATATCGAAAGCTTTGCATTTCCAAGGTGTTCTTGATACCATCTAAAATAGAAACATAGACATTCTCGTTGAGTAGGAAATGATGAGGAAAATCCCCACCCACCCATCCTTGACCTTTCCAAAAATCGTAGGCTTGCACTTCCTTATAAAGTTTGTTGTTTTGCAGAAAAACCTCCTTTACAACTTTGTCAGCAATTAATTGAAGGTCAGGCAAAGATTAGAGCACATCATATGCATTGGAGAGAAAAATTGAGACTAGCTGTGAGGGAAAAATTTCCCTTCGAGTTTGTGGATATAAAATGTCTTCTCCTATAATTCTTATCACACTCTTCTTATACTGGGAATAGTGGAGTTTGAATACCTGAGCAAGTTGCATATCCCCATTTGTATCAGAAAAAGGCAACTCCCAATCAGAAACCAACACCCAAACTTGATGGTTACACAAAAAATATTCCATTTTTCTTCTACTACAAACTCTGTAAATCCTAATTTCCCCTTCTTCTAAAGAAAATTGATATTGCATTCCCGAAGCCTTGAAACCCGTCTGCTAACAAGCACAAATGTATCTTGAAATGCGAACAAAATGAGGGGAGATATATAAAAACTCATTTGCACACTTGTTGAAAGGTGACACCATCAAGCGAATGTCTTCATGTCCTTGGGTATTGTATAATGTTGTCAAATCTTGTGCTCCTGAAAGTGTTCACTTGTCACTAAGCTAGATCAATTTCATCATTATAGATAATGTTACGTATGGGCGGGCACCTGCAAAGAATCCAACAAAGGTCAGCAATTAAATAAAATTACCTTCGCTCGCTTGAACGAGTCCCTTCCCAAATTATTTCAGATATGATAATTTGTTGCCCACATGAGCCGCAAGCCACACCAGTACTACTCCACCTCAATTGAGATGACATTTCTGGCAATTTAGCTTGATAACAATGCACAGAGGCTCCTTAGGAAATACCCCAAATCTTTAGTAATTCTAAGCCCTTTCTTATTGTCACCTTTAATAAATGCAATGTGAATTTCTATCATTCACCATTTAGATTATAAACCTTGGCCTGAACAACCTTAATTATGATATAACATTGCCATTTAACCTTTGACAAGATACCGTTATGATTATCCATTAGACCCTAAACATATTGAATGTCAATTAGGAAAGAATCAAGGTCATAGGTAGTCTAATGAAGCCGCTTTAGCCCAAAATTGATTTGAAAACCATCAAGCACACTTTTCTATAGCCTTACCAAAAACCCCATCCTCCCCAAACTTAGTTAAATTCATCTTTGCTTTCTCTTTTTTATTATTTCTTCTAAACTAGGGAAGATTTTTAATTTATCATCATTTTCCATTACAATTACCTCTTCTTTCTGGCACCCCAAATTTGTTAGATGATCTGCAAGCATGTTTCCTTACCGATACATATGCGAAATCTAGTAGAGTTCAAACTCATCCAATAATTTCCATACATTTTGCATTATATACCTTAGATTCCAATTATGACAGAGCCTTTCTTTGCACATATTTATAATAACTAATGAATCTTCTTCTATATAAATCCTACTAATCTAAAGATGCCTTGCAAGTTGTAGGCCATAAAGAATAGCCATTGATTCTGCCATATTATTTGTTCCATGTGGCAAGGCAATTGATCTAGTTTCCTTCACATTTCTCCAAGAATCTCTAATGCAAATCCCTGCCCCTGAAGAACTTGGATTCCCTCGTGATGCACCATCGAAATTGAGTTTAAGAAAGCCTGTCATAGGAGGATGCCATTTGATTGCACTCCTGTCAACCTTCCTCAATTATAAGGTAACTTCATACTACCTTTGAAAGACAGATTAATGCCTTGCCAATTTTGAAGAATGTTAAATTGTCCCAAGAAGTGAATAAAGAACCAACATTCTTATCCAATCTTGAGCATATACATTTATTGGGCCTCTACGATAGATTTTTCAATGATTGCATGAATACTTGAAATTGAAGCTGAAACTTTTCTAAATATGTGCTTGTTTCATTCCCACCATATGGACCAAATCACTGCAGCTGGGATTAGATACCAAATACATGCAAAGAAAGAGGTCTTGTATAACACTGGCCATGAAGAGAAGAGGTCCCATACTGAATTTGGCAATGGGGCATAAAAACTCAATTTTTGCAATACAAATTCCCAACAACTTTGGGCAAAGGAACACTGCAAAAATAGGTGATCAAATTCCTCTGAACTTTCACCACATAAAACACAATGAAAAGGCTCTGTTATTCCCAGTTTGATAAGGCAATCACTTGTGAGCACTCTTTTTTCTCATAACTAGCCATGTGCAAAGTTCCTAGCTTTAGGTAGAACTGCATAATTCCAATAGAACAAATAAGTCCTTTGGGATTGCATTTGCATATCCCTATTAAGAATTGCTTTATAACCCTGTTTAACTGAATAACTTCCATTCTTGGATGGCGCCCATATAATCTAATCATCCCTCCCTAATAAGAATAATATTATTTCTTCTAAAATTTGATGAAAATGTTCCTTTTGATCTTGTGTAACTAATTGTGTACCTGACACTTCTTTCCAACACACCTTCCCTAATGAAATCTCTACTAAATCTAAATAATCAATTAGCCTGGTACCCCACAACTGAGACAATACTGAAATAACTGACTGAAGCACTTGACAATTTTTCAACGGTGGGTACCCATTCCAGGGATCCTCCCAAAAATTAACATCCTCACCCTTATTAACCTCCCAGGATATGAACGACGTAACCACTTTTCTGCAAGACATCATAAAGTTCCACATTACATATCCTTCAAGAGGGTTAGAGATTGTGAATATTCTTGTCGGATTTTGACTATCTAGGTATTTTTCCTGCATTAAAGCACACCATTTTGAATCCGACTTAGAATACATTTTCCATACCAAATTACCTCCAAAGGCCATATTGCGCTTGGAAATATCATGTAATCCCACTCCACCTTTGCATTTCTCTGAGGACATACTATCCAAAGAAATTAAAGGGATTTCTTAGCATCATTCAAATTTCCCTTCCATAAAAAACTCTTGATAATCTATTCTATTTGATCAAATATTGTCTTAGGAGCTTTAAAAACTAATATGAAATAATTAGGGATTGTTGTTAGGATTGATTTTATTAGTAGAACGTGGCCTGAAAAGGACAACCAACGACCTTTCCAAGCACAAATTTTTTGTTTAATTCTCTCTATGACTTTAGACCAATATGATATCTTATTTGATCCCATAAAAAATGGAATTCCCAAGTACATACATGGTAACTCTGCCTCTTAAAAGCCTAAAATCATAATGATCTTTCTTTTGATGGTTGCTTTAGTATTGAAGACATAATTTTTTTATTTAAGCACATTTATCTTTTTCCCAGATACCTCATAATACTTGGCCAATACCCATTTTATCTGCTTAGCTTCAACAATATTTTTTTCCCATACAACAAGGTATCATCTGCAAAAAGGTTGTGAGTAATTGATATATTAGTTTGAGGAATACAAATACCTTGCCACAAACCCTGACCATGCTTCTCTTTTATTATCTTGCTTAATGCCTCAGCCATGATTATAAACAAAAAAGGAGAAAGAGGATCACATTGCCTTACCTCTTGTGTCGCTCTTAAAAAACCTAAAGGTGATCCATTAATTATTACAGAGAAGGACGTACCGGATAAACAGGATAGGATCTATTTGCACCACTTGCCTAAAAACCCAAATTTTGCCAAAACTTTCAACAAGAAGTCCCAATCAACCCTGCCGTAAGCTTTCATCATGTCAAGTTTGACAATAAATGATGATAGATGATTAGCCTTGATAGAATGAAGAACCTCGTGCGCCACCAAAGCCCCTTCAGCTGTTTCCCTTCTTGGAACAAATCCACCCTGTTCTTGTGAAATGATTTTGGGGATTAAGTGTTGCAATCTCAAATAAATTTCCTTTTTGAAAATTTTATATATAGTATTGCACAAAGAAATGGGTCTAAAGTCTGCAAAAGTTTTAGGCTCCTTTTTTTTTGGCAGTACAACAATATTTGTTGCATTAAAGTGTTTCAAATTGTACCAGATTTTCATGATTCCTCCAATGCTAAAAGCAAATCAAACCCCAATACACCCCAACATTTTTGGAAAAAGAGAGTTGTGCATCCATCGGGCCATGGAGACTTATCCGAAGAAAGTGAAAAGACCACCTTCCGCAACTCATCGGGCCATGGAGACTTATCCGGAGAAAGTGAAAAGACCACCTTCCTCAACTCTTCTAATGTAAAAGGTTTCATTAAGTCCTCATTGTCTTTATAAGATATGATACTTGGTATTGCAGCCAACAAAATTTGATCATCTTGCCTTCCCTGTATTAAATGAGGCTTTTTAGGTGCTAATAGATTCTCAAAAAACTTTACTCCTTCTTGAATCTCTTTTACACTTGTTAACTGGTTACCAAATATTGCATCCTTGATTGAGAATATAGTTTTTGTAGCTCTTTTTTGATGGGCCGAAGCATGGAAAAAATTTGTTTTACAATCCCCTTCTCTCAGCCATAGTTCTTTTGATTTTTGACGCCAATAAACTTCCTCTTTCTTTCCCAACTCTTCTCACAATAGCTACAGATTTTTTTGTTTATCATATGTAAAACAATCCATGCCATTCTGAATTATAGGACTACTAGAATATATATTATTTTAGTAATATATATATATATATATATATATACACGCCGAGAGATATTTATGTGTAATAGTAAATTTAGAATATTTACTTTTTATTGAATTTTTTAATTTGAAGTGTATTATTTTGTTTTTTATTAATTTGAAATTTTTAAAAAAGAATAATTGTTTTTCATTTTTTTCTATAATTTTATTTCTATTATTAAAAAAATGACATCTAAGAATATTTTTGTTTTTTTTTTTAAATTAATATTTTGTATTCAATAGTAAATTTGGGAAAGTTCTTTGTAGTTAATTTTCTAAATTTTAGAAACTATTTTTTTAGCATCTTATCTTTATAAATAAATATTATTTTTATTAAATAAGATTACTTATTAAAAATATATATAAAATATCAAGAATATCTTTTTTTTAAATATCTTTTTAGTTTTAAATGTGTTAATTTAGAAACTTACTTTTATATAAAATAATAAATTTAGATTATTTCTTTTTAACTTACTTTCTTATTGTGATAATTTATGATCAATTTTATATATAGAAAAATAAATTAAGTATAAAGATTTACCCAAAACTTATTAAATTATTTAAAAAACTGTCACTTACACGTCAATTTTTATTTGAAGAGTTTGCATGTCAATTTTTATTTGAGGAGTTTTCATAAATAGAAGTGAGCGTCAACCCCAAAAATCCAAAAGATTTGTCATTAATAAAATTCTTCACTCTAACTATTTCCTTAAAAAGCAGCATATAAAATTGCCTTAGACATGAACATGTAAGAGAAATTTAGATAACATTTATCATCAACACTAGTGTTTCCTCCTCAAAATTAGTGTAGGCCACAAAATAATATGAAAAATAAGTCCCACCGTCTTTTTCCCGATAAAGGCATTCATTACTTATGATAGCAGTAACATGTACACAAGAATGCTGGAACGCAAGTGCAGCTGATAGATGCTATTCAGATGTTTCTTTTACTGTATGATCGAAACTAATCAAGAGGGCTTCGCTTGCACCATCTTCTTTTCTTCTTGGCTCTTCAAACGAACAGTATGCGGCAGTCAAATACCTGCATCTGTATTAACCTTACCTTTTCCTTCTTTAGTGATGAACAAATTTGCAGATTTAAGGTGTTCTAATATGCAATTAGCACATCCTGTCTTACAAGCTTTGGTAGTAATATGTCTGCCCTCCTTAAGGAACTCTGAAATATCAAAGCAGGGTATATCAGGTCTTAAAGAACATTTTCATATGATACAAGGAACTATTTATAACTAGTTATAAAGTATGATAAAATCTGTTAAGAAGTACGAAAGGAAGAGGCAAAAATGTATTGAGCATTTGGATCAATACTGATAAGTTTAAAATTAGTAGATATAAAACATCTTCTTACTATGGAAGCTCACCTGCAATAACCATCCCAGCTGCTTAATTTGTGTTTTTACTTTCAGCAGTTCTGTTTGTAACTAAGATTATAAAGAAGATCAAATCAGTAAAAAAATAAAATTAGAACTTCTTAAAAAAAAAAGGAAGAGAGAGAAAAATACAGTATCTGGATGAACATTCATAAAATGATAAAACAAGCCCTCCTTGTAATTTTTGTATGACCAGACATAAAACAAGAGAAATAAATGGATCTTCGATTGGGCTATTAAAAACAGGCAAAACCTCTTCAATCGGATTAAAACCAGAGCTGTCGAAGCTATGCAATCCTCTAGCAGAAACTCTCTTAGATGTCTCTTTTGAAGAAACAGGAGTTGTAAACATATCTTCAATTGGGCTATTGAGAACAAGGAAAGCCTCTTCAATTGGACTGTACTTGGAGCCATCAAAGCTATCAAATCCTCTAGCATTAACTCTCTGAGATTTCTCTGGTGTAGAAACAGGAGTAATCTCTGGCAAATGTCCATCAGTTAGCAAATTCAAATCTAGTAGTTCTTGTTCATTTAATCCAGAGCTGAGAAAGTTACTCTCAAAATCATCATCTGCATTTACTGAATCACTCAATACACTTGGATTAGAACAAGAATCTATGGAGTATCCATCTGCAATAGGGCTATTCAGGATTAGAGAAGCCTCTTCAATTGGGCTGAACCTGGATCCATCAAAACTATAAAATCCTCCAGCAATAGGTCTTTCAGATTTCTTTGGTGTAGAAACAGGTGTCATAGTCAATTTGTGTGGATGAAGTCCATCAGGGAGCAAAATCAAATCTAGCAATTCTTGCTCACTTATTTTAGAATTGAGAAGATTATACTCCATACTGTTATCTATAACATATGAAGCACTCAGCAAGCTTGGATTAGAACTACAGTTTACTCTGTTGATAGACTTGATTGGCCTCTTGGTCAACTTGGCAGAAACTGATGCTGCAGAATTGCTTTTCAACTGTGAAGTATTTATAATTGGATTTTTAGAGGACTTATCCTTAAGGGATTTTGAATTCTTTGTTGAACAAGGACGCCTAACTTTAGAAGCTTCAGGATTGACTTCTCCAGCCAATATTGCCCCTTTCTGTTTATTTAGACTTGACAAGCCTTCTCTACGGCATTGCAACTTGGTGTCTCTAATGGAAACCGAGTTATCATCCAAAAGTTTTAACACTTCTCTTCTTTGATATTGGGACTTTGTTCCTTTGGCCCTAACTGTTACAGGTGGTATAACACATTTTCCATCATTCCCTTTGGTACTTATAAACCCATCTTTCTTCTTTAACTTCCTTACTGATTCCACTACGTCAGAATATCCACAAGAAGACATTATAGAGCTGAAATATCCACTCGGCAACGAGGCCAAAATTGTTATATCTTCTCCCACAATGGTGCAAACTCCCTGCGATTTAATGAGACAGTGGATCTTTCTATCAAAATCAAATTGACTATAAATTGCAATGACAATTTCATCAACATTATCAACTCACTAAATTATAACAATATAGTGTATAAAATGTTAACTGTTTCCGGCCAACAATACTGCAACAAACCAAAATTTTAATGCACCCAATTTAAATGTAAAGCACATTTGCAATCCAAAAGTGCGTTCACAACATAACAGTTTAAAAACACAATAACTAAGCAATTTATATGTCGTGCATGCTTTCTACAGTTTTCAATATCACACAGGTTTATACTCGGCAGACAACAATTAATACATTTCTACCTTTCGACTGCAAAAATACAACCTAATGAAGATTTTAAGAAAAAAAGTGAACAGCAGCAATTACAGTCAAATACAAAGAACATAAACATTCAATTACTGCCAAAACAGAATTTTATTCCTTGCCCGGCCATTCTAATTTAGGATTTCAGGAAAAAACAGTAAACACCAGACATTTAATTACCGTCAAAACAGAATTCTGTTTTTAATACATTTTAAGAAAAATAGTCAATGCCAGCAATTTAGTACCTAGAAAATAATCAATTGCCCTCAAAAAAAAGGTTACGTTCCTTATAAGCGTAGCACACGGGCAATGATCTTGTATTATTTTCTCAGCTGCACAAAATTCAAGAAATTTGCAGTAAAATAGCTCTATGTTGTCTGTTCCCTTGAATAGTCACCAAACAAAAAACTCTTACTACCCTGAGAGCCCTTTTTTTAAAAATATCATCTGTAAATGTCTCGGGCCTGTCATCTATCACTTCTTGCATGAAATTGCTAGGATTTGTTCAGAACAAGAAATCTTTGCCATATAAGCCCCCTGATTTCATGATACGAACAAATCTGATCATAATTACCCAGGCAGTGATCACTAAGCCAAAAAAATCTTAGTACCCTGAGAACCCTACTTTAAAAAATGTCTTCTGTAAATGTCTCGGAGCTGTCATCTATCGCGCCTTTTAAAATTCCGAAATTTTGCTGTAATTTTGGCGAATTTGAAGCTCTCGTAGCGCCAATCATGGTTACCAAATATGACCAACTTAAAAAGCATCCATTTAAATGTCTTAATTGGCAACTCTGCAGATTTTTCCCCTTGGAAAAAATAAAGAAACAGCTTTAATTTAGACATAAAAAGCAAAGAGTCTTTAAATAAAGCTCTACCAAAGTAATAAAAAGCCAACGGCCATGGAACCCGAAAAATTATTAAAAAATGCCGATTTAAAAACAAGCCAATAGAAATGTTAAACTGCTGAAAGAAATGCACACGTTGGCAAAAATTTATTTTGTTGCTAAAAATACTTCAGTGAAAATTATTGGCGATAGTTATCATCGAAATGTTTTTTATTTAACGTGGGGTTTAGCATTTTGCTGTTTCTATATTAAATATTAATATATATAAAGTATATGAGAGTTATTCTTTTCGAAAAAACAAAGTTCAATAAAAGAAAGCAGAAAAAACAAAGGTAAGAATAAGATGCCATAAGCATCAAACTGCTAAGAAACCAAAGATAAAACAAGGAAATTTCCACAGTATGTAAACTGCTTTAAAATCTAATTTAAAAACATAAATCTATTGATAAATATTTTACTTTGCGATGGGTTAGTAGACGTCAATTTAAATGGAGAGAATAAAAATGTACACATACTCATTGATGCCATTGTAATACACTTCTTAGCGTAATAAATATAAACTAACATACATATATTAAATATTAATATATATAAAATAAGCCGAGAGTTATCCTTCCCAAGATGTCTATTTTCATCATTTTTTCTCAGTTCAATAGACGTTGGATAATGACAACTGTCAACGTATTTTACTAAAAATTCAAGAGAAAGATCAATAAGAAACAAAACATAAGCAGAAGAAGAGAGGGATAAATTGTTGAATGCTTCTTGTTGGGAGGAGACTATGAGATCCTTATCAAAGGATTGGAATTCTCTTTTTGTTTTGTCTTTGTTTTGCTATTTTTGTGTTGTTTTTTGGTTTAGTTTGGCCTAGTGGCCACCTTTGCTATAGTTTTTTTTGTTTCACTACTTTGCTTATGGTGAAATTTTTGTAATATGTTAAGGGCCCTTTCCTACTTATTTTATCAAAAACAATGCTAAGATCACAAATAATAGTAGTATACTTTTAAAAAAAGATCTTTAAATTTACAAATGCCTATTGGAATGTGCTTAGCTATTCTAAAATCTATTTGTAAAGAGAAATTTATTGATTAACAATAAATATCATTTGTAGTGTGATAATTTATTTTATTTTTAAAAAAATTGATTTCACTTAGACACTATGGTCATGCATATAACAAATACAACAAGTTTGAAAGTGTCTTGACCTAGAACCTTAGGAGGATTTAGGAGATATTTTTTAAAAAGAAAGAGATAATGATCACAAGTAGAGTGTTTTATTTAAAAGAAAAAGTTTCTAACTTTTCTCTTGTTAATTTGAACATTATGATTTGTATGGAGATTTTTGTGTTGTTTTGAACCCTTGATTTTCTCTCACAATTTTAGAAAAAGGTGGATAAGATCACAAGTAGAGTGTTTTAGTTGAAAGAAAAAGCTTCTAACTTTTCTCCTATTAATTTGGACAGTGGGATTTGTATGGAGATTTTGGTGTTGTTTTGGCCCATGATTTTCTCTCATAATTTTAGAAACCATTGGTGATTTGTAGTCTTTGGTCATGCCTATATATATAGGTTCATAATTTGGTGATGTATATTTCTTATTATTATGTGATTTTACAAAAAAGTGTGCTATTGAAATTTCTCTAGACTTGTATTGTACATTGGTTTGAGTTTTGGAAGCTTTTCTAAAAAGACCTTTTTGATAATAAATACTTTGTCATTGGCGTGAATGTTTTTACATCTATTTTTTTATTTTTTGAAATTAGATCTTGCATGCATCCATCTCCTATTTCAGTGGTTTATCTGCTATTAATATCCTTTCAATTGCATCTCAAAAAAATTGTTTTTTAATTATTGATGTAATAAATATGGTCATCATCTTCTAAAAAAACATTATGAAAGTGTTGGAAATAATAATTATTTAATGAATTATATTAAAACATTCAACATATGACACTTGTCCATAATTGCTCCCTTCTTTCTAGAATCTTCCTTTCTAGAGGCTTGTATCAGGGTGGCTTTAGAATAGTGGTTTACACTTTATAAGAGGAAGGAAATTTCGCATTTTTTCCTTTCACCATATTGAATGGGTTTGGCCGAACCCAATGGTTCGACCGAACCAATTCTTTGGTTCGGTCAAACCATTGGGTTCGGCTGAACCCATGGTTCGACTGAACCAAAGAAAACCTAAATAAAAAAACATATTTAAATAGGTTCGGTCGAACATGGGTTCGACCGAACCCCCTTAATATGACAAAAACAAAAAATTGTTTCATTTTAACCTGTCACTTTTACTTTGTTCTTTTACCAGTCACTGTCCCTGGTGCGTGCGGTGAATAGAGACCGTGACAGCGACCAAACAAGGTTTTTCTTTCCGGCGAAAGCAAATTTCCGTTCGTCTCTTCAAAGTTCATCATTCCAGTTTGCATATCGAGCACTATTGAGCACTAGGTATTTAAAATTCAATTTTTTTAGAGTTCAAAATGCATCTATTTGTTTAATTTTGAAACCCTAAATGCAAATTTTTAAAAATTTGTTGAATTCAAATTGCACTTGTTTGAAAGTTTTTAAAGCATTTTCAATATAGTATTTTGCTTCCCCGTTTTGCATATATTTTTGTCTTGTTAAACACCTTTCAAGAGAAAAATGAATATCAAAACTATCAACTATCTGTTAGGGGATGAGAGGTCTATAATTCAAAACTACACCCCTTGAACTTCTTTATGTTGATTGGATTTTTCAATGCATCTACAACATTATTTCAAGTGTCAGAATGCTCCAACATCACCTCCCCATCATCTACCATTTCGTAGTGGACACCTTAACTATCATCCAACTAATAACACAACAAATAAACTAAACACATATGTACTAGACAAACCAAGTTGCATTTTTATTTGCAAAAGTTTAGCCATTAACTTGATCCTAGACTAGACTTAGCTTCAAACATATCAAGGATATAGATCCAAATGTTATTATTTTCATTTTGTTTCTTTGGCACACACATTTATATATCCAAATTTAAATATGGTCCCAAGTTGAAATACTTCCAATTAGTTATTTCTCAACAATTTGAGCATGAAATATTAAAATTTTAGAGCTACAGTGTTATATAAAAGAAAATTTTCTAATTCATTTAGATATCGATCCATATGTATCATAGATCAACATATGATTTGATCATTAGAGTATTACATCAACTTTTAAGATTACAAGGATAAAATACCTAGGCACTTGCATTTATATTTGGCATGTATTTTAACTTGTTCAATTTTTTTAAATCAATCCAAGGGTTTGAGTAAGGAAAAATGAGTTTCCTCCCAAAGTTAGTGCAAAAAAACATTATAATGGCTCTCAACATAGTCTAAGAAATGGAGATAAATAAATTCCTAAAGACTAGAAGTGTAGGGGTCAAGGTCACAAAATAATTTTAAAACTACAAATTTAGGGTCAAACTTGTAGATGAAAATGTAAATTCCATACATGTAGGAGTGAACCATGAAAGTCATATCTTGGTTTGTTAAGGTGTCATAATATTAAATCTTATAAAAAATCAAGAATCATATCATTGATTATGTACATTACAATAAAATATCTCCATATAACAAATGAAGCTAAAAACCCTAACCCTCTTTGTCAATTCTATAGTGTGCTTGTCTAGTATTTTTAAATTCAATTGTATGTTCGAAGGTAATTTGTGTGTTCACTTATTGTATTTATTTATCCTAGCTAATTAGAAAAGAAAACTCTAAAGAAATTATTTTCTTTTCATTTTGGCAAAGCCATTTAATTTGGTATGTCCTACGATTTGGTCATAAAGGTTTTCTTGAATCTTATTTAGTTTTTAGATTTAAGTGCTTTCTCATTGTCTAATTTCTTAATCAAATCTAAACATTGTTCGATCCTTAATTCCTTCTAATACCAAAATCATCCTCTTTTCCTAGTAAGAATTCATAGTTCAATCCCACCATGGTTGTGAATCAAGCTAAAATTGGTATGATTGGGAATATGCATGATACTAAATTTATCATAATGGAGAAGAATCATTTGACCATGAGGCCCTTGTTGAGAAAATGGTAATCAAGATATAGCTTTGATGCACACAACCTTTCTTTGGATCTTGCAAATTTGGCTAGTAATATTAATCCTAGTACAATGATTGATCTCCTTCATATACTATGTTGATTAATAAGCCATGTGGAAAGAAAGTACTTAAAGTTAAATAGGTAAAAGGATAAGCTCAACAATCCCTTTGAGTGATGTGTCATTTTCCCTCCATCCCAAGCTTCTTCTTCATGTATTCCTCCTTATTGTTTTACTCCTATCTATCTTATGCAATTTATTTCTCCTTCCACCAAATCTCCCCAAATTTATCCTCTCCTTTTTCCTAGATCTCATCTCATGCTTACTTATTATGATGCACATAGTTCTCTTGTCTCCACATTAGTTCTCATTAGTTTTGTTTACACTTCCCATGTTCCCCTCATTGTGATATTCCTATGCAAGTCTTTGTCACTCCACACTCATTTATTATGTCACGACAAATTTATACACCACCTTCCATTTCTCATCTTGCCACTTTCATTCATGTCCTTAATCCTAGTGTGCCTCTATCTACCCTTGACATTAATGTTTAAAGGCTTGTTGAGATGAAAAGTAATGTTGATTCCTTACCTAATGGAAACAAAAAGACAAATATAAAAATCAAACACAATTCAATTTCTATTGAAAATTTTACATATCCATTTTTTGTTGGATTTTTGGATCCTAGATTTGAGATGCACAATGTTAAAGGAGATCCCATGACACATTCAAGGTTCTTTAGTGCTACATATTTGGATTTTGTGTATGATGATAAGTTATTGGCTAAGTTCTTCCCATGAAATTTAAAATATTATGCTATTAAATGATTGTATTATCTTCCATTTGGGTCTATTTTTTAATATTGAAATTGGTCAATGCAAATATTGGGAATGTTGGATTGAAGTTTATTATTTTAGATTTTTTGACTGTAAACAAGGATCTACAAAGTATATACATTCTTAACATTTGCATGTGCAAGTGAGATGAATGTTAAGAACTAAAGTTGTTAGAGGCTACCACACTTAATTATGGATCTTCTAATGCTTCATCTACATCATCCTACCCTTGTAAATTTGAAAAGAAAAATTATTTCCAAAAGGATAGTAAAAAATAATGGAAATGACCATTGTACAAACTCTACATTATAAATGTTTCTAATATTATGACTCTAAAGCCTCCAACTTTTTCCTTTGTAAAATGTGCTTCAAAATTTACTTAGTGCAAACATGATTACACTTCCTCCTATTAGGCCATTAGATAAATCTAAGGTTATTCCCAAAAGATATAATGAGAAAGAATTTTGTTATTAAATTGTAGAGTTAATTGTAATTATACTCAACATTTTATGGGATTAAGGAATAATTGATTAAGGATTTGATTGATAAAAAAAAATTAGGTTGAGGGGGTTAATATTGGGGTCAATCCTTCAATTGTTCCTCCTAATGAAAATTTAAATATTTTACACTAAATAAATCTAATAAAATGGTTTTATATGAGGGTCATGAGATTGAGGTACATATACATGTTGACGAGCTTGAAATCATTGATTCACCTACATGTGAGGAATGATTTGTTGGTATTAATAAAAATTATAAGGGTACTTATTCTTCTTCTTATGTACTAGTGATTGAATTTTATAGAAATTTCTATGGACTAACCAGTATTCAAACTTAGGACCTCCCATTTGGTGTTAGGATGCTCTACTATTGAGCTAATGGCTCACATTGTGATGAGTCCTTTTATGGCTTAGGTGTGTATCATTTCTCCAACACACTCCCTTGAGCCACAACATAGGTGTCAAATGCACCTAGCTTGGCTCTAATACCATGTTGAAATTTCCATGAACTAGTTAGGATGCAAATCTCCACCACTAAGCTACCCACCCACTTTATGACAAGTCAATTTACGGTTTAGGTATGCTAATTTTTTCGACACCTTTTTCACATTGTGAGATATTACCAAATAATTATAATGGTCCTTTGGTTTTGTGTGGATCATGAACCATGTAAGGGTGTGTTTATTGATCTTACTCACCAATAAAATGTACATGCATTGAATAATTTTTGTTTTATCATCATTTTATAAACAAGCATATGCATATTTGAGGGTCTTTAAAATTGACTAATGATATGTTGATTGAAACTATAGGATACATTATTTTACCTTAATTTTTTGGTCTAAAAGATGAGGGAAGTTCTTATTCTATGTCATATTATTTCTTCTTTAGATGTATCTCATATTTTACTTGGGTATCCATGGATAAAGAACTATCAAGCAACATCATCTATGTCATGCCATCAAGGTATCAAATATGTTCACACTAGTAAAGAGGTTACAATTGCAAGAGATTTGTATATGCCTTTATTTTAGATTAAGTCATTTAACCTTAAATAATTTTAAGAACATACCTAAGGATCCTCTATATAAGTGCAAGGATTCTTTGCCTAATTTGTAAAAATTTCAAAAGGAATAACAATGGTGGGAAAATCAAGACAAGATGCAACAATTAGAATTCCTAAAGGGTTTACAATTATTAGAGCTAAAGTAGGTTATATGTAGGTTTTATATTATAAAATGATTCAAGAATCTATAAGGCCAAAAGAACCATAAGCATTGCAAACTTTAGTTTAGAAGCATAAGGGATTGGATATTTTCATTCCTAAACATGGTTTTCATAAAAAAAATTACTCATGTAGCAAGGAAGGATGAGGATTACAAATGATAAATCTATATTTTCTTCATCTTAAAAGGGTCTTCAAACTACTTGGGTATCAAAGAATGATTTACATAATAAAAAGTTGAAAATCTACAAGTAGAAATACCAAGTTACAAAAACAAGAATAATCGTTATGGTAATAGAAAGAGAAAATGCTTCCTCTTAAAAAACATGTTTATTAAGAGTTCTAATTTACATAGTGTTGAGGAGCACATAATATAATAAACATGATTCAAGTACCAAAACATTAAGTATGATGATTGGGATGAGAGGATCAACTTGGGGAGGATTATTATAACATCATTAGTTGGAACTTTTTAATTTTATCTCTTTGTGTTGGTGTTGTTTTTAATGTTCTTAATTAGAGTGTGGATGATGTTAATATACATTTAATGATGCATTTTGAAATTTATTTAGTAAAGGTCTCATTTTGTACATCTTTAGTAATTGTATAAAAATTTGGAATATTTTGGTTAATACATCTTATTGGAAACCATTCATTGAAAATTTTTGAAGCCCACAACCTAATGGTTTGTGATGACCTCTTGCCTTCAAGAATTTCTATTATGCTCATCAATTTCAAACCATTTTGGGGTTCTTGAATGTTTTTAAATTTTAACAAACTCATTACAAAAAAGATGGATTTTGAATTTCTTTTTCTTTTTCACATTTAGGTTCTCTCTTCTTATGTAATTTGGAGACACATTGAGTTTCATTGGTTCATGTGAGATATTTATAACAAGTATGCAATGAAGTCAAACTTTATTATATTTGATTCAAGTAATATATTTTGCTTTCCAATCTATAATTTTTTGATGTTCTTGGCTATATAATTGAAGATCATTTATGTTAACAACTATTAGATTAAATATTTTTATCCCCAATTATTTTCAAATGATTTTATATTTTAATCTTGTATTCTTATTCTTTCTTTCATCAAGCTTCATTTAAAATTTGAACCATTTAAGGATGCTATGTTATAGATTATAGTTGTCTTCCAATTCTTTTTAAATCAAGTTAATAGTATGAAAATATTATCGATGAGTAGATGAATTATTACAAGTTCTATTTTAGATTTGTATCTCTTTATCTAGATATATTATTTACCAAAGTCTCATTGTTTTTTAGGTGTATCTGTACATATATATATATATATATATATATATATATATATATATATATCTATATATATATATATATAACATGGAAAATGTAGATCATGTTCCACCTGCCAGATTCTTTGTTTGCAAATACTAGTAATGAGATAAAAAAAATTGAGAGATTCATTAGCATAGGGTGCAAACCCGGGGATATATAGTGAACCATGCATGTTAATATTGCATAGTCTAGGAAAACTAAAAGATGAACTTGAGAGGACTAGTGCATATTCCCCAAACAGAGTGACTGCTATTCTTTCCCACATGCAGGAAGAAGTACATGGTGACGTTCCCCTTAAACAAATATAAGATAGTGTCACCAAAGAAATGATAAAAGCCACTTGTTTTCCACTTTATCAAAATGTGCGTAAGGTTAGGGGATACCAGGTCACTAGATGTGTCGATCATGCTATGGCCTCATTGATCTACCCACGATTTCTCGCAGCACATGGTCTATACCCAAACAATGACCAGATTCCATTATATTTTGTTCAGTAGTTATATGTTGAGATCCATTTGGGCCTCAAAGTTAACTACCTGGACATTCCACCATATGTTGGTCAGGGGTGTGGTAGGATTGCTGATAGGCCCACCTATTGTCGAGCAGATAGACCACCCCCAATGTTTAGGGTATTGGTTGGTGACAAGTCTCCTGCTCTCACCCCAGCTCTAGCCCCCATAGCAAATGAGGTTGTCGTTGCTTCCCAAAAGGAAGCAATTGACACTGTAGGTGACATTACGGCTGCCACCACTAGGATATCTGATGATCGTGTAGGTCAGTATTTGATATCTAGACATTCCCGATCCACACCATTTTCAACACAGTGGACCACCATGGATCCTTTAACAGTGGTCGGCATCCCTACTCCTACACAGCTTGATGCACTTACAGGAGATATGTCACGCATGACTCTGCATTGTTTGGCTGAGGACCTATTGGAGGCATATGTCCACATTGCATCAAACAATGGGATCGGTATAGAGCATGTTAGAGATCATTTGAGACATAAAGGTCGTTCAGTTCCAGGATCCCATCACTCTCAGCCGAGCACTAGTGTGCATCAGGATCCACCTACATTTCATACGGTAGCTACACAGACTATTGGTTTTACTGATATGTTGATTGGTTCTGGTTCATCATCACCGATGCCATCTCACCTTCATAGTCCTCTACATTCATCATTTCTGGCACGACATGGGATAGATCAGATGGATGCAGATGTTGATTCGTCGCTTGATCGTTTGGTGGATATGGTGGAGGCAAATGTTTCAGAGAACTTAGGTCATCCGATATCAAATGATGTGCATGTATGTGTGCATGTGCATGTTTCAATGTTTCAATTCTTTTTTCATTATTTTTTAAATTTCATTTTAACTAGATATTCATGTAAGTTGATATATATGTGTATATATATTGTTACAGGTGGACATACCTCATATCACTCCTAGCCTTGGTCCAGATCATGTGCATGATTGATGTGACTCTGTGGATGAATCTACTATCAGTGGACATGTGAGTTTTCATAAAATATATATTTATGTATGCATAGATAAATACAAGTTCTAGATTGATATTTAAAAATACAAGTTCATTTAAAAATAACTTTCATAAAATTTATTTAATAAAAATTATATGTATTTAACACATCTTGTACACAATTTTATTTGCAGGGCTCAACACATCCATCAGAGCAGGACCGTTCTCATTCAGATGGCCATTCGTCTAGGAGTAGACATTCATATTAGGCCATGCATTCTAGATTTATGATATTTACCACATGTGTATTTGATTATATGATGATCTTTTAAATAGTATTTGATATTTGATGATCTCTAACTTAACTTGCTTATATGATATACATACATTTTCTTTTTTTTGATCTTTAGTATTCGACATTTGATGATCTTTAATTTACATTTTGCTTTTATGATATATGTACATATATTTTCTTATATGATATATACATACATTTTCCTCTTTGCTTATAATATGTGTTATGTTTATATGTATTGAATCCCTTTACATATATGTACATGTGTTTGCTTATGGTTTAAACATGTTTACACGTAATATATGTATGCATTTGCTTTAAATATTTAATATACATACATGTTTTCTTATTTTATGATCTCTTACAACTTACATTTCCTTATATTCAATATACATTTGATCTCTAGTAGAATTTTAGGGAAATCAATGCCATTTTATAATTAAGTTCATTCATGTTGATCACAATAAATATTTTTTAAAAATGACTTAAGCAACATGAACCATTGAGTTGAGAATAAGATATAATCTTTTTGAAAAGTAACTTGAAATTCAATTCAAATATAATTTTAAGAAAATTCAATTCAAATTATATCGAGCTATTATACATTTTTTACAAGTAACTTGAAATTCAATTCAAATATTTAATTAAGAAAATTTAATTCAAATTATACCTCTATTATACATTTTCAACAACTAATTGAAATTCAATTCAAATATAATTAAGAAAATTCAATTCAAATTATACCTCTAATATTTATACATTTTTGACACTTTACCAAAATTCTAAAATTACTAGATATGTTGTGCATACCTATGAATTAAATAACAACAAACTTCACAATGAAATAACTTGTTTGTTTACTACTTGATTCATTTAAACTAGAGGATCTAGTTATTCCATGTACACATGAATAATTTTGATTCACTTGGAGCGCAGATTTTGGAGAAGTTTTTGCACATTTATCAAGGAGGCAAATATTGGAGCTCGACAACTTTTCATTTTTATCAATCAAGGAAAAATTTGGAGGATAATTTAACTAAGTTGGTAGAGGACTTATTTAGAGTCATCTTTAAGTTGAAGAAGAAAATGGGACAACAAAGAAAAAGAAAAAATGCATCTCAACGAAAATTGTCAAAAGAAGAAGAACAAAAGAGGCGTGATCAAAACTTGGAAAATTATCATAGAAAGAACAAGGTACATGCTTGTTTCTTCTCTGTCTCACTCTCAAGTGTGTGTTTAGGAATTTTACTCTGAAGGTTTCTAACCATCATTGCACTTGAATGACTGGCAAATACTTTTAAATATCCTCAAGTCATCTCTGTCATGCAAGTTGCAATGTTTATATGATCCTTGACCTAAATTCTTGCCACCCTTTGTTTCACATTTGTGTTTTGTGTCTTTCTATATTTTATTTTCATCACTCAATGTTCTCAAATTAATTTTATGTTTTATGCTCTAGGATTCCCTGGGTTGGAGTCGAGCCAAATCTAGATATTAGATCAAATGAATCCGCTGAAGAACACATGGACCTTGAAGTTAGGGAGGAGACCCAAGTTCAAAAAATGCTTGTTGGAGAGGGGTCAAGATCACTTCCTTCTACCGGTATGGATGAGCATGTAAAACTAGCACAAACTTCTCTCACTTATAGCTCATCATGTTTTATCAATTTGTTTGCTTGCATACATAAAACTTCACTTTATATATTTAACATCATCTCTCTCACTTTGTTTGCAAAAGGATATTTTGTGACACATGTGTAGGAAGGGCTCAAATAAGCAAGAGTTTTCATGCTCAAGCTCTAGCCAAATCTGGGAGCATTAGATCAAATGAATCACCAAGAATGCATGAACTCTCAAGATAGGGAGGAGGCACAAGTTCAAACAATGCATGTTGGAGAGGGGTCGGATCACTTCCTCCTACTAGTATGGATGAGCATATAAAACTAGCTGAGAAGGTGGGGAAACAAATTTCTCATAGAAATTTAGATCATTTACTTGAAATGGATATGGAGAAACTGAAATATTATGCCAACCAACCTTATAATAAGAGAAAGAGGTCAATGACTAAATCTGTAAATGGAATGATCAATCATCATTTCAATCACCTTGATACACTTGAAAAAACCCAATTGTTATCATATTTACTTCTTTTCAATGAGCTAAAAGAGTCATTACAATTGTTGGGTGTACATTCAGCATCAAATAAGAAGAAACACATG
>VDFB02058242.1:426968217-427011593 GCA_007258455.2 Sequoia sempervirens | reverse complement strand
TACCCTTAATCTCTCTCCCACTCCCCCCTCTCTCTCTAAAAGTCTCTCCCTCCTACCCATCTCCCTCTTGAGCTCCTCTACCTTAACCCTTAAGCCCTAGGACCCCCTACCCTTTATCTCTCTCCCACTCCCCCCCTCTCTCTCTGAAGTATCTCCCTCCTACCAAGGATTAAATTTTATGGTCGACTTTGCCTATCAACAAATTTTTTAATTACAGTTATCTATTCAAGGGTGCCCTTAAAACATTATGATATACCTTAGTGTATGTAAAATTATACATAAATCAAACATATATATCATTATAATTTTGTATAAATTTTGATAGTTTATCCAAAATATCTCCTTTTACAATCTTCTTAAAATTTTGATTGTATTCTACGGAAAAAATCTTTAAATACGGTCATATGGCCATCAAATTTAAGCCTTTCCGCCTACCTCCACTCCCTCCATATCTTTCTCTTAAGTTATCATTTAAAAAGAATATAATTAATATTTATATTAATATTAAAAATAAGGTGTTCGACCGAACATCTTTAGAATGTTCGATCGAACCCATTTAAAATCATTTTTTTATTCTATGGATAGTGGGTTTGGTTGAACATGGGTTCGGTCGAACCCCTGTTCGACCGAACATTTTTATTTTCTTCGACCGAACATCTGTTCGGCCGAACCCATGTTTTTTCACCCTTGCTCCCTAAGGCACCAAAATTGCTGAGAATTTTGCACTTCGAAGCTCGATTTGAGAATGAAAATGGAGGAGATCTCAAAAACCCAACTAGTATTGGGTTCCCCTCAAAACGAGCTATCCAACGAATATAATTTTAATATGTTTTGATTATATTATCTATCTGTTTTTTAAGTTTTATTAAATATAGGTTTTTCACTGAAAACAAAACTCTCTGTTCTGCACAAGTGGAAAAATAGAAGATTATCAAAAAAAATTAAAAATATGCATGGATATTGGAGTCCTTGATCCAAAAAAATTTTTGATACATCAGTAAAAGTTATGTGTTATACGGTCGTGTTATGTCGAATTGTAATTGATTTGACTTTGAAACTTGATTAAAAAAAAATATTCAATAATAAAAACTATCTAACCAAGTGGAAGCACTAGATATCAGAGTTAGAAATCTAAAAGAATTGGAATTTTATCTTTCAAGGAAAAAAAGTTATATGTTATACGGTGTGCGTCACTTTTTAAAAATGTTGTTTTTTGAAAAAAACCAATTTTCGTGGGAGATGGAAAAAGAAGTGCAATCTAATTCAAACAAAATTGAAAAAAATATTTTTAGAATCTATAGACAAAATGTGACAAGACTCTAGTTTTCATCATCTTCAAATTCCTCACGGTTTAATCGCTATAGGTGCCCGAATGTGGAGATTTTGTTAAAAAAAAAATATCAGTGTCCAGTTTGGCCAAAAATTGTAAACCACTATTGTGGGATCACCCATCAACCACTCTAGATTTCTTTACAATAGCCACTCTGCCACTTTGCAAGCAAGCATGCTTAGCTCAAATCTACTACTATACAATTTGACTATTACCATCATATAATATATTTGTTGTTATATAACATATTTGTGTCTGTATATTCTTTGCAATTTATTTTATTTCTATGTTTTAGATATATTGGCCCTTTTTCAAATAGAGGCAAACATTAAAGTCTTTGGGAAGAAAACAACCATGTCAAAGCACATCAACGGGGTCGACGTAGAGACTGTGGCAGGCCAAATCTCATTACTTCAAACTTGTGATGCAGCCAAATGTCAGAAAACTCACTTTTATAATATTAATTAATATAAGATTACAAAATCATGACCAGATTGAGAAGCTTGAACCGCTACTTTATGTCCTACACGAGAACAAAGCCTCATCTCTCTCTTAATGGAAATAATACATTGGTCTTCCATCTTCGGTTGCATCTTTAGCTAGAAGCTTAATGGGGTGTAAACTTCTTGAATCCTCGCTCAGATTGTAATTGAACACTGCACTCTCACCAACGACAAACAATTACAAACTCTTTCTAAGAATGCAATCATTAAGAAGGAAACAAAAACAAAAATGTTACCAAGTGTGTTGTCAATAAGGAACGGTTCTTCCCTGCCCAACCATTGTAAACCATGGAGCGAGAGGTAGGCGCAACCCAACCAATGTTGATAAACTACCGAGTTGCTGCCCCATTCATGGTGATTGCTACAAACCATGCTACTTCCATGCAAGACCATTTCACCTCTAAAAGCTTAGGATTCGCAAAGTGGATCTTCAAGAGGAATACATGTAATAGGAAACCCTCTCATTCTAATCCCTTCCAGCAATGACCTGAAAAGAAAGAGGAATCATCTTACCTTTGTTCTTTAAGCCCTCATCTAGGAGCTCATTAAAATTTATGAAAATCTTAGAAGTATCATACAATGCAGAATCATTTGACAAACTCAATAACATGGTAAAGGCAAGCTTTCATAATGTTGTGCTTCAGGCTTAACATCACCAAAAAAGGAGGAATTCACTCCATCATGACAAATATAGCAATAAATAAAATTGTCATCATATATGCTTTCCAATGGGTTCTTATAAGAGCAAATGCACATGAAAATGGCTAATTAAGAGGATTGGATAGGACACAAGATAAATATAACTTATCTCAACAATTCAAGCTATCAGCATATTAATGGAAAAAGAAGACTCGCCAGGGCAGAAGTAATTATCAGCCAGCGTCTCAAATGTTGTCTGATCATTGTAAATATAACTTCATCAAAAGTACCCAAATCCAAATTAGAAAATAAAACAAAACAGAACATTAATCATAAAACAATTCAGTCACAGAAATAATTGTAAGTGTATATCAAATACCCACAATCTCTGCAAATGTAAGCTTGATCGCAAGAAACTTTCAATGTATATCTTGGAGGGCCTCTGAAATCTGTGTAAGGTAAGAAAGAAGCACTGCCATTGACAAATGCAGAGATGAGGGCATATCTATTTGTAGATTGCAATACACTGGTCCCCTTACTCACTAGATGGAGGGGTCTTCACTCGGTGGAGGGGTCTTCAATGCACATGACTTGGATCTCAAATCATTCAATACGTCAATTTAAATGTACACATACTCTTGATGTGAGTGAATATTCTTTCTGGTTTGTGCATTATATAGCCATGCACAGGGTAGTGACTCCATATAAAATAAAAATAACAGCTTTAAAATTAAAAATAATTAATACTAAAAATAACAACTTTAAAAACAAAGCAAAAGTTTCTTGTATCTCCATCACCAAACAAATATATATTGATTTCAATATATATATATATATATTAAAATTAAATAAAAAACAATTATTATTATTTATTATAATAATAAAAATAAAAAATTATACTCAAGTTTTGCATGTCATTTGAATGTCAAATTAAATGCAAAGTATTCATTATTATCATCTTATATATATAATATTGTATTTATTGAATTTTTTTGTATTAGATATTCAAGATAATCTTGTTAAAAATCTTCAAAAAATTATAAAAAAATGTGAAAATATTGTAAATTAATATGTATTTCCATAACAAATATTATAAATCAAAAATCATGTATATTCTAAAAATTATATTTTAGTTTTTTGAAAATATTCTTAATTTATATGAATTTCCATTTATAACAAATATTATAAAATGATATATATTACTATTATAAATTAGAATATTATATTATATTTCCTTAAAAATTTCATATATAGTAAAACTATAAAAAGATGATGATAATGCATGCATTTAAAGCTTAATAGAATAAAACAATGAATAAATCTATTAATAAATACTTTACTTTGTGACGAGTTAATAGACATCAATTTAAATGGGGAGAATAAAAATGTACACATACTCATTGATGTGAGTGTAAGAAGCCTCTTGACTTAATTATTATGATTCAACAAGCTATAAATTGAATAAAAAAACAAAGCAACTTTAAATAAAAAATAAATTCACCACAATTTCATGAGAGTGGACCCTCCTCCCCTTCCATGGAGTGATAGCAATAATTTGTTGCAAACTCCTTAAGACTTAGATAAACTGTTGTCTATTGTTTTTTTTTGTAAAAAAATATATATCTCCTCTCACACCATTTCTTATGAATTATACTAGCATATATATAATACATCGAGAAATATCCTTCTCGAGGTGTCTATTGCACTTTTATGTGAGAAAATTTATTAAATAGATGCCTCGAGAAGGATATCTCTCGACATATTTTATATAAATATTATTAAAATAATATATATATATATATATGCTAGTAGCAATCGCAGCGGAACATGGAAGACAAAATTATCATGGTTAGGGTTAGGATAAGGGTTAGGATTAATATTAGGGTTAGGGTTAGGGTTAGGGTTAGGGTTTGTGTTAAGGTTGGGTTAGGATTGGGGTTAACATTATGAATAGGGTTAGGGTTATGATTAAAGTTAACAATAGGGTTAGGGTTAGGGTTATAGATAAATTTAGGATTATGGTTGGATTAGCCTTAATAATAAGATTAGGGTTACAGTTATGGTTAGGGTTACGATTACAATTAGAGGTAGAATTATAATTTGGATTGGGTTATCATCATAATTAGGGTTAGGGTTAAAGTTGGGATTAGGATTAGGGTAAGGATTTTAGTTAGGGATAGGGTTAGGGTTAGAGATAGAAGTAGGGTTAGGGTTATGATTAGATATTGAATTATGGTTAAGATTAAGGTTAGGTTTAGGATTAATCTTTTAGATACTATCAGAGATATAATTAGGGTTATGGTTACAATTATGATTATGGTTTAGGTTAGGTTTAGGGTTAAGGTTAGGGTTATAGTTAGACACAGACTTAGGGCTAGGATTAGGGTTAGGGTTTGGTTTTGGGTTTAAGGTTAGGGTTAAGGTTTGAATTAATTTTTGAGTTAGAGTTTGGTTAGGGTTTGGTTTAGGGATTAGGATTAGGGTTAGGTTTATGGTTAGGATTGGGTTAGGGTTAGGGTTTGAGTTAATGTTTTGGAATTATAATTTGGGTTACAATAAAGGTTAGGGTTAGGATTAGGATTAGAGTGAGGATTATGATAAGAGACATAATTAGGATTAGGGCTAGGGTTGCAATCAAAATTAGTGTTAGTTGTATAATTAGGGTGGGTTAGAAATATTGTTAATGTTAGGGTTAGGGTTAGGGTTAGAGTTAGAGTTAGAGTTAGGGTTAGGGTTAAAATTTGAGTTAGAATTAGGGTTAGGGTTGTAATTAGAATTAGTGAACATTAGTTATAGATTTAGGGTGATTAAAAAATAGTGGTAGTTTTAGTGTTACAATTAGAATTATAATCTTATCCCTTGTCCTACTTGTAATGCTAATCTAAATTATAACCTTAACAATAATTCTAGCCCTATTCATAATCATACTTATAATAAATACCTTAATTCTAATTGTAGTAACCCTCATTAAAACTTAACCCTAACCCTAAATTAATCCTAATCCCAACCTAACTTTAATTATAATTGAATACTAATCCTAACACCAGTTGAACCCTTACCCTAATTGAATATAAACCCTAATCAAAACCCTAATTGAATCTTAACCCTTATTGTAATTGGAACACTAACCCTAATCCTAGTTGAATTATAACCCCAACCCTAACACAAAAAAATATTCTAGAATCCTAACCCTAATTAAACATCAATTGAACCTAACCCTAATTGAATCTTAACCCTTATTAAACCCTAACCCTAATAGTAATTAATCCCCAACCATAAACCTAACCCTTACTCTAACATTGACCCTAATCTTAAATTATAACTCCTAACTCTAACCTCAATATAAATATAACCCTAACTCTAACTACTCTAACTTATAACTCCTAATACTAACCCTAATAGATACCTAACCCTATTTGAACGCAAATCGTAGCCTTAGGATCTATCTTAGAATCCTAACCATAACCATAACCCTTATATTGTTGAAATTCAACCCTAATTGAACCTAAACACTAATCCTAACTTTAAGTCTAATTGTAACCCTAATTGAACCTAAACACTAACCCTAACCTTAAGTCTAACTATAACCCTAATTAAACCCTAAACTTAAGCCTAAATGAACCCTAACTGTAACCTTACTTTAACCCTATTATAATTAAATATTAATCCTAACCTTAGTTAAACCCTAACCCTAATTGAATATAAACCCTAACCGTATCCCTAATTAATTCCTAATTGAATCTTAACCCTTACCATAATTGTAACCCTAATCCTAATTGTATTCTAACACCAATCCTAAGCCTTACCCCAAACTTTATCCTAGAACCCTTACCCTAATTGAACATCAATTGAACCCTAACCCACCCTAATTGAATCTTAGTCCTAATTAAATCCTGACCCTCACACTAATTAGTCATCTAACACTAACCCTAACCCTAACACTAATCTTAGTTTGCAACTCCTAACTCTAACCCTAATATAAATCTAACCCTAACTCTAACCCTAATTGAATGCAAACCCTTTGACCCTAGGATTTATATTAAAACCCTAACCCTAACCCTATTAAAATTCAACATTAATTAAGCTTGATCCCTAACTCTAAGCCTAACCTATTGAATCTTAACCCTAATTGAACCCAAACCATAATCCAAACCCTAATTGAACCCTAAGTAATGATAAACCCAAGCTTTATTTTAGAACCCTAACCCTAACTAAACCTCGACCTAATTTTAATCCTAGTTATAACCCTAATTGACCTCTAATTGAATCCTAATTGAAGATTAATCTTAACTGATCCCTAACCCTAACCCTATCCCCAATTCAACCCTAATCCTAATTAATCCTTAACCCTAACCCTAATTGTCATCTCGGTCTATCTTCAATCACCTAAACCTTCCAAGCTTTATCTTAGAATTTTTATTTAACCCTAACATAATTTAATCATAATCATAATCATATCCATCTCTCTCTATATACATATATATCTCCCTCTCTCTCCTCTAGGGAGATATACATCTTCTCTCTCTCTCTCTCTCTCTCTCTCTCTCTCTCTCTATATATATATATATATATATATATATATATATATATACACACACACATATACATATCCATCTCTCTCTAATATACATATATATCCTAATTTAATACATTTGTACCTCTCTCTATATATATCTCCCTCTCTCTACCTCTATATATAACTTTATATATCTTTTTATCCCTCCATAGATCTCCCTCTCTTTGTCTCCCCCTCTTTATATCTCTATTTCTCTCTCCCTCTCTCTCCATATCCATCTTCATCTCTATCTCTATCTTCCTTTCTACCTCTCCCCTATCTCTATCTCCTTACCTCTCCCTGCATATCTCTCACTCTTTCCCCTATATCTTTTCTAATCTATCTCTATCTCTTTCTCCCCCTATCACTCTCTCTTTCTATATCTCTCTACTTCTCTATTCTCTCTCTATTTCTCTCCCTCTGTCTTTCTCTCCCCTATATATATATATATATATCCCTCTCTATCTATATCTCAATATCTCTCCCTCACTCACACACACACACACTCCCTATATTTATCTCTATATATTTCTCTCACTCTCACACACAAACTCCCTATTTTCCCCTCCCTATATCTACCTCTCCCCCCTCTATCTCTCTCTCCCTCTCTATCTCTATTACTTATCTCTATCACCTCCTTTATCTCTCACTCTTCCCCCTCTTTCTCTATCTTCCAATCTCTCCCTCTCCCTCACTCTTTATATCTCATTATCTCTATCTCTCACTTATTCACTCAATCTCTCCTTCCATCTCTCCTCTCTTTATATCCCTCTCTACCTCTCTCTATTTAGCACTTCCTATATCTTTATCTTGATCTCTCCAACTCCCCCTCTTTCATTGTCTTCCTCTTTTTTTCTCTATTTATCCCTTTCCCTCTTTGTCTCTCCTTCCATCTCTCTCTATATATTTATTGCTTTATCTTTGTCTTTGACTCTATATCTCACCCCCTCCATCTTTCCCAAGTTGTATCTATATCTCCATCTCTCCTTTAAATATCCCTATCTCTCCCTCTTTCTATCTCTATCTCTCCCTCTCTCCCCCTTTCTCCCTATCACTCCTTTCTATATCTTTATACTTCTGTCTCCTATCTCTATTTTTCTCCTCCATCTCCCTCCCTCTCTATATATTTATACATAACTATCTCCCTCTCTCTCTCTTATGCATACACACACACACACACTCCTTGTTTCTCCCTCCCTATCTCTACCTCTATCTCTCTACCTCTCTATCTCTATATTTCCATATTTCTTCTTTCATCAATACCTCTATCTCTATCTTATTAGATCTCTACATGTCTCTCTACTCCTATATCTTTCCATCTCTACCTCTTATATATCACTCCCTATATCTTTTTTCTTTTTATTCCCCCTCATTCTCTCCCTGTCTCTCCCTATCTCTCCATCTCTATATATTTACGTCTTCCATCTCTATCTATCCCTCTATCCTCTCTCTCTATTTATCCTCCTCTCCTTCATCTCCATTTCCATTTCCATTTTCATTTCCATCTCTATCTCTATCTCCTTACCCCTTTGTCTCTCTCTTGCTCTTCCCCCTATATCTCTCCCTCTTTCCATCTCTACCTCTCCCTCTCTCTCCCTCTCTCCTTATTTAAAGCATAACATAAGCCTAATGGTAATGGAGCTTGATTATCTTCCTAATTTAGATGTTTTATTTTAGTTGTGTGTAGATCCTTCTAATTGGATGCATCTTATTGGTGATATTTTATTTTTACTCTATATCTTAAACTTGAATCCATCTTACTTTTAATTCTAATTATATCTATCATACATCAAATATCGTTTTTAAAGCATCACTTTTGAATTCAACACCATCTAGAAGAATGTTGAATTGAAAAATGAAATCAAACATTGTAGAGTCCTAAAATCCCTCATATAATAAGATTATAAGATGAAATTAGATTATCTTTATTTCATTCTAAATTTAATATTTTTATTATTAAGCAATATGTATCATGATTTTCTGGACAACGAGTGAAGTTATGCATCTTATTATCTTTAAATCATTTGAATATTTTTTATCAAAATTTCCTCATTTACATTCGAGAATCCAATATATTCAAAATATCTATTTGTCTATTTGGACAAATCAATATATTCCAACGGTAACAGATTCTTAGTTTTTGGATTTTGGGCATTAATTTTGTATACTTCCAACCAGCACTACTCTTGGAGGCCACTCTAAATTTGGTTGCCTTGGTTTGAACAATACTAGTTTGTCAAAAAGTCACTTTAAATTAGGCAAGCAAACAAAAACGGGAACAACAAAGCCAAGGGCGGACAAACTCCCAACTATATAGTCTGAGCTTATCTTTGACCGCGGGCAGGCCTGGAATTTGATGATCTATTTGACTATTTTTTCAATTTTAGACCGTATATTACAGTTATAAAATTTATTAGACCATATAGTTTGACTTGCTGTATTTTTATTAAACCGTAAAAAAATATAATATAGTATTTCAACTTATAATATATATCATTTTATAATTTTTATTATAAAAAGATAAATTAAATTAGAATAGAATATAACTTTTTTGAATATTTTCTAAAACAAATTTAGAAACTTTTGACATTTTTATAATAGTTATCATTTTTTTTATATTAATATATGTGACTTATAATATTGTTATAAAAATATATATTAAATTAGAATCTTTTCAAAATAGAATATAATTATTTTTAACTTTTAAAATATATTTAACAAGATTTGTTTTTAATATGAACTTAGAAACTTTTGTTAATCGTTAATTATAAGAGTAGATTTTTATATTTATTACTAATTTTTCAAAATATTGCATTTATAAAATATTTTATATAAAAATTTAAAAATTAAACAATTTTTTTGACAGGTATTTAAATGACCAAACTGTCATAAAATTTTCATATGACAGGTAGGGTGACCATCAAATTCCAGGCCTGACCGCGGGCGAGGATCTATAGTAGTCAGCAGGTTGTGTGGGGCGTTGAACCCGTGATGTATTCGAGCTTAAAGTTGCAGCTATTTCTTCGTTAAAACCCTCGGATGGCATAAAAAAATTAGGGCCTGCAACGAGAAAAATGATGTCCAAGGGATTGTTCGAGTGGTCACCACCACACATACAACCATTAACGCCTATTAAGAGATTTAGAATATTTGTTCATTTGGAGAACATGGATAATGACAACATTGGCGACGTTGTGCATAATTGGCAAGTGTTTTGTGAGGTTACTGTAGACACCTAAAAATGACCTAGGCCTGGGAGCACTATTTTACCACTTTCGTCCTAGCATAATTATGACACTTTAATTATATTCCTAACCCATCTTCAACTATTAATTAAATAATTCACAATTATTTAATTAATTCAGAGTCTTCTATTCTTCCTGATTATTAAATAAATAAATCATATTTATTTAATGCGTCACTAATTATCTAAATTCAACTCATAATTAAATAAAGTTCTCATTTTATTTAATTAATCTTTGTCATTAATGTCCTTCTGATTATCAAATAAATATATTTTAATATATTTATTCAATATGTCACTAATTCTTAAATCCTCTCTTTTAATTAAATAGATTTGCTAATTTATTTAATTAATTAACCACTTCTTCTAAATTAAATAATTATTTTTAATTATTTAATTTATGTATGTGACACTTCTTTATTTTTATATAAAACAATTTATTTAAAAATGTCTCACATAGTTAACTGATTCTTCTTTTAGTAATTAATTTCAAAAATCAATTACTCATTATCTCACAAAATCCATATTCTGAATTAATTTAATTCAAAATGGAAATATTCTTCTACAAATCAAGTAATTTCTAAAATTACTGATTTTTCTAAAATCCCATCTTCTTATCTTCTGATTTTTGCTAATTTCATTTCAACTGTCACATTTATTCTTGATTTAATTTATTTAATTAAATCTTATTCACACATATGGGCATTTTTCCCTAACCCTAATTGAGAGTTATCATTTTGAATCTTAACTATTGATTCTAGGGCATTTTCTCAAATCTCTCATCTCATCCGTCCATTCAAAATAGAATTTTCTATAAAATGTCATTTTTCTCTCATTTTTCGATTACACAGACATATTACACACAGACGCGCTAAAGCACTGGCATACTTAGATTGTTGCATTTAATGTCATATTTCATTTAGTTTTGAGATATTTAGATATAGACATTTTAGACATCTTCAATCATAGGCATAGACATTTTTTCAAATCCTTCAAAGCTTGGTGTAGGACTTAGACTAGTATTTTCAGATTGCTCGCACGATGAATCTGAGGGCAAAACGCCAACCAGCAAGCTAGAAGGTGTTACAAAGGTGAATCATGGAAACTTCGACGATTTACAGGTATAATCGTTAATTGTTTTAACTTCCATTGTGTTTTGTAATAGCTTTGGGTTTTATTGTCTTCATTGATACTGCTAACCTTTAATCAAACCTTAAACATAACCCTCAATTACAGTTACAAAAAACATAATTCATTTGAAGATATGGGCCCTTCTCGGGCAGTTTTTATTGATTCTGTTAAAGCGCTAATTGGCCATGGATTGGGATCTCTGGTGGAGGATTATTTTCTACAAGCTCTCAAGGTAAACTACTTATTAGTTCGACTAAATAGTTTCGTAATTTTTGGAGTTTATTATTTTATGGTAACCTGATTTATTCAAAAGATTTTAGAAAATTTTATGGAAATGCAATTGGCAAGTGTAAAGCGAATTTCCACGGCTTTCCTACTATGCTCCCTACCTGTGCCAAAATGGGAGATTTGGAATAGAAAATGAACATTGACAAAAGCATAAAGGATATAGGGATCTTTTCAGACGTAGTTGCAACTGCTTGGTAGACATGCACCTCCATGAATTTGTCGTCCACCTACTCGATATCCTCCACCTGCACAACGCAGTTGGGGTTTAAGCCAACGGAATGCGTAATTTTATCCAAATGATATTTACCTGTGAAGCAAAGAAGTCTATCTTGCAACCCAAACATGATTTCTACCAAATCTTGAGCATTCTTTCGTTTCCACATTGTGTCTCCCTTAATGGCGCTCTTTATCTCTTTTAGTTGCATCAGATCTAGAGCTTAAAACGACGCTAGCAATGGCTCGGGCATTGGCCTCACTTTGCGATGGTGCTTTACGTGCAAACCTCTCACTCATGTTGTTCAAGCTCTCTGGGGGTCGGACGGTGGTGTAGCACTGTTAAATGTTGTAGTATCTGAATATTATTTTAAAGGAACATGCGGATTCTTCCACTAAAAACCGTTTCAAGTTCATCTTTATGCAATTTCTATCGTTTCGAATGCATGTTGGATGTGAAACATGGCGAGTCTTCCACTGTAGACCGTTTCAACTTCATTTTCATGCGATGTCTACCGTTTGGTATGCATGCTGGCATAATTAAATTTTGCTAATCCACTATCTATTCCTCCTATTAATAGCTGGCAGAATATGAATCATTTTTTTTCTTACACTGTTACATTCGTTGGTCTTTTATAGAGGTTGCTACCATTATAGGGTTATGCCTCTCGACGTAATAAGAAATGAGGTATTAATCACTTTACTACTTTTACATAATACTTTCCTATGATCTCTCCATAAAATCAGATTTTAAATGAAAGAAATCATGGAGAGAATCATGAAATTAGTATTTTCTTAACATGGAATGTTTGTTTGGCTTTTTTCATAACAAAATAGCCAATATATCAAATTGGTTTAAACAAAATAATATGAACATTTATTTTTGTCTACTCACCATAATAATAGGGAGTATAAAAATTTGTTTATGGCCAATAAATATTGTGTTTAGCTTATGGCCATTACAATATAAGAATTATTTATAACAAAAGACTAAAATATAGCTTATCAATATAGTAAAAAGTGTTTATTAGTTGGAAATAATTTGTTAGCAAGTGCACCCACAAGCGACAAGAAGTTTGTTGTGAAGTCTATTATTTCCACCTTTATTGATATGTTGTTGGAATTGCTTTCTCAACATAATGACAACAAAGGTTAGTAAATATAATCTAATCTTTATTTTTCATATATTTTACCTAAAAATTATATTAAATATTACTTATTTATATTTAACCATATGCATCAAAATTATTAGAAAGGCTAAGATATGATATGGATATGGAGCACAAAGGTGGGCATTATGATATAGGAAAATGAATAAAATATCATATAAAATGAAAAATAAATGTCTCTCATCAGGCATGTTCATTAATCCAAGTTTATTAGTAGGAAACTTATTCATTACCACTACTATCGATTACTATACAACGTGGACATAGGCAAAAACTCTAAAAAATTGCACCATGTCTATAGTAATAGTATTTTTAGAAGAATATATTTATTACCAGGTTTGGAATGTCATACTCTCTAATATGTGATATAACGACCTAGCATTTTCTTCTTTACAATTTATTGAATGGGCATATAATTATAAGATTTCCTTAAAATATTATTCCAATTACTATCCTTTGGGTAATGGTTAATCTAATTTCATGAATGAAAATATCTTGGATATTATTTAAATAATGCTAGATAAAAACCTTAGAGATTAGGATAGTAAAAATGAGCATTGTGGACAAATAGAGTTAGGACTAAAGCTTCATTGAAAACATCACCTTACCATTTGGTTTATGAGAAGGAACCTATGTTTTCCATGAACTTAAAGATTCCTATGCTTCAACTTATGAATGAATTTTGTAAATTATAAAGCTATAGAAACACATTTGGCTAACCTATTGCAATTGGAAGAAAAGCATGATGGTACTTTGCAACATTTTAGTAAACATCATGGAGTTGTGAAACACTAGTTCAATAAATCAGCCAAAGTGAAGGCCTTTAGGATTTTATACCTTTTCTTGCTTTGGGACAAGGCTTGTGAGAAAAAGGGGGATCATGGTAAATTTTAAGCATTAAAGTTAGGTCCTCATTTAATCTCTAAAATCCTAGGAGAAAACACCTTTAGGCTTCAAACTCTAGATGGTTAGGTTGTTATGTTTCTTATGAATGGGAAATTCCTAAAAGACTATTTTTAGGCCTTATAGGTATAATGTTTCCTTTCAAAGTGGTTGATTTTTATTTTTTTGTTTGTTTTATTTTTATTTTTATAGGTTATGTTGGTACCTATTTTTTATGTGTTTCGTTTTCTTATTTTCTTCTCAAAAACTTGTGTATTTGACACTATCTCACCCATCATTAATAATCAATCTAAGGCATCCTAAGTGGGTCAAATATTTTACGTTTTTATTCCTATTATGTTGTTTTTCCCATTATACTTCAATCAAGTATAAAAATTGTCAAAATCTCAAATTGGCTAAGTATAATTGTTGGCTTTGTGCTTTTGTGTGTTTGTTAGGGTATGGACACCCCCTAAAATTGTTGAAGTCGCATGTTTTTGGGATTTCCTT
This sequence comes from Sequoia sempervirens, assembly GCA_007258455.2. Classification (NCBI taxonomy): domain Eukaryota; kingdom Viridiplantae; phylum Streptophyta; class Pinopsida; order Cupressales; family Cupressaceae; genus Sequoia; species Sequoia sempervirens. The sequence goes on along the minus strand of VDFB02058242.1, from coordinate 426,997,129 downwards.
GCAAGTTAGCATGTTTCCCACTATATCATGTATTGATATGAAGTATAAAGACCTTCATTTTCATTATTGAATGAATGATAAAATCAGTTTGGAGAAGAACTAAGAAGAATACACTTTCAGACAACTAAGGTTTCAACTCTAGTAAAGGGAAAAGATATATTTTTATATTTTGGTGTGATCTAGGTTAGTCCCAAATTTATAATGAATTTATTGTGATATATAAAGAATAAGTTTTAAAGTGTTCAATCAATCTTGATTGAATGTATTTTAAAGTGTTGAATCAATCTTGATTGAATGTATCCATTGGCATTGTGTTTTTTTCTAGAAGTATATGTGATCATTTGGCCAACCAAATGACTTAAAGAACCCTATAAAGCTTTTACATGGCATCTTTTCACAATAATAAAGGAAATGTTTAGGTATGTCTATGGATCACTAAGTGGACTCATTTAATATTCTATAAATTTTGTTATTTCTCTAAATACATGTGTAGAACCTAGTTTATTTATGTGTTCTAAGGGGTATAGTCTTTAATGAAACCTTCATTAAGGTGTCACACCAAAATCTCAATTATTACATGTTTTGATTGAGTGAATTCATGAGTCTATTTCCCTATTGGAATTGACATTGATTTTCTATTTAGTCCACTTCTTGTTACCCCAACACATTAAAACAAATCAATCATAATCAACTCATTTTAGTATTATTGTATTATTTTTTCCATACTTCCATGTACAAGTGCTAACATCAATAGGGGTTGTTTACTATTATTTTACACACTCTACATGATAAGTAATGTTTTCTATATAAAAGGTGTATAGCTTTGCATTTTTGAACCAACACATAGGTATGTTGTGACACCCAAAGTATGGGTACATTGTGCAATGGGTATGGTTTATAGAAAGGCAATCATTTAGTCCTAGTAATATCACATAATTGAGAACTTTAGGGAAATCCCCTTGGTTTTCTATAACCAAAAGTGAAGGATGTTTTACCATCCTCAATAATTGGCCATCAAATTCCCAACTTCAACATAGGTTTTGTGGTGATCTTCCTAGATTTGACACCCCTATCATTTGGAAGACTACCCACCTTATGGATTTTGAATTATCAACTCAAATCATCAAAAAAAATAGTGCCATTACTAGTGAGCTTAAATCAATATTCAATTTGAAGACCCAAGCTAATTAGTAACCATGGTACGACCAAGAAAATTAGTCCTTGGTTAATACTCTTTAAAGACATTGCTAATATAAAGGTTATTTTCTCCTTATTTCATGAGTATTGAATCTGTCAAAAATAGACTCAAAAATCATTTGCAAGAGTATGAGGTTGGAAATGGAAAGAGTACAATGATCCAAAATTTAATAAATGCCTATTGTGATCTCCCCTAATGTGAGGAGATGATAGAATGAATGGAGAACTAAGAATCCAAGTATGTCGCCTTTTTATAATTCCCAAAGTATTGAAATAATAGGCACTTCAAGTAGAAGAGATGCATTGAAAAATTAAATTAACAATAGGATCATTAATAGGAGAACCCTTAGGCTCAATTATGATAGGCTTAGAAATGAGATAAATTTTAATATAAGAAATAGAGCTACATCCCAAAATTTATATACATAAAATGTAGACATGAATTTTATCTCTACCTCCATGTCTAAGGAATCCAAGGATAAATTGGCATAAAAATTATCCTACCTCATCTCAATTCTCAAAAAATCAAATAAGACTTTAGAAACTCTATTCCATGATGTATATCAAGATAGTCGATCAAAAAATGAATGTAGGGAAGAGAATTAGATGAACATATAGATCTAATTGATCAACTTAGACAAAGGCAACATGAGATAGAAGAGTAAATTGTGTTGGTGCAAGCTCAACTTGCTCAATAGGCCCAACAAGTGAACCAAAATCAAGATGTTTCTCAAAAACAAAATATAAACATAAATAATGCACAAAATGTTATAAATATAGAGCTAGGAAATATAAACATAAATAATGGACCCATAAGAGCTAGGAAATGGAATGACATTATTCTTTGCTATCATGTATCTCCTAATCTATGTCTCCTAGCCAAAAAGCTGCAGGAGTTACTCTCTCTCACCAGGATACCCCCTGCTATCTGTGAGGATGAGTTCTTTTGGACTCATGATATTCAGGGTCATCTTACTATAAAAACTGCTTACAGACAGCTGACTGTTCAGGGGGTAACCAATAATCTATGGAAAAAGGTGTGGAATAGATACATGATACCGAAAGTGAACTTTTTCTGGTGGACAATTTGTCATAACAGAATTCTTACTCAAGATAATCTAAGGAAAAGGGGATTCCAGATCCCCAACAGATGCCTTTTATGTAAATGCAACGAAGAATATGTTCATCATTTGTTGTTGCACTACCCCTTTGTTGTTGAGGTGTGGGAGCTGGCTTTTGGAAGATTAGGGATATAGTGGATTATGTGCAAGGACATCACATCCTTTATTTTGAGTTGGTCCGGACCTTTTCCCATCTACTAACTAGGGAATTATGGAATCAAGTTCCTCCCTTTATTTGTTGGTGCTTATGGAAAGAGAGGAATAATAGGATATTCAAGAACACTAAGATGAATCTGAAAGAGATGTTTGGGATTGGAGCTTGGATCATTGGGGAAAATATTGCTCTCTTCAAAGGGAAAACCCCAGATAAAGGGCCCACTGAGTTGGAAATAAGCATAGCTAAAGCTTGGCATCAAAACCTGGATGCCAACTCGTATGACAATTCCAAATTTTTGGCTAGGAGAGCCACTATTTGGAAACCCCCTAACAGAGACTAATTTAAATTAAACTTTGATGGGGCTATTAAGGGCAACCCGGGCAGAGCAAGCATAGGAGGTGTTATCAGAGATCACAGAGGTAAGTGGGTGGCCGGTTATGCTAGGGGGATTGGTCAACATTCGTCAATGATAGCGGAAGCTAGAGCACTGTTAAAGGGTTTACAGATTGCGGTTTCCTTGGGGATAGAGAACCTGCATATAGAAGGTGACTCTAAGTCCATAATTGATGCTATAAATTTTGATAGACTCCTGGGGTGGAACACTAAGGATATATTCTTCTTGGCATCAGATTGCTTGTGGCTAAATTAAAATTAAAGGTGGCCAGTCATATCTACAGAGAGGGGAACTAAGTGGCTGACGCCTTTTCCAATTTTGGCTCTCACTAGAATTTATCCAAATGTTGGCATGATTTAAGTCTTCTTCCACCAAATATTCAGAGTATGATAGTTAAGGAACAAATCCCTTTCACGACTCATGATGGAAACACAACTTGTGCTTAGCTAGATTATTGGGGGGGCCACTAGCTTCCTCGTCGGGCTTTGTGGTCTTATTGGTTTGATGAGATGGATGATTAGTTGTATCGATGGGATGGATACCAAGTGGATTATTTCAAATTATAGATTAAAACACGTTTGGAATAAGGAAATCATTTTTTATTGTGGCAAGTATCGATTGATTAGCTCTAAGCTAGACCGTACTTACCATAATCTCTTTATGGGGATTCTTTTGAGATCGCGGATTTACAATTTTTGTTTTTTTGAATTTGATGTGACTTGTAATTATGAAACTAAACTCCTCTTTGGATTTTCCTTACTCGCTATTTTGGTTTGGCGCCTTATAGCCTCTATCCGGGGTATTTCTAAATTTGACCATCCTCTAATTGCTATCCTTTTAGGGATCTCTAATTTTGTCCCCACAACTATCCCACCTAGGTTTCAAAAAATTTACTACGTGGAAGGCAATCCTTCCATGTTGATCATGTACTTGGTGCTTAGCCGTTTATGCGAGAATTTTCTCATGAAATCCTATGCTAAGATTGTTACCGGGAAATTATTAGCTCATGTGTGTGATTTGTCCTTAGGCTTGATTCCCAAAAATTGTTGTTTGTGGCTTAAATGCCTTAATGTGGGGGTGATTTTTCACCTTGCTATTTTATCTAACTTTCAGGTTTTTCAAGGTTCTTGGTTTAACTGTGAGCAATGCAAAGTCATGGGGGGGGATAGAGTGTGAACAGAGCCAGATAATTGCAATGAGTTTCGCAAGGATCCACTTGTATGGCATATTTGTGATGAAGGTGGCATTGCTACTCTAATGGAGAGACTTGTAGGACATGACCCTAATCTATCGACCCAATTCGTCAACTCTTGGAAGAATCGGCATGTGACTGTGGGAGGCATCTCCTTTATGGTTGATGAGGAAGTGATTGCACAAACGACGGGCCTCCAGAGTTCTGGCATGAAGCATCCTAAACATACGAAGACCCAGGACAATGCTAGTATGGAAAAATTCTTTGTGGGTGATGAGAAACCTGTGCGCAACCAATATAGGTTCGAACGGGAGGCTCTTCCTCAGTTGTGGAACCAGGTGTGTCTTGTGTTGATGAAATATGTCACGTTGGAAGGAAGGTACAAGACTTATTACTATTGCCATTTTCCACTTTTAAATCACCTTAGGCATAAAGTTTTAATGAGCTTTCCCTTTTATCTGCTCTTGGACCTTGAAAGTTCTGTTGAGAAATGTGTGGAATCTACTGCTTTAAATCCAAATGAACCCACTCCTCTGCCACTTCACTATGGTCTTATCCTAAGACTCTACCACTTCCATCTGTCTTTATGCCCACCAAAACCCATTTCGACCGTCCACATTGAAGAAATTGAGCCACGCAACGAGATGAACTTATCTCTGGCTGAATCCAAAGGCCTTGCCAAGAAAAGCCACCATGTCCCTGAGGATGCTCAAAAACCAAAAACTACTACCAAAAAACTTAAGGGTGTTGAGGGAGATGCCCAAACCTGTGCGAAAGTGAGCCTATGTGATCTCAAGTCTACCCCTGCGAAGACTCCTAGCAAGGCTGGGCCGAAAAACAAAAGGAGGAGAAGGTGCCTCCGAATAAAGGGAAAAATGTCATGAGAAAGGATTCTTTGGGTGACACGGTGGTGGCAGAGATTGTGGTTATGGGTTGTGATACCATCATTCAGCGTTCGGGTAGATTGGTGAAGAACAGAAAGAAAATGTTGGTTAGAGATTTGGACACTGAAGAGGAGTTGTCAGACAGCAAAGATAGCAGAGTGGAAGAGGTGTTGGAAGGTGATGAAGAGGTGAAAATTAGTGGTCCTCCTTCCATTCTTGACAAGGGTAAAGCTCAGAAGGAGGTGTCTACATCTCACTCTTTGGATCCATTGGGGTTCGAGCAAAATGATCCTGGCTATACTATGGGCAGAGGTGAGGAGCTCAAAGTGCTAAAAGAAAGAATGGAAAAAATGGACAAAAAATTCAATGGTTTGACCCGTTTCACGATCAAATTAGTTCATTGTGTTACTAGTACCCTATCTTCCATCATGAAAGAAGAGATGGAGATGAAGAAGGCTGAAGACCACCAAGAGTGGATTGGCGATGATTTGGTTCAGCTTCTATCAAAGAATTGGGAGAACAGGTCAGCTAGTCTGCAGTCATCTAAGCTAATTGTATACCTCCATCCCCAGGTGGTGGAGGGAGGACCCGGAACCTATCCATGACCTTACGTCTGAGGCATATGCTCATCCTAATCACCCTATGCCCCACCATGTCGGGCCCTATCTAGCTGCTCTACAAGAACCTTAATGTGTTGTCCCTCCCTGCGCCGACTTGTAATACTTGCTCTACCTATAGCAAGGTCACCCCAGGATCTATGAATCTTAATGGCCTGTGTCATGCCCACCACTGATCATAATTAGAAGTAGTACCTGGGTCTGCTAAACCAACCAACCAACCCTAACCAACTGGGGCAGGTGCTCTAAAATCTACAACATCATCTATGTCTTCCTGCTAACCCCATAGACAGACCTCCCTAGTGGTATGACCGAAATGATCCTCATAAGTATTAGGGGTTCGTCCTTGTCTCTCTCCAAATTGATGACAAACTCTATCCAACAAGTAACACTCAAGCAGTGAGGGAGAACAACCAATCAACCATCTGGTCTGCTGATAGTAAACAAGATGCTTCGGATCCTTTGGCCATGCCTCGCAATCCATATAAGGTCTCCAAACAAAACTTGGCATATCATTGAAAACACGGAGCTCGTATGGAAGATCTCCAGGTAGGGTGTAGTGTAAGAAATCTCTGTAACGGTATGAGTATGGATCATTGGGAGTATCATCTTATATCCCATCAGGTCAAGCAACTGCAATATGCTCCCAAGCCCAAATATGCAAAAGCGAGACACCTGCAGAAATAGATTTCCTACCCCAATATACAACCTGATGCATATCTCTATAAAGATGGGCAAGAATACAAGGACCCCATGCATACTTGGTCCCATGCTCAAGCATACCCTCAATGCATATACCCCATCCAATAGGGAATTAACGACCTCTCCTATCAGGAATAACTAGTCTTGAAATCAATCCATAAAGGACAAGAGAAACAAGGTCTGCATTGCCAATGAACTCAGACAAATCAATCTTTGATTGTTGCACCTCTAAATGTTTAACACCAAAAACACACCACATAGCACGAGTACCTCGTCAAGCATGGTATGTCATGAGCTTGTCATGGATGGGAATGCAGACAATTCTCCACACATCCTTAAGTGTAATAGTAGCCTCTCTGGTGGGTAGATGAAACGAGGACATCTATGAATTCCATTGCTCAACAAGTGCAATCATCATTGTTGTATGAGTCTGTGGAAGGGAAGCATGTAACATATATGGCATAGTCCAACTGCATCTAAAAAGTCTCGCTCTAGAACACCGAAATGGACAATAGGATCAAATAGATCCCATGGTCGTCTCTCCCTCGGCTATAGTGGTTTAAGGACCACTTACAACCATTTTAACCCACGAAGTTAGGGTTTCACTTGAACACGTAAAACAACACAAAACAACACAAAAATGATGAAGAACAAGACTTAGGATGACAAATAGGCAAATGCTAGCAAGATTTAGCAAATGCTAACAACATTTAGCAAATGCTAGCAAGATTTAGCAAATGCTAACAACATTTAGCAAATGCTAACAATATTTAGAAAATGCTAACAACATTTAGCAAATACAAAGATTCAAGTAAGTGCATAGATTTAGAGCAAATGCTACTTGCAAATGCAAGGGCTTAAGTCAAATGAAAAGATTCAGAGTAAGTGCAAAGGTTCAGAGCAAATGCTACTTTCAGATGCGAGGGCTTAAGTCAAATGCAAAGATCCAGAACAAGTGCAAAGGTTCGTCCAACAAATGCTACTTTTAGATGCAAGAGTTTAAGTCAAAAGCGAGGGTTTATGTCAAGGTTGAGGTTTTAGAGCAAGGGCGAGAAAATAAAATGCAAAGGTTTAAAGCAAGGGCCAGGATCTTTAGCAAGTGCAAGAAAATAGTCAAAACAACAAACAAATGCAAGGTTTTAGAGCAACTACATGAAACAAGGGCAAAGTTTTAGGTCAAAGGCAAGGATCTTGAGCAAAGGCGAGGGTTCTAATGTCAAAAGGGCGAGGTTCTTAACCTAGAAAATGTGAGGAAAACGATGCAGATGTTCTGAAATCATCAAAATTGTGTTATTGACTCAAGGAACTTTGTACACGCAACATGAGAACATAAAAGATGAAAATGAGAACCGACAAGGTACACATCGGACCACCAATGCTTGGGGGTTGTCCAAACTCCTGAACCAAATCTAAATGATGCAGAGATCCCTAAATCCTTGGCATTGCTCCTTGACAATAGACAGAATGGGAAATCTAGAGACAAGAATTAGCTATAGGATCAAAGCACAAATGAGCCCATTTTAGAAGCCTAATTGCCTATATCAACCCTCATAAAACCCTAATTTCACCTAGGAAACCCTAATTTTTACTTAGGGAACCTTCCTATGTTTGGTACATACCGAGGAACATCGGAACAAGCAATGAGTTACCTATAAACCTATTTTTCATCCTAAACACATCTGAAACAAAAATAGAACAGTGTTGTGAGCTTGACCTCAAAAACAAAAATTTTGGCCAACCTCTCAAGGGGCAGCACAAACTCCTACCATCATTCCACTAAACACCGGGGCACAGTGGGGCATAATTTTTTTAACAACTTGTTCTTAAAATCAAAATATTTGAAACAAAGCAACGAGTACTTTGTCTTAAAGAGGGGGAAAATGTAGACATGTAAAATTGACCTAACACCTATCACACACCCTAAACAATATCAAACAACATCCAAAACCCTAATTTCCTCTATTAATTGAATAAAACAACATTATTTAATTAATTTACTTTTTCATCTTTTTTGACAAATTAAATAAATTCCATTTAATTAATAAAGTCTTGAAAACCCTATTTTTGCTATTAATCGAATAAAACAACATTATTTGATTAATTCATGTTTCTTCATTTGACCAATTAAATAAATCACATTTATTTAATAAGGTCCCAATCTCACTTTATTTCATCCTGATTATTTAAATAAAACCAAATATTTAATTACGTCGCTAAATCACCTTATTCCCCTAAGTTAATTGAATTATTCAAACATAATAATTTAATTACAACACTTGCCCTCCAAAATTTGAATAATTAGAGCAAACTATTCAAAACATTTATCAAAAATCAAACCAAACTAATGCAACTTTGTTTGCAAAAGTCAAACTTGATTTACACGTTCAACTCCTAAAAGGAATTAATTAATTAAATCAATTAATCAATTTTCCTCAACCACTTTCTGATTGAGCAAATTATGATTGCTGACTGGGCCATCTAATTTGTTGACTAATTAATCAATTTCCTAGCTAAACCATCTAAATCCTGACTGATCAATCTAAATCCTAACTAACCAATCTATTCCTCAATCACACAAATTGTGCAATCTACTTTGCACAATTTGCTCGTGTCTAAATCCTCTCAACACCTTTCGGCTGTTGATCTTGACTCAACATTGTTTAATCCTGATCATCCATTTCAAATCTCATTTTCTATATAACAAACCTCTTTCCTCACAAAAAAGGATCGAAGATCCAACACCATTTGCACAATGAAGTACTGCTAATATTCGCAACCACCATTAGAGCTTTAACATTTCTTTGATCAACCAACATCAACATCGTTCTTCAAGCTTTGCACACAAACTATGGATGTTTCACATTGATACGAGCAATCCAACATTAGGCGAACACATCTGATACGAGATGGTAACACTTTGCTTTTTTTTTTAAATTCAATTTGGTAATCATAGGATTTCCTACTATATTCTCAATATCTTAGTTTCATTTTGTAAGTGTAGGATTAAATCTGGTTTTGTGCTCTTGATCTTAGATTAGATTTTGATTTCAATTGTATTTTATCTTGTTTTGCATCAATGATTCCCCCCCTCACACAAAAAATGGATTAACTCTATCTCTATAGAATCAATTTATCAAGCATAAAAAAACCAATCAACATTATTTACTAAATTAAATAACCTTATATTTTAAATATAGCACTACAAGATGTTCAAAGTAAGATTCACAGATCAAATTCAATATAAAGGTCACATGCATTGTTTCATAATTGTTTGGAGTTAATAATGTCACCAAGCATAAGGAATGAAATATAGGTCATAAAATGGTTGGATCCTCACACCTTATAAAAATCCTTACAATATAGAAGCAATGAGGACCTTTGTTAAAGACTCCATTATGACAAGATTTATTTACAAAAATTGAAATGAAACATCATTTAGCATATGAACAAATCTCATATTCTCTATTTTTTTTCTAGTTCCTTCTTTCCTAGGAATATAAATCTTCCAAATAAATTTAGACACTGAGGAATAGACAAATCAAAATCCTACCATGCAAGGATGAGACGTTTAAATCTACAATTCAAAAAAAGTGAGATTGATAATTGGTGATTCCTCCATGGAAATCATGCATGAATACAATCCCTTTTCTATTCAACTAATTTTTTTTATTTCTTTGTCATAATTACATTACTTTTATTCTCCCTCAAGGAAGAAATTAATCCTTCAATCATATCCTTGAAAGATCCATGATGAGTGCTCGGTAGAACCCCTTTGACTTTGACCCATAAGATAAAAACAAGCAAACAAATGTATACAAGTAAAAAAACATAATGGAAATCTAACCAAATTAGAGAAGTAGGAAAATCTTAGTAAATCTCATTATCATCTCATTATTGTGTGAAATTATTTAATTTACATATTGATTGCTTGTTCTATGTTGACATGCATATGCCTAGTACAGTTCACATGCACATCAAAGTGGGGGGGGAATGTAATGATGAAAATTCCAACCCATGCCCTTTTCCCTTATGTTTTGGGTTTACTTTGATTAGATTACCACAAATATAATAATTTACTTACAAGTATCATAATTATACATGAAATTGGTTGATAAAATCCCACATCCCCACACCCTTCATTAGCGATCCCTTAGTTTGAATTCTTAATCCCTAATCCTATTTTTCACCACCTTAGATTAGATTTGATACTACATACTTAATTTGAGCCACTTATGTGATCATGAATTTGAATCGAAAACTTTTAAATTTGAATTTCATAAAATGGGCATGTATGTTTCTCCTTCACTAGTCATTTTGAGTTCACTTAGTGCATAATTTTGTTAATTTTATGCTTGGTTATTATATTCAAGGACATTCACTCATTCATTTAGAATCAACCCAAAACTTGTTAAGCACATATAATTAAATATCAATTCATCTTAGACCTACCTACATGATTACATACTATCCTCAATCTTTTAACTAAGAGCAGTATAACAAGTCCATTTAGGGGTTTGATGTAGGAGAACATGAACCTTGTGATCCAATAAATTTAACAAAGGTATTTATAAACACCATAATTCTTATGTACACATATGTATTAGGAAACTAAAGTGAACAAAATTCAATAGTCTACAAAATACTAGATCATTCTTGTAGGCACAAGTTCAATTTTGCATGCACAATCCATTTTCCACTTACATATCCAATTTAGCCAAAATTTGAGAATGTTCCAATTCTTATTTCATAATTATTTTCCAACACATCTAAAAAACCATAATTTAAATTATGATCAAAATAATAGATAAAGTTATCTATTAATTTTTAATTTTAATTTATTTATTTTCTTATTTTACTATTTCTAATAGAAATTTATTAGATAAATTATCATAGATAGATTTGAAAACACTAGTTGTTTGGAATTTTTCCTTGTTTGACTTGTAGAACATGAGTAGGTTGTGTGGTTTCCCAAACATACAACATATTCTCCTTTAGAACACACAAGCAATTGGGTTTTCCAAATAGACAACATATTCCCTTCCTCAATATGAGCAACACTTTTCAAGCAAGTGGAAGGTGAGGTTAGCTATGCAAAGTGAGACAAAGAATAAAAAGGGAAACAAAGTGTCAAAAAAAATTTGAGACAATAGTGGTTGTATGGTCCCTACTATATAGTTTGGAAAGAATAAGTAAGCCCACATTGTCTGCTCTATAATATATTTTATTACAACACTTTTTAAATATATCTTACATCTCTTCTCAAAACTAGTCAAAATGAGGTAGTAATAAAACATGTTTGAATAGGAGGGATCAAAAGTTAATATATAATAAGGTTTTTAGGGGCATACTATAGAAGAAACTCAAGTGTAACATACTTATACTACAAAGTAATTATTTAGGTTTTTACCATAGAACTAAATACAAGCATATGCTTAAAAATAGGGATGTATTTCTTTTTCTTTTTCATACATCATTTCTAGCACATGATCAAATAAGAATGTATAATGATCAAATAAGAATGTATAATACAACTCTTTAAATTGAACTATATTTAATTTCAACTTGAAAAATAAAATATAACTTTTCAATTACAAATCATACATGATAAACTTTTGAGTATACACGTTTACAAAATACAATAATGTTACAAGGTCAAGTCTTCCATATCTGGAAAATACTTCTATTTCACAAGCCTCGACATTGTTGTCTACTAGAGAGAGATCATCACCCAAGTGCTCTACCTTCAACCACAGATCGACATTCACTCGTACACCTTCCAACTAGAAGTGGCCCTACCCTTCACGAAGACTATAGACTAAGTAACCCACAAGTATACCATCTAAGTTTCTAGTGTTGTTTCCTACATAACCAATCGACCATACAACTTTAGACTGCTCTAAGTATGACCATTCTGATTAGATATGTAATATGGATCACGATGAACCGACAAATGCAAGTAGAGACTTTTGTATTACTTTGGCCAAAGTTTTGAATTATATCAAACAATTCCTTAGGAAGTGAAGTTGTAAGTTTACACACCTCTTTAACTTGACTTGGAAACCACTTTCACCTAAGGTTTAACATATAACTAGTTATTTGACTAACTTGTTTGACCTTTCATAAGGATACTCAATCATAAAATAATAACTCACTAAGTCAATAAACCATTAGGATGGATATGCCTTCTTGACTTTGAACACCCATGCTACGTTCATGTAATAACTTGGGACTTGGCAACTGCCACCTATTCAAGTACTTGCATTCAAACCTTGAGAGTAAACTACTCTCCTACTTTCATGCTCTTATGGTTTATAATGATAACATAATTTCATCGACTTAAGACACTTTCTCACATTTAAGTTCTTGACTACTTGTCAACTAAGTAAAATAGTAATATTAATCATTAATAAAAGATCATTTATTTCTTTATAATAATTTAGACTTTTAAATGTTTTCCTTATGGTTCTATGCTCAAGAACACAATAACAATTTTGACATAAATATAATTTATAAAATACCAACTTGTTTTGTTTGAAAGTATACTATGTTCAAGTGTTTGAAAATTCTTCAATAAATCAATTTATTAGGCTAACTACACTCAATTAAGGGTGATCCCACAATACTGGTTTACAATTTTTGGCCAAACTGGACACTGAATTGATTTTTTCTAAATAAATCTTCACTTTCAAGCACCTATAGCAACTAAACCGTGAGGGATTTGAAGATGATGCAAACTAGTGATTTGTGAAATTTTGTTTATAGATTCTAAATATATTTTTTCAAAGTTTTTGGAATCATATTACACTTATTTTTCCATCTCCTTCGAAAACTAGTTTTTTTCAATAAACACCATTTTTAAGGAGTGATGCTCACTGTATACAACACAATTTTTTTTCCATGAAAGATAAAATTCTATTTTTTTCAAATTTAGATTTGTAACTACAATATCTAGCACTTTCATTTGGTTTCATAGTGTTTTATTGAATATTTTTTCCTTAATCAAATTTCAAAGTCAAACCAATTACAATTCAGACATAGGCACACTGCATACAACATAACTTTTTTGTATGTACCAAAATTATTTTTTTTGTTGGATCAAGGACTTCAGTATCTAGTGCACTGATATTTTTTTTAAAAAAAATTGATAATCTGCTATTTTCCCACATGTGCAGAACTGAGAGCTTGATTTTCAGTGAAAAACCTACATTCACAAGAAATAAAAAATAAATATAATAATTAAATTAAATTTATTTAAAATTGTACTTTTTGGGAAGCTTGTAATAAGGACTACATACTTAAAAAAAAATTAAATGAATTCATTTGATCCCCCAAAAGGTAAATCAAAAGTGGTTTTTTATCAGCATTTTGATAGGTGTAAAGGAGACTCTGTTATAGGTATGGTTTAAAACTAGCGGGGTTCTATCCAAGGGTGTTTGATCTAAGGTGGTTCGATCAAACCCTCTTCAATTGGAATCCTTTAAATGGAAATTTTCAAGGCTTAAATCATTATATTTTCTAAAAATATGTGATTGTAGCAAAAATCAAGATCTCCCGAAAATTGTAAACCTGTATTGTGGGACCGAATCTCCCAGAAATTTTTAGTTCTATGTTTGTGAAATTATGAGATTATATTGGATGATTTGGATGTTATCACGATGGCTGAGATTGGGTTGGCATTCCTTGGGTTGATGACATTGAGCAAATCTTTTGTCTGGGTGTGGTTATTGAGCAACAGTCTTTTATCATAAACTTATATGCTCACAGCTTGGCTCGACACAGATGTTGGGCGGAGGTGGGATATAATTTCCTGTGCCAACAACTTGGGCTGGATGAAGTCACTAGTGCCTGTGTAGGGTAATTAATATGTTGTATACCATATTTTGGTTGTTTTCCTTTTGGGACAGAATTGAATTATATTGCCATACTAGTGCCCTCAATATCTAAAGCCATCAACAATGTAAATATCTTTTTGAATTAATATAATCATGCAAGTTCTTTGGTTGTGTATTACTTATAAAAAATAAATCTTCGATGTCTATTTCAGAGTGAAAGTGAGATTATCTAAATCCAAGTTCAAATTGGAAAAATTAGAATATGTTTTTATATTTTAACTTGTTTTATTCTTCAAAATGAATAGCTAATCTTCCTCTTTTTATAACTGAAAAAATTATAAAATGAAAAACTATGAGTTTACACATAAATAATAAATGTTAAAATATTCCCGAGTTATTCTCTCTGTTGTGTACTTGAAGCTCCAAGAACTCAACTTGCAATGATGAAGATAACACAAACTTGTTTGCAAAATACCTTTAGAAAAATACCAAAAACTAATAGCAAAAATAGTCTCTCTACTCTAAGTAGAGAATTATCTCTATTTATGATTCAAATACTAAACTCAATCACACAACAATCCAAGCTCCAAACATAAATATCTTTGTCTATCCAAGAAGAGACTATTGTTTCTAGCTTATTGGTATTGCACAAAGAAATAAAATAAATGAATTATTCTCCTTTAGTCGCTTCTCTCTCACTAGAACCAGTTGTTTCTTTCTCCTCAAACTCTTAATTGAACATGATATCCAAAATGATATTACTGTAGTTGTACTTTCAAAAAGAATCGTGCAACCATAATAATACCAAAAACCAGACAATCATAAGAAATGATTTTTATAACTCTTCAACCTATCGCTCCTACAGGAAAAATCTCAATCCAAATCCAAACTCAATGAAGAGTATTTTTGCCCCTGCCCTTGATCACCCATTCGTGACAATACAATCATCTGCTATGTCAAATGAAAGCTCTTTTCCTTTCTAAAGGTTGCGGCTTCCTACTAACTCATTAGGGTGGGGTCCCATGGAGGGACTTCAGGATCTACTTTTAAGGAGTATGGGGTTCCATGAAGCAAAAAGGAAAATGCTACAGGATTAACTAGAATCTTTTCCTGGAAAATAGCAGCCCCTACCCTTTAGGACTGCATATTCAAGGGGGTGAAAATGGGGTGGGGCTAGAGATTGCTCCTATAGTTTAGGATTTTTATCTGCCATTTGTCAACCATCTCATATTTTAAATTCTTGCCAAAACAATTGGAGAGAAAATTATGTACATTTAAGGTGAAGTGCACTGCCAAGTTGATGAGACCACCATCTTCCTTATAATCTGGAACTTAATTTTTTAGGGTGAACTACACTATTGAATTCATGGAGTCACCAGCTTAAAAATATTCCTAAAAATTCTCAGCAACACCCGCTAAAACTTTTCAGGAAGCCCCTCTCTATGGGACCCCATCCTTAGTATTGATTACCAACTAATACTTTAATGTTGGGAACCCAATACTCAATAAATGGTATGCTAAAAATAGTATGCAATGCCTCATAAAGAAGGCTTAACTTAACATGGCTTAACTATCGGTAGTATAAAATGCAATCAAATACAATTCAAACTACCACTTAGTGGATTTTAATTTTAGTTTGAACTAATGTGCCACATTGTGGCTTTAACAATGGCTTCAATGCCATTTAAATCTCCTTGAATTTAGTCTTCAATAGAGGCTTATATGCCTCTCGAAGTGTTTTTTAACAAATTTTTAATTCCCTTTTCAAGCTTTACAAGCATGTCGATCAACTTAAAATTATTTATATATATATATATATATATATATATATATTTGTTCGATTATATATATTTTAATATATATATAAATACAATTAGATAAAAGTCAATTTGACTTAACAACTACAAAATTGAACAATTTGATTCAAAAACATATCAATTTAATTTTTTTTAACAAGATTGAATAAATCAAGAATTGACTACGTTAAACCTAACCCTTCGACTCAACACAACTTAGACAAAACACAAAAATTGACTCAACGATAGGATTAGGGTAGACCTACATGAGTGTGCAAAAACTCAATTGGCATAACCTTGTTATTTTTGAAGTCTATATTCCTCTCTTCGGTGATACTCTCCCTCTCCCTCTAGAGGGTAAGAAATTAGTCCTACATTTCACTTAAAATATAATCAAATAGTTAATCATTATTAATCAAAACATCATCATAATCTTGATTCAATAACAATAATAATAATCATCAAAATTAAATTATATTGCATTGCATTTATTCTCATCATAATGTTAAATAACATATAATCATAATTAGATATCAAAACACATTTTAACGTAAACAGTTAAAAGTAATTGGTAAAACAAAATCGAGGTGTAACATCAAGCATCAAAGGAAAATAAATATTCAAAAACCCTATTTCTAGTGAAATATGCATGGATTGGTAGTGAAACTATAAATGGGTCCCCAATACAATTGCAAGGTTCAATGATATGGTTTTTTCTATCAAGAGGGTCTAGTTTTTTTTGGAACCACACTCTCTAACTTTACATGGTTTTCCAACTCCTACTCGCACCCTAATCTCAACCCTCGCGTTGGGTAATAGTTAGGCCAAAGGGGTCTTTCATGACAAGATGCCCGCATACTAGCACAATTGACATAGATGAAAGTGATATGTAGAGAAAAGGGTGACACCTTTGGAGATATTCACTCTTCAAGGTTTGGACACCTTTTTCCAATTTCAACAAAAGAGGGGGATGAATGGGTGATGGGTGTTGGATGGACTTGGAAAAGATATATGATTGACTTATAGCCTGAAAGGTGAGTCAACCATACCTTAACCAAATCTAAGATAAATTTATGGATGAAATGTAATGATCTAACTAGGCTAATGATGTAAATTTCAATTCTAATGCAAATACAATAAATACAGAAAGTCATAGCCAAATTTGGACAACAAAAATGGATAGAGCAGTACACTGTGCACTTCTAGTGTAAATTTGAGCTTGATTTTGGACGAATAATTCACCATAGGGCGTAAGTGTGCTTGTATAGGGATTTCAAATCTATTTTCACAGTTCTCTAGTGCCAGATCAGAGCTTTCCATTTTTGTTTGCAAATTTGTCGAATCATTGTCAAATATTTTTGTAGGTGAGTTTTCATGTGTTGTCAAGGGGTAGGGCTTTGATTACAACAATGGAAAATTGATCTTCAAACTTCCTCTAATCTCCTTAAACCTGGAACTTGCACATTCAAAGAGAGAGGAAGGGTTTTGTCAATTTAGGGGCTTGCCTTAGTCAAACCTCGTGTTAGTGTTTCCACTTCCACAATGGTAATGTCAATGATAGAAAAGATAAATGATAGGAAGGAATGATGAATTAACAAAGTGTTGCAACTCGCCACCCTTCAATGGGTTCCTTGAAGGACTAAAGTCATGCACATCTGCTCAAGCTTTGGATCTTTTTTGCTTGAATTGCTTGCTTGCTTGATTTTCTTGGAGACCTAAAAAGGGTTAGCCTTAACAAACAATGATAACATGAACATACATAAACTTACATATGATGCTTGGATCTTGAATTGTTGTAATAACACTAAAAATCTACTCTTGACTTGCTTGAGAATACTCTTGACAACAATTCTCACTCTTAATGTTCACCTCTTGCTTGTTCCCTTTGAAATGATGAAATAACTAGGTATTTATATGCAATTATTCAATTTCCCTCAAATTAGATCATGATAGTCAACTTTGGACACCTGGATTACAAATAATAAAGTGCCAACACCGACATATTTGAATTTGGAGCCAAAATAGGGGGACAATTTTTCCATAATGGGACCCATTCACTATAAGGGGTCTATGTCCCAACCCTATCTTTTAGAAATTAAGGTGTTGGGGGAAAAGCGTTGGATGAATACATTTTTTTTTTCTTGTAATTTATCAGTAATTGTTAAAATGAGCTATGGAATGCATATTTTGGGAAGTTAGGAGTTCAATTAGGTCCAATAATTAAAGGGGAAGCAAAAATAGTGTGAAATTGTCAAGGGTGACAATTTATGATGCTACATTTATCCTCCACTTTAGTGAGAGTGTGAACTTACGCTTAGACTCGTACTAAAGTAGAAAATCTATGTCAAGAGGGGTTTGATTGTCCAAATGTTGAAGAGATATGATGATTAAGGATCTAGGGGGGGTGTGCAAGCCCCCATAATTCGAGATCCCATGGCAAGATAACATAAGCACAAAGGAGGACACGCATTTATGAAATTTGCACCAAGACAACATACACAAACATATGTTGTCTGAAAAACACAAAGCATACACAATGAAAACACATGCCATAACATAAAGGTGACAATTAAATGACACAATGTAAACATCATGAAAACATGAAGAAAACACACAAAAGACACACAACAAAACAAAAGGTTAGTACTTAAAAAGATTCGAGTCAGTAAAGTAAAGCGACCTCAATCTTAAATTGTCTCAAATACCAAATGACATCCATTGAATGAATGTTAGTCAAATGAATGCTCTCATGAGGACTAGAAAGTTATGCTATGTCACATCACTCATGGGCCACATGGATCTACTAGTTATCAAGTTGTGTTATGCTAGGCATCCATACAATATGATGGGTTTCACAAGGCTAGCAAGCTATGTTATGCTACATGCTCATGAAACACATAGCTCTAATATCAAGCAAGGTGTGTTATGCTCGACTTCCATGTTAAAAGGGGTGTCCATGAATCAACAAGTTACGTTATGTTGAATCCATGAACCAATTTTCCAAAGTCTCACATGAGGAAGTACATAAATTCACCTAAGAAGGCGCAAAAACTCACCTAATAAGGTGCAAAGACTCACCTAAGAAGGTGTATAAACTCGCCTAAGAAGGCACATAAACTTTCCTAAGGAGTCGCAAAAAGTTGCCTAAGAAGACACAAATACTCACCTAAAAAGGTGCATAAAATTGCCTAAGAAGGCACAAAAAATCGCCTAAGAAGGTGCTTAAATGTCTAAGAAGATGAAACAAGACAAGGCCAAAGCCTCAAGGGGTGTTATAATCAACACCGCCACAAAATTTACAATAAAAGGGGACATTACTCAATGCATGAAGGGTTGCACCTTAGGGAATATCACACATGACATCACCATCAAGAGATGACAAGTTGTGGAATAAAAGACTCACACCTTGGGGAACACTAAGCATAGCATTACCACCAAGGGGAATATCATATGCCAAGAAAGGTTACACTCTCAAAGGATATCAATCCCAATATCACCACAAAGGAGATGATAACATAGATTGAGAAGGCCATGCTTTCATTGACAAGGTCACACTTTTCAGAAGATGTATATTATCATCTCTAAAAAGGGACCATTTCTTATGTAAACAATAAGCAGGAGACTATATGCCCCCCCTTAAAATGTTAGTGTACTTGCTATGTACTAACATTTTAAGGAGATATAAAGGGATCCCTTGCTAGAAGTAATGGTCCTAACATAAGGCTACCTAACCCATTCCACCCCAAGTGTAGGGATAAATATGAGCCAGGATTGATGGTATTTTGCTCCTTGCGAAATGAAATATGATTGCATAAAGCCTAGTTTATACCCCCATGCATGGTAGTGAGTATTGTGTGATACTACAACTACCACATGGCAAGGAGCAAAAACTAATGCTATTTTTCTTGAGAGAATCTTACATGATTAAGTAAAGGTATTTATGATATTTTCATTATTTTTGAAGGATAATAACCAAGACCTCTTGTTGTTCCTTGCGTATTGGGCTCTATGGGGACACAGATACTTGGTTATTTTACACCACATCCTTTTCTATTATAGACAAATTATTTTAAAAGTTGATAACCTATTCCATAGATGGCTTCCATTTCTTTCAAAGAAGGTGGTTTTTCATACATTATTTTCATCATATGTAGATGTGTAATTTGTGTTTTCCTCTTTGCTAGAAATTTAAAATGAATTGGTGATAGATTATGTTGATACCATTGCAACTTCTTTTTCTTGTATAATCTTGTATTCCCCCATGAATGTAGTTGTAAAATTTGATGATCCCAAATTATCATCTAACAACTTCATCACTGATGAAAGACACTCATCTTTGTCTTTAATTTGTAAAGGTTTCACTTTTGAAGTTAGTATCAACAAACATAAAAGGACTCTTTATTCATGTTTCAGTTTGTAAATAATTTTCATATTTATGATTATTTTTTATCATGTAAAACTTATTATTGTATGTGTATTTCATTAAATGATGATTTTTTGAAGGCATCTTTCATCTCATGAATCCATGGTCTACTCGAGAGAATATTATATGAAAGATCGCGGGGAATGACAAGAATGGGAGTTTGTATCACAACCTTACCAACTTTAACAAGTAATGTTATCACACCAAGTGGTTGTCTTCCCACATTATCAAAACCTTTGATTGATAAATTAGTGGGTTGAATTCAAGTTTTGTTTACTCTAATTTTATTCAAAATATTTAGGCTCCAAATATTAAGCCCTAAACCATTGTCAATAAGGGTACACCTAATCCCAATCTTGTTAATTAACAACCATTATCATCAAAGCATCATTTTGTTTTTGCATTTCCAAAGGGGGTGATTCACTTTGATGAAAGACATTTTCCATATTAATTGAATTCATACTCTCAAGAAAGGTTGACACATCATTTGGTTGTGCACTAGGAGAGATAACTTTTTACAAATCATTTTGAATCATACCATGATAAACATTTGATGTTTGAATAAAATCCCACAAGGAGATCTTAGTTGGAGCGTTACAAAGTTTCTCAACAAGATCATATTCTTTACCACTATGTTGTAGAATGTTAGGTGCAGGTGGGAGGTATGGTCGAGGCAATGGAATGAATGTTTGTGTTTGTTTTGTTTTCTTATTGTTCCTAGTGTTATATGTGTGAGAAATTGTGTGATAATTCAGTTGCTTCGACACATGATTACTACTGAGTTATTTTTCAAAGTTTAGGATGTGGCCATGAGGTTTGGGAGGTCATATAATGAGAGGTAATTTAGGAGATACTATAATTACATATGTGTGAGAAATTGTGTGATAATTCAATTGCTTCGACACATGATTACTACTGAGTTATTTTTCAAAGTTTAGGATGTGGCCATGAGGTTTGGGAGGTCATATAATGAGAGGTAATTTAGGAGATACTATAATTAGAGGACTTTTAGGAGGTCCAATAACTAGAGGAGACCTAATAGTTAATTGTGCAGTCATAACCTTAGTGGATTTAACTTCTAGCTAATGATCTTCCATCGAGGGGGGATCAAATGTCACCTTAGTATCTTCATCTAAGCAATCCATATTACTATATTTTGAAAGACATATATCAATGATGTCATCCAAATTTCCCATAATATATTCCCAAGTAGGAGAGGTATTTGGAGAGAAACAAACAAGATTCTCATGATGGTCAATGATTAGATCTTCTAACACAAAGATACCTTCTTCCCAAGTGGGTGAGATACAGGGTGAAGAATAAACATGATTGTAATGATTGTCTATGATTGCATCACCAAGCTAAACTTACACATAGGAGAGATAGTGGGAGAGGGATTAATTAAAAATAACAAAAAAAAGGAAAAATTAACTCATTGTGACATGCTCATGACAAAAATTCCTTGAAATGCTTAACAAGATCAAACAATAGAACATGAATTATAACAACACAAGATTTTTGCAATGAGAACATGGTGTTATGCCCTATAATTCAAGCTACCAATGTTTTTGGAAAAACAGATAATTACATGACTGATACATAAAAACTGATGTTAGATCTGGGTAGACCAGAGACAAGATTTTGCACAGTGAATTTGAGCTCAATTTTATGATCATGAAACTCAAAATGCAAGTGTGTAACAATGTTGAAAATATTTGAACAATAAATGACAATTTTGAATGTGATTTCCAAATCTAAAATGCAACAATTGAATGAATCTAATGATGCAATTTTGAAACAAAAGAATGCACTTTTCACTTTTTGGGTTATATGAAAGATACCTAAATGCATGAAATGAACACTTTCAAGTTTTTTTTAGATTTAAATGACCTAATGCATATTTATAGATGCAATTAGAATATAGATCTAACCTAGAATGACTGAAATTAACCTTAGTGCAACCTATGATACAATATTGTTTGCAATTTTTATGTCTTTTATGATGCAAAAAAGAGTGCCTGCATGAACAATGCAAGACAATGCAATGTAAAACCTAGATCTAGGATCAATTGCTTCAAATTTCAAAAGGTATATAATGTTAACATGTCGGGTTCACCAAAATGATATGTAGGTAAAAGGGGAACTATCCTTTAGATATTTTCACTCTTTAGGGTTTGGTACCTTTTCCCATTTGTTATTAAGAGTGTGAGGATGGAGATGGTATGATTGTGGGAGTTTGATAGACTTGGACAAGATACATGATTGACTTATGACTTGAAAGGTGATTCAACTGAACCTTGACCAAATATAGGATAAATTTATGGATGGAATGCAATGATCTAACTAGGTTAATGATGTAAATTTCAATTTTGATGCAAATACAGTAAACACAAAAAGTCAAAAATAAATTTAGATAGTAGAAATACATAGAGCATGAAACTGTGCACTTATGGTGTAAATTTGAGCTTGATTTTGGAGGACTAATTTGCCATAGGGCATAAGTTTCCTTGTATAGGGATTTCATATATGTTTTCGCAATCCTTTAGTGCCAAATCAGAGCTTTCTATTTTCACTTGCAAGTTTGTCGGATCATTGTCGGATATTTTTATAGGTGAGTTTCCATGTGTTGTCAAGGGGTAGGTTTTTTATTGCAACAATGAAAAATTGATCTTCAAACTTCCTCAAATCTCCTTCAAACCTAAAATTTTCACATTCAAAGAGAGAGGAACAATTGTGCCATTTAGGAGCTTTCCTTAATCAAACCTCGTGTTAGTGTTTTCACTTCCATAATGGCAATATTAATGATAGAAGAGATAAATGATAGGAAGGAATGATGAATTAACAAAGTGTTGCAACTCATCACCCTTCAATGGGTTCCTTGAAGGATTGAAGTCATGCATATCTCCTTGAGGTTTGGATCTTGCTTGCTTGATTTGCTTGGAGACATACAAAGGGTTAGCCTTCACAAACAGTGATAACATGAACATACATAAACTCACATATGATGATTGGATGTTAAATTGCTGCAATAAATCATTGAAAATATTCTCTTGACTTGCTTGATAACAATTTTTGCTCTTGTTTGTACCCTTTGAAATGATGTAATAACTAGGTATTTATATGCAGTTATTCAATTTCCCACAAATTAGATCTCGATAGCTAACTTTGGACACCTGAATTACAAATAATAAAGTACCAACATCGACATATTTGAATTTGGAGCCAAAATAGGGGCACTTTTGCCATAATGGGACCCATTCACCATAGGGCGTATGTGTCCCAACCCTATTTTCTAGAAATTAAGGTATCAAGGGTAAAGTATTAGATGAATGCATTTATTTTCTGCTTGTGATTTTTTGGTAATTGTTAAAATTATCTATGGAATGCATAATTTAGGAAATTAGGAGTTTAATTAGGTCCAATAATTAAATGGGAAGTAAAACATAGTATGAAATTGTCAAGCATGATAATTTACTATGCTATTGAAAGGTCAATTTTTTGAATGGAAGACAACATATGGGGATCCTAAGGCATGAGTAGACCCAAAATTTGAGGCAAACATAGAAGAAAAAATTCATTATGATTTTGTTAAGAATAACTCGCAACACCTCAAACATCACTATTAAAATACATCAAATAGGAGAGCAATCAATGCAAGATGGGATTAAATTGAAAGAGAAAGTGGCCTTGTCACTTCATGTTGAATCACAAGAAAATCAAAGTAAGACTAAAGTTTTCATGACAAACAAAGGTAAAAGGGAGGAAGTGTCCTAAGATAATAAAGATCCATATAGCCCTATGTCTACATTATTAATGTGGTCCTCAAAGCTAAATGTTAATGATCTTATGTGAATGAAAAGGAGACTTAAAACTATAGAAACAAAGGGGTAATGTGAAGATAGCAAGATGACAGAAGTTTTAGAATCTAGTTGGAAGCTTGAAAGAGAGAATACAATACTCAAATAAAAAGTATCAAATCTACAAATAATCACAGAAAAAGGACAACAAGAGTTAGCCACATTAAAATGATGTTTAGACCAATTAAAAATAATAGAATAAAATTGTCCAAAGGTGGTAGAAGGAAGTGGCATGACACAAATAAAAGAGATCCAATGCAATTTCAAACATGGAAATAAAGGAAAATCAATTAAGAGGCAAAATCTTGGGTACAAGTTGTAAGTAGACTATCAAGAAAGTAAAGAGAATCTATAGAGAAACAAGTTAAGACACAAATTAAAGAAGAAAAAGATACATAGGAAAAGGTTACAAATATCATTATCAAAGGTTTGAAGGAATATGGTTAAAAAGAAAGAACTGGCATTTTAGCAAGGGAGTTCCTTAAAGAATAGTTGTTTTGGGTGGGTTATATCCACGAAGCAAACTGTAATGTCGTAAAATTGCACCCCTTGAAATTTTACATACATTCTTGTATCCACTTTAGTTTCCACTCCCTTAATACTTGTGTAGACTCATTTTAGCTCCTACATCAACCCTTTCCCTTCTCAGGATGCTCAAAATCCCTTTTCAAGAGCTTCCTTTGTGTGTTAGCTTTGTCTCAAACCTTGTGCTTTTCCCATCCTTGTTGTTTTGTAGTGTGATGTATTTGGACACTAGTCTACCACGCGGACGTCTGTGTGTCGTACTAGCATCCCGTGACATTTTGACGTTCAAATGACCATTTCCAAGTGCCTTGCCACTTGTGAGCTACTTGTGTCAGTGGTAATGGCTCAGGATGCCTTGAAATGACTCGAGAACCTTCTTTTCCCTCATATTCTCTCTTTTAAATCCATCTTTTCACCTCATTTGGTCTTCTAGCTTCTCTCTAGATTCTTGGCTTCTCTCTTGTCTTTCTCTTATGCTTTCTTTTTTACACAACTCTCTACAGCTTGTTACAACAACACTCTCACATTCTTGCAACACTCTTGGCAACTCTCTTGGCTCTCACAACTATTTCTATTTGTCTCTATCTTTCTTGCCTTGTATCTTTGAGCATCTTGGGATCTCTCATATCCACTATCTATTGCATCTCTATTTCATGATACAGGTTCTCCTCCTTGAGCAGGGTTTTCTTTTATCACTCTTGCATTCATTTCATTTATGCTTATTATTTCTTTCTATCTATTTGGTTTTTCGTGGAGGTGGGAACACTAAAACGGGGGTTTGACTAAGACAAACCCCTAAACAACCCTAACATTTTCCCCTCAGTCTTATGTGTGTAGGTGTTGAAGATATCTACTTGTTGGAGGCTTCATCACTTGGGTTTTTGTACGCATTGTCTTTCTCTTCTTCCCCTCAGCTTTATAATTTATGTTTTATTTAGTTACTTTACTTTACTTTATCTTAGCTTTGCTAATCTCTATTACTTTCCCGCATTCCAATATTTCTTAGTAGTCAAAGTAGAAGTAGACACTCTACTATTTTTTGTGACATTCTTGGTTTTCAGTCTGTATGAGATGCTAGTGCACCTTTGGGACTCCAACACACTACGTTGGCATCCATATCTTGCACCATCGTCCTTGGCCAAAAACTTACTAGTCTGTCTGGAAGATATTTGTGACCTACTCTTTCTGATTTTGGAACTCTCGCTTTTTTCCTTGAAATAGTCTAAGGTAGTTTAGGGTAGTTCATTCCCTGGGATGCTCTTGAGAATAAAGAGACTTGTGAACAATGAATCCCCCTTCTTTATATTTTGGTGAACCCGACGTGAACACTCCTTCCAAAAAAAAGGATAAATCAAAGATTTATCCTTCAAAAATAAATTTTTCGGGGTGTTGCCCCGAACCCCATTCCATGTCGTCAATAGCTATATATGTTGGCCTTCAGCCGACTTGTCTATATCTTTATTTCAAAATATACTTTCTATCTTTATTCCTTCTATCTCTTTCTAGCTTTGTTAAGAAACTTCAAGAAGTCCTCATACAAGCATGTGAAAGTGAGTTCTTTTCTCCTTTCTATTGTTCTTTGTGGATCCCTCTCCTAAAATTCCTTCTAAGGATATTTTGGCACAAGAGGATGAAATCATTGATTCTTTTCTTAATGTTACTCTACCTTCTCTTCATTCCAATTCACTCTCTTCTAGAGATGATGATGAATCCTTTCTCACATTAGATCCTCCAAGGATAGATGTTGAGCATAATTCTTCAAATGATTCCTCTATAAGTTGTAAGGAATTTGTAAATATAATCTATGTCTCTGCCACCCCTCAAAGGCCTAAGAGACCAGTTATTTATCTGAATCTGACTAGTCCTCCTAAAATTATTTGTTTTATTAATGGTGTTCCATTTGATAGTGATTCTCCTGATCTTTCTAAGGCTCCCTCTTTAGAGTATAGCCCATAATTATAATACTAGAAATAATAAACAAAATGTTAATCAACATGCTTCTTTACCACCTTCTCAACCAGGTCTTCCTTCAACACCTAAACCAACAACTAAAGTACCTGGTGATTACGATCTTGTTGAGAAACTCTACGTTACTCCAACCGAGATCTCACTATGAGACTTGCTTCAGTCTACTCTGGCTTATCAAGGTATGCTTCAAGAAGCCTTACAAAAGATCCTCCTGCCCTCTTCTACTAGGCCAATGGATGTTAATGTGTTGATAGCTCATATTCATATAGATTCACTGAATATTACATTCTATTTGTAAGAACTCCCACCTTCAAAAGTACAGAAGCAAGCAGACCCTCTAATGATTATAGTCAACATTAATAAAATTCAAGGCATTAGATGTACACTCATTGATGTTGGTTCGATGGTCAATGTATGTAGCATTGATCTATTGTCTAAAATTAAAATTGATTCAACTTCACTTGTAGCTTCTTCTATTGTCATTCATGGGTTTGATAATGTTAGGCAATAAGATCTAGGTACAATATTATTACCTTTGCAGCTTGGACCCGTTACTATACCCACTTTGATATATGTTATGCCAAAAAAGTTACCATTTAATCTTATCCCCGGTAAACTGTGGATTCACGCTATGGGTGTAGTCCCATCTACCTTGCATAAATCTATTAAGTTCATTTATAACAATCAAGTAATCACAATCAAGGTTGACCTAGATGCTATACATTTATGTGAGATGGCTATTGTTGGTCAAGCTTCGGTTGCACCTACTCTTAAAATTTTTATCAGGCTTCAATGTCTTCTAATGTGTTGATGTCTACTCCAGTAGTACCTGTTACATGTTGGGAAAATGTGTCTCAACCTTGCAATTATATATGGTTTATTGTTGATAGGATGTATGTTGGTATGTGGAGACTGATCATGCAAACACTGTACACTCGTAACATGATATGGGGTTTGAGGCATCGCCCTAATTTTTTTGTTGTTGTGTTTATTTGTGTTTAAGTTTTTGTAACTATTAAAGATCTGTAAAGTTTTGTATTTTTCTCCTCTCAATATTAGTGTAGGAAGTTGTTCTACTAACTTAGCTTCCTTACAAGTGGTATCAGATCTTTATCACCTTTGGTATTAGTTGTGGGTTGTTGGGTTTTTTGAACTAATCTAGATTTGAGTGAGAGCTTGTGCAGAAGAGACTTTGTGATCTTGTTGCAGGAATTTCTAGATGGAAAGTTCATTAGGGAGAATAGAGGTGGAGAAATTTTCTGGAAATAATTTTGAGATGTGGAAGCTAAAGATGGAGGATCTATTGATAGATCAAGATTTGTGGGATGTTGTTGATGAGAATGTTTGAAGGCCTGCAGATCCTACTCAAGCAGCTCAATATGATGTTATGGACCATAAATCCAAGGGTCTAATCAGATTGTGCTTGGAAAACTCTATTTTAATTAATGTCCATGAAGAGACCTCTACACATAAACTATGGAAGAAGCTTGGTGAGATGTATTAGGCCAAATATTTAGTGAACAATATTTTCTTGAGGAAGAATTTGTATTCCTTGAGAATGGAAGAGGGTGGACGAACCACAAACCACCTAGAAGCATTCAATATGTTGGTGGCTCAATTGGCATCATTTGGTGTCAAAATGGATGAGGAGGAGAAATGTCATATCTTGCTTTGTTCTTTGCCTGTTTCGTGGGATTCTCTTGTTATGGCTATTGGGAGTACTTCTGTTATATTGAAGATTGAGGATGTGGTGGGTTCTTTGCTTTTCAAAGAGATGAGGAGGAAGGTATCCATCACTGCTAAGGAGGCCCTAAATGTTTTTGGAATACCTAAGGAAAAAGGCAAGAAGAATAAGAAGCATGACAAATCCAAGTCCAAGGGGAGATCTAATCCCCTAGA
This sequence comes from Sequoia sempervirens, assembly GCA_007258455.2. NCBI lineage: Eukaryota > Viridiplantae > Streptophyta > Pinopsida > Cupressales > Cupressaceae > Sequoia > Sequoia sempervirens. The sequence continues at coordinate 426,968,565 of VDFB02058242.1, read as the reverse complement.
AATTCCAAAGTTATTTGTTGGAACTGCGGTAAGCCTAGACATGTTCGTAAGGAATACAAAAAAGAAAAGAAGAAGAAAAAGAAGAAATTTGATTATGATTCCAAGTCTGAGAAGGAAGATGGTGACACATTAATTACATCTTTGGAAAGTCATGCAGGTAATGATGCATGCTTAATTGACTCAGGTGCATCTTTTTATATGACCTTTAATAGAGATTGGTTTTGTGAATATGAAGAATTTGATGGAGGTAAGATGTACTTAGGTGATGATTCTCATTTAGACATTGTTGGTCGTGGTAAAGTTAAAATTAGGTTTCCTGATGGTAGAATAAAAAGGATTAATGGTGTG
>VDFB02058242.1:426745668-426968117 GCA_007258455.2 Sequoia sempervirens | reverse complement strand
AAATACTATGGAATCTGGTCATTGTTTGGGTATAAACCATGTGCTGTGAGAAATCATGGGTAGATCAATGAGGCCATAGCATGATTGACACATCTAGTGACCTGGTATCCCCTAACCTTACACACATTTTGATAAAATGGAAAACAAGTGGCTTTTATCATTTCTTTGGTGACACTATCTTATATTTGTTTAAGGGGAACGTCACCATGTACTTCTTCCCACATGCGGTAAAGAATAGCAGTCACTCTATCTGGGGAATATGCACTAGTCCTCTCAGGTTCCATCTTTTAGTTTTCCTAGACTATGCAATATTAACATGCATGGTTCACTATATATATATCCAGGTTTGCACCTATGCTAATGAATCTCTCAATTTTTTATCTCATTACTGAAGTTATTTACCAAACAAAAGAATCGCCCGCAGTGGAACTTATGATCCTACATTTTTCCATGTTATATATATATATATATATATATATATATATATATATATATATATATATATATATATACAGTGCACCTAAAAAACAATGAGACTTTGGTAAATAATATATCTAGATAAAGAGAATACAAATCTAAAATAGAACTTGTAATAATTCATCTACTCATCAATAATATTTTCCTTACTAACTTGATTTAAAAAGAATTGGAAGACAACTATAATCTATAACATAGCATCCTTAAATGGTTCAAATTTTAAATGAAACGATGAAAGAAAGAATAAGAATACAAGGATTAAAATATAAAATCATTTGAAAATAATTGGGGATAAAAATATTTAATCTAATAGTTGTTAACATAAATGATCTTCAATTATATAGCCAAGAACATCAAAAAATTATAGATTGGAAAGCAAAATATATTACTTGAATCAAATATAATAAAGTTTGACTTCATTGCATACTTGTTATAAATATCTCACATGAACCAATGAAACTCAATGTGTCTCCAAATTACATAAGAAGAGAGAACCTAAATGTGAAAAAGAAAAAGAAAAAGAAATCCATCTTTTTGTAATGAGTTTGTTAAAATTTAAAAACATTCAAGAACCCCAAAATGGTTTGAAATTGATGAGCATAATAGAATTCTTGAAGGCAAGGGTCATCTAAACCATTCGGTTGTGGGCTTCAAAAATTTTCAATGAATGGTTTTCCAATAAGATGTATTAACAAAAATATTCCAAATTTTTATACAATTACTAAAGATGTACAAAATGAGACCTTTACTAAATAAATTTCAAAATGCATCATTAAATGTATATTAACATCATCCGCACTCTAATTAAGAACATTAAAAACAACACCAACACAAAGAGATAAAATTAAAAAGTTCCAACTAATGATGTTATAATAATCCTCCCCAAGTTGATCCTCTCATCCCAATCATCATACTTAATGTTTTGGTACTTGAATCATGTTTATTATATTATGTGCTCCTCAACACTATGTAAATTAGAACTCTTAATAAACATGTTTTTAAAGAGGAAGCATTTTCTCTTTCTATTACCATAACGATTATTCTTGTTTTTGTAACTTGATATTTCTACTTGTAGATTTTCAACTTTTTATTATTTAAATGATTCTTTGATACCCAAGTAGTTTGAAGACCCTTTTAAGATGAAGAAAATATAGATTTATCATTTGTAATCCTCATCCTTCCTTGCTACATGAGTAATTTTTTCTATGAAAACCATGTTTAGGAATGAAAATATCCAATCCCTTATGCTTCTGAACTAAAGTTTGCAATGCTTATGGTTCTTTTGTCCTTATAGATTCTTGAATCATTTTATAATATAAAACCTACATATAACCTACTTTGGCTCTAATAATTGTAAACCCTTTAGGAATTCTAAATTGTTGCATCTTGTCTTGATTTTCCCACCATTGTTATTCCTTTTGAAAATTTTACAAATTAGGCAAAGAATCCTTGCACTTATATAGAGGATCCTTAGGTATGTTCTTAAAATTATTTAAGGTTAAATGACTTAATCTAAAATAAAGGCATATACGGATCTCTTGCAATTGTAACCTCTTTACTAGTGTGAACATATTTGATACCTTGATGGCATGACATAGATGATGTTGCTTGATAGTTGCTTTATCCATGGATACCCAAGTAAAATATGAGATACATCTAAAGAAGAAATAATATGACATAGAATAAGAACTTCCCTCATCTTTTAGACCAAAAAATTAAGGTAAAATAATGTATCCTATAGTTTCAATCAACATATCATTAGTCAATTTTAAAGAAACCCTCAAATATGCATATGCTTGTTTATAAAATGATGATAAAACAAAAATTATTCAATGCATGTACATTTTATTGGTGAGTAAGATCAATAAACACACCCTTACATGGTTCATGATCCACACAAAACCAAAGGACCATTATAATTATTTGGTAATATCTCACAATGTGAAAAAGGTGTCGAAAAAATTAGCATACCTAAACCGTAAATTGACTTGTCATAAAGTGGGTGGGTAGCTTAGTGGTGGAGATTTGCATCCTAACTAGTTCATGGAAATTTCAACATGGTATTAGAGCCAAGCTAGGTGCATTTGACACCTATGTTGTGGCTCAAGGGAGTGTGTTGGAGAAATGATACACACCTAAGCCATAAAAGGACTCATCACAATGTGAGCCATTAGCTCAATAGTAGAGCATCCTAACACCAAATGGGAGGTCCTAAGTTTGAATATGGTTAGTCCATAGAAATTTCTATAAAATTCAATCACTAGTACATAAGAAGAAGAATAAGTACCCTTATAATTTTTATTAATACCAACAAATCATTCCTCACATGTAGGTGAATCAATGATTTCAAGCTCGTCAACATGTATATGTACCTCAATCTCATGACCCTCATATAAAACCATTTTATTAGATTTATTTAGTGTAAAATATTTAAATTTTCATTAGGAGGAACAATTGAAGGATTGACCCCAATATTAACCCCCCTCAACCTAATTTTTTTTATCAATCAAATCCCTTAATCAATTATTCCCTTAATCCTTAAATGTTGAGTATAATTACAATTAATTCTACAATTTAATAACAAAATTCTTTCTCATTATATCTTTTGGGAATAACCTTAGATTTATCTAATGGCCTAATAGGAGGAAGTGTAATCATGTTTGCACTAAGTAAATTTTGAAGCACATTTTACAAAGAAAAAAGTTGGAGGCTTTAGAGTCATAATATTAGAAACATTTATAATGTAGAGTTTGTACAATGGTCATTTCCATTATTTTTTACTATCCTTTTGGAAATAATTTTTCTTTTCAAATTTACAAGGGTAGGATGATGTAGATGAAGCATTAGAAGATCCATAATTAAGTGTGGTAGCCTCTAACAACTTTTGTTCTTAACATTCATCTCACTTGCACATGCAAATGTTAAGAATGTATATACTTTGTAGATCCTTGTTTACAGTCAAAAAATATAAAATAATAAACTTCAATCCAACATTCCCAATATTTGCATTGACCAATTTCAATATTAAAAAGTAGACCCAAATGGAAGATAATACAATCATTTAATAGCATAATATTTTAAATTTCATGGGAAGAACTTAGCCAATAACTTATCATCATACAAAAAATCCAAATATGTAGCACTAAAGAACCTTGAATGTGTCATGGGATCTCCTTTAACATTGTGCATCTCAAATCTAGGATCCAAAAATCCAACAAAAATGGATGTAAAATTTTCAATAGAAATTGAATTGTGTTTGATTTTTATATTTGTCTTTTTTTGTTTCCATTAGGTAAGGAATCAACATTACTTTTCATCTCAACAAGCCTTTAAACATTAATGTCAAGGGTAGATAGAGGCACACTAGGATTAAGGACATGAATGAAAGTGGCAAGATGAGAAATGGAAGGTGGTGTATAAATTTGTCGTGACATAATAAATGAGTGTGGAGTGACAAAGACTTGCATAGGAATATCACAGTGAGGGGAACATGGGAAGTGTAAACAAAACTAATGAGAACTAATGTGGAGACAAGAGGACTATGTGCATCATAATAAGTAAGCATGAGATGAGATCTAGGAAAAAGGAGAGGATAAATTTGGGGAGATTTGGTGGAAGGAGAAATAAATTGCATAAGATAGATAGGAGTAAAACAATAAGGAGGAATACATGAAGAATAAGCTTGGGATGGAGGGAAAATGGCACATCACTCAAAGGGATTGTTGAGCTTATCCTTTTACCTATTTAACTTTAAGTACTTTCTTTCCACATGGCTTATTAATCAACATAGTATATGAAGGAGATCAATCATTATACTAGGATTAATATTACTAGCCAAATTTGCAAGATCCAAAGAAAGGTTGTGTGCATCAAAGCTATATCTTGATTACCATTTTCTCAACAAGGGCCTCATGGTCAAATGATTCTTCTCCATTATGATAAATTTAGTATCATGCATATTCCCAATCATACCAATTTTAGCTTGATTCACAACCATGGTGGGATTGAACTATGACTTCTTACTAGGAAAAGAGGATGATTTTGGTATTAGAAGGAAATAAGGATCGAACAATGTTTAGATTTGATTAAGAAATTAGACAATGAGAAAGCACTTAAATCTAAAACCTAAATAAGATTCAAGAAAACCTTTATGGCCAAATCGTAGGACATACCAAATTAAATGGCTTTGCCAAAATGAAAAGAAAATAATTTCTTTAGAGTTTTCTTTTCTAATTAGCTAGGATAAATAAATACAATAAGTAAACACACAAATTACCTTCAAACATACAATTGAATTTAAAAATACTAGACAAGCACACTATAGAATTGACAAAGAGGGTTAGGGTTTTTAGCTTCATTTGTTATATGGAGATATTTTATTGTAATGTACATAATCAATGATATGATTCTTGATTTTTTATAAGATTTAATATTATGACACCTTAACAAACCAAGATATGACTTTCATGGTTCACTCCTACATGTATGGAATTTACATTTTCATCTACAAGTTTGACCCTAAATTTGTAGTTTTAAAATTATTTTGTGACCTTGACCCCTACACTTCTAGTCTTTAGGAATTTATTTATCTCCATTTCTTAGACTATGTTGAGAGCCATTATAATGTTTTTTTGCACTAACTTTGGGAGGAAACTCATTTTTCCTTACTCAAACCCTTGGATTGATTTAAAAAAATTGAACAAGTTAAAATACATGCCAAATATAAATGCAAGTGCCTAGGTATTTTATCCTTGTAATCTTAAAAGTTGATGTAATACTCTAATGATCAAATCATATGTTGATCTATGATACATATGGATCGATATCTAAATGAATTAGAAAATTTTCTTTTATATAACACTGTAGCTCTAAAATTTTAATATTTCATGCTCAAATTGTTGAGAAATAACTAATTGGAAGTATTTCAACTTGGGACCATATTTAAATTTGGATATATAAATGTGTGTGCCAAAGAAACAAAATGAAAATAATAACATTTGGATCTATATCCTTGATATGTTTGAAGCTAAGTCTAGTCTAGGATCAAGTTAATGGCTAAACTTTTGCAAATAAAAATGCAACTTGGTTTGTCTAGTACATATGTGTTTAGTTTATTTGTTGTGTTATTAGTTGGATGATAGTTAAGGTGTCCACTACGAAATGGTAGATGATGGGGAGGTGATGTTGGAGCATTCTGACACTTGAAATAATGTTGTAGATGCATTGAAAAATCCAATCAACATAAAGAAGTTCAAGGGGTGTAGTATTGAATTATAGACCTCTCATCCCCTAACAGATAGTTGATAGTTTTGATATTCATTTTTCTCTTGAAAGGTGTTTAACAAGACAAAAATATATGCAAAATGGGGAAGCAAAATACTATATTGAAAATGCTTTAAAAACTTTCAAACAAATGCAATTTGAATTCAACAAATTTTTAAAAAATTGCATTTAGGGTTTCGAAATTAAACAAATAGATGCATTTTGAACTCTAAAAAAATTGAATTTTAAATACCTAGTGCTCAATAGTGCTCGATATGCAAACTGGAATGATGAACTTTGAAGAGACGAACGGAAATTTGCTTTCGCCGGAAAGAAAAACCTTGTTTGGTCGCTGTCACGGTCTCTATTCACCGCACGCACCAGGGACAGTGACTGGTAAAAGAACAAAGTAAAAGTGACAGGTTAAAATGAAACAATTTTTTGTTTTTGTCATATTAAGGGGGTTCGGTCGAACCCATGTTCGACCGAACCTATTTAAATATGTTTTTTTATTTAGGTTTTCTTTGGTTCAGTCGAACCATGGGTTCAGCCGAACCCAATGGTTTGACCGAACCAAAGAATTGGTTCGGTCGAACCATTGGGTTCGGCCAAACCCATTCAATATGGTGAAAGGAAAAAATGCGAAATTTCCTTCCTCTTATAAAGTGTAAACCACTATTCTAAAGCCACCCTGATACAAGCCTCTAGAAAGGAAGATTCTAGAAAGAAGGGAGCAATTATGGACAAGTGTCATATGTTGAATGTTTTAATATAATTCATTAAATAATTATTATTTCCAACACTTTCATAATGTTTTTTTAGAAGATGATGACCATATTTATTACATCAATAATTAAAAAACAATTTTTTTGAGATGCAATTGAAAGGATATTAATAGCAGATAAACCACTGAAATAGGAGATGGATGCATGCAAGATCTAATTTCAAAAAATAAAAAAATAGATGTAAAAACATTCACGCCAATGACAAAGTATTTATTATCAAAAAGGTCTTTTTAGAAAAGCTTCCAAAACTCAAACCAATGTACAATACAAGTCTAGAGAAATTTCAATAGCACATTTTTTTGTAAAATCACATAATCATAAGAAATATACATCACCAAATTATGAACCTATATATATAGGCATGACCAAAGACTACAAATCACCAATGGTTTCTAAAATTATGAGAGAAAATCATGGGCCAAAACAACACCAAAATCTCCATACAAATCCCACTGTCCAAATTAATAGGAGAAAAGTTAGAAGCTTTTTCTTTCAACTAAAACACTCTACTTGTGATCTTATCCACCTTTTTCTAAAATTGTGAGAGAAAATCAAGGGTTCAAAACAACACAAAAATCTCCATACAAATCATAATGTTCAAATTAACAAGAGAAAAGTTAGAAACTTTTTCTTTTAAATAAAACACTCTACTTGTGATCATTATCTCTTTCTTTTTAAAAAATATCTCCTAAATCCTCCTAAGGTTCTAGGTCAAGATACTTTCAAACTTGTTGTATTTGTTATATGGATGACCATAGTGTCTAAGTGAAATCAATTTTTTTTAAAATAAAATAAATTATCACACTACAAATGATATTTATTGTTAATCAATAAATTTCTCTTTACAAATAGATTTTAGAATAGCTAAGCACATTCCAATAGGCATTTGTAAATTTAAAGATCTTTTTTTAAAAGTATACTACTATTATTTGTGATCTTAGCATTGTTTTTGATAAAATAAGTAGGAAAGGGCCCTTAACATATTACAAAAATTTCACCATAAGCAAAGTAGTGAAACAAAAAAAACTATAGCAAAGGTGGCCACTAGGCCAAACTAAACCAAAAAACAACACAAAAATAGCAAAACAAAGACAAAACAAAAAGAGAATTCCAATCCTTTGATAAGGATCTCATAGTCTCCTCCCAACAAGAAGCATTCAACAATTTATCCCTCTCTTCTTCTGCTTATGTTTTGTTTCTTATTGATCTTTCTCTTGAATTTTTAGTAAAATACGTTGACAGTTGTCATTATCCAACGTCTATTGAACTGAGAAAAAATGATGAAAATAGACATCTTGGGAAGGATAACTCTCGGCTTATTTTATATATATTAATATTTAATATATGTATGTTAGTTTATATTTATTACGCTAAGAAGTGTATTACAATGGCATCAATGAGTATGTGTACATTTTTATTCTCTCCATTTAAATTGACGTCTACTAACCCATCGCAAAGTAAAATATTTATCAATAGATTTATGTTTTTAAATTAGATTTTAAAGCAGTTTACATACTGTGGAAATTTCCTTGTTTTATCTTTGGTTTCTTAGCAATTTGATGCTTATGGCATCTTATTCTTACCTTTGTTTTTTCTGCTTTCTTTTATTGAACTTTGTTTTTTCGAAAAGAATAACTCTCATATACTTTATATATATTAATATTTAATATAGAAACAGCAAAATGCTAAACCCCACGTTAAATAAAAAACATTTCGATGATAACTATCGCCAATAATTTTCACTGAAGTATTTTTAGCAACAAAATAAATTTTTGCCAACGTGTGCATTTCTTTCAGCAGTTTAACATTTCTATTGGCTTGTTTTTAAATCGGCATTTTTTAATAATTTTTCGGGTTCCATGGCCGTTGGCTTTTTATTACTTTCGTAGAGCTTTATTTAAAGACTGTTTGCTTTTTATGTCTAAATTAAAGCTGTTTCTTTATTTTTTCCAAGGGGAAAAATCTGCAGAGTTGCCAATTAAGACATTTAATTGGATGCTTTTTAAGTTGGTCATATTTGGTAACCATGATTGGCGCTACGAGAGCTTCAAATTCGCCAAAATTACAGCAAAATTTCGGAATTTTAAAAGGCGCGATAGATGACAGCTCCGAGACATTTACAGAAGACATTTTTTAAAGTAGGGTTCTCAGGGTACTAAGATTTTTTTGGCTTAGTGATCACTGCCTGGGTAATTATGATCAGATTTGTTCGTATCATGAAATCAGGGGGCTTATATGGCAAAGATTTCTTGTTCTGAACAAATCCTAGCAATTTCATGCAAGAAGTGATAGATGACAGGCCCGAGACATTTACAGATGATATTTTTAAAAAAAGGGCTCTCAGGGTAGTAAGAGTTTTTTGTTTGGTGACTATTCAAGGGAACAGACAACATAGAGCTATTTTACTGCAAATTTCTTGAATTTTGTGCAGCTGAGAAAATAATACAAGATCATTGCCCGTGTGCTACGCTTATAAGGAACGTAACCTTTTTTTTGAGGGCAATTGATTATTTTCTAGGTACTAAATTGCTGGCATTGACTATTTTTCTTAAAATGTATTAAAAACAGAATTCTGTTTTGACGGTAATTGAATGTCTGGTGTTTACTGTTTTTTTCTGAAATCCCAAATTAGAATGGCCGGGCAAGGAATAAAATTCTGTTTTGGCAGTAATTGAATGTTTATGTTCTTTGCATTTGACTGTAATTGCTGCTGTTCACTTTTTTTCTTAAAATCTTCATTAGGTTGTATTTTTGCAGTCGAAAGGTAGAAATGTATTAATTGTTGTCTGCCGAGTATAAACCTGTGTGATATTGAAAACTATAGAAAGCATGCACGACATATAAATTGCTGAGTTATTGTGTTTTTAAACTGTTATGTTGTGAACGCACTTTTGGATTGCAAATGTGCTTTACATTTAAATTGGGTGCATTAAAATTTTGGTTTGTTGCAGTATTGTTGGCCGGAAACAGTTAACATTTTATACACTATATTGTTATAATTTAGTGAGTTGATAATGTTGATGAAATTGTCATTGCAATTTATAGTCAATTTGATTTTGATAGAAAGATCGACTGTCTCATTAAATCGCAGGGAGTTTGCACCATTGTGGGAGAAGATATAACAATTTTGGCCTCGTTGCCGAGTGGATATTTCAGCTCTATAATGTCTTCTTGTGGATATTCTGACGTAGTGGAATCAGTAAGGAAGTTAAAGAAGAAAGATGGGTTTATAAGTACCAAAGGGAATGATGGAAAATGTGTTATACCACCTGTAACAGTTAGGGCCAAAGGAACAAAGTCCCAATATCAAAGAAGAGAAGTGTTAAAACTTTTGGATGATAACTCGGTTTCCATTAGAGACACCAAGTTGCAATGCCGTAGAGAAGGCTTGTCAAGTCTAAATAAACAGAAAGGGGCAATATTGGCTGGAGAAGTCAATCCTGAAGCTTCTAAAGTTAGGCGTCCTTGTTCAACAAAGAATTCAAAATCCCTTAAGGATAAGTCCTCTAAAAATCCAATTATAAATACTTCACAGTTGAAAATCAATTCTGCAGCATCAGTTTCTGCCAAGTTGACCAAGAGGCCAATCAAGGCTATCAACAGAGTAAACTGTAGTTCTAATCCAAGCTTGCTGAGTGCTTCATATGTTATAGATAACAGTATGGAGTATAATCTTCTCAATTCTAAAATAAGTGAGCAAGAATTGCTAGATTTGATTTTGCTCCCTGATGGACTTCATCCACACAAATTGACTATGACACCTGTTTCTACACCAAAGAAATCTGAAAGACCTATTGCTGGAGGATTTTATAGTTTTGATGGATCCAGGTTCAGCCCAATTGAAGAGGCTTCTCTAATCCTGAATAGCCCTATTGCAGATGGATATTCCATAGATTCTTGTTCTAATCCAAGTGTATTGAGTGATTCAGTAAATGCAGATGATGATTTTGAGAGTAACTTTCTCAGCTCTGGATTAAATGAACAAGAACTACTAGATTTGAATTTGCTAACTGATGGACATTTGCCAGAGATTACTCCTGTTTCTACACCAGAGAAATCTCAGAGAGTTAATGCTAGAGGATTTGATAGCTTTGATGGCTCCAAGTACAGTCCAATTGAAGAGGCTTTCCTTGTTCTAAATAGCTCAATTGAAGATATGTTTACAACTCCTGTTTCTACAAAAGAGACATCTAAGAGAGTTTCTGCTAGAGGATTGCATAGCTTCGACAGCTCTGGTTTTAGTCCGATTGAAGAGGTTTTGCCTGTTTTTAATAGCCCAATCGAAGATCCATTTATTTCTCTTGTTTTATGTCTGGTCATACAAAAATTACAAGGAGGGCTTGTTTTATCATTTTATGAATGTTCATCCAGATACTGTATTTTTCTCTCTTCCTTTTTTTTTAAGAAGTTCTAATTTTATTTTTTTACTGATTTGATCTTCTTTATAATCTTAGTTACAAACAGAACTGCTGAAAGTAAAAACACAAATTAAGCAGCTGGGATGGTTATTGCAGGTGAGCTTCCATAGTAAGAAGATGTTTTATATCTACTAATTTTAAACTTATCAGTATTGATCCAAATGCTCAATACATTTTTGCCTCTTCCTTTCGTACTCCTTAAAAGATTTTATCGTACTTTATAACTAGTTATAAACAGTTCCTTGTATCATATGAAAATGTTCTTAAGACCTGATATACCCTGCTTTGATATTTCAGAGCTCCTTAAGGGGGGCAGACATATTACTACCAAAGCTTGCAAGACAGGATGTTAGAACACCTTAAATCTGCAAATTTGCTCATCACTAAAGAAGGAAAAGGTAAGGTTAATACAGATGCAGGTATTTGACTGCCACATACTGTTCGTTTGAAGAGCCAAGAAGAAAAGAAGACGGTGCAAGCGAAGCCCTCTTGATTAGTTTCGATCATACAGTAAAAGAAACATCTGAATAGCATCTATCAGCTGCATTTGCATTCTTGTGTCCATGTTACTGCTATCATAAGTAATGAATGCCTTTATCGGGAAAAAGACGGTGGGACTTATTTTTCATATTATTTTGTGGCCTACACTAATTTTGAGGAGGAAACACTAGTGTTGATGATAAATGTTATCTATAGCATTCAATCTAAATTTCTCTTACATGTTCATGTCTAAGGCAATTTTATATGCTGCTTTTTAAGGAAATAGTTAGACAGAAGAATTTTATTAATGACAGATCTTTTGGATTTTTGGGGTTGACGCTCACCTCTATTTTTCATATGAAAATTTCATGATGAATTTAAATGTCTTTTATTTGATATTTTAAGAAAAATATAAATTGTCCAAAAATTACTTAATTTATGATTTTTTATTATGTTGAGAGTTGGTGTAAAGAAAAACTCCTTAAATAAAAATCTTTATACTTAATTTATTTTTCTATATATAAAATTGATCATAAATTATCACAATAAGAAAGTAAGTTAAAATGAAATAATCTAAATTTATTATTTTATATAAAAGTAAGTTTCTAAATTAACATATTTAAAACTAAAAAGATCTTTTTAAAAAAGATATTCTTGATATTTTATATATATTTTTAATAAGTAATCTTATTTAATAAAAATAATATTTATTTATAAAGATAAGATGCTAAAAAAAAGGTTTCTAAAATTTAGAAAATTAACTACAAAGAACTTTCCTAAATTTACTATTGAATACAAAATATTGAATTTTTTTAAAAAACAAAAATATTCTTTGATGTCATTTTTTAAATAATAGAAATAAATTATAAAAAAAATGAAAAACAATTTTTTTTTTTTAAATTTCAAATTAATAAAAAGAAAATAATACACTTCAAATTAAAAAATTCAATAAAAAGTAAATATTCTAAATTTACTATTACTCAAAAAATATCTCTCGGCGTATTTATATATATATTACTAAAATAATATATATGCTAGTAGTCCTATAATTCAGAATGGCATGAATTTTTTTACATATGATAAACAAAAAAATTTGCAACTATTGTGAGAAGAGTTGGGAAAGAGAGAGGAAGTTTATTGGTGTCAAAAATCAAGAGAACTATGGCTGAGAGAAGGGGATCGTAAAACAAAAATTTTCCATGCTTCAGCCCAGCAAAAAAGAGCTGCAAAAACTGTATTCTCAATCAAGGATGCAATATCTGGTAACCAGTTAACAAGTGTAAAAGAGATTCAGGAAGGAGTAAAGTTTTTTGAGAATATATTAGCACCTAAAAAGCCTCATTCAATACAGGGAAAGGCAAGATGATCAAATTTTGTTGGCTGCAATACCAAGTATCATATCTCATAAAGACAATGAGGACTTAATGAAACCTTTTACATTAGAAGAGTTGAGGAAGGTGGTCTTTTCACTTTCTTCAGATAAGTCTCCATGGCTCGATGGATGCACAACTCTTTTTTTCCAAAAATGTTGGGGTGTATTGGGGTTTGATTTGCTTTTAGCATTGGAGGAATCACAAAAATCTGGTACAATTTGAAACACTTTAATGCAACAAATATCGTTGTACTGCCAAAAACAAAGGAGCCTAAAACTTTTGCAGATTTCAGACCCATTTCTTTGTGCAATACTGTATATAAAATTTTCAAAAAGGCAATTTATTTGAGATTGCAACACTTAATCCCCAAAATCATTTCACAAGAACAGGGCGGATTTGTTCCAAGAAGGGAAACATCTGAAGGGGCTTTGGTGGCGCACGAGGTTCTTCATTCTATCAAGGCTAATCATCTATCATCATTTATTGTCAAACTTGACATGATGAAAGCTTACGACAGGGTTGATTGGGACTTCTTGTTGAAATTTTTGGCAAAATTTGGGTTTTTAGGCAAGTGGTGCAAATAGATCTTATCATGTTTATCAGGTACGTACTTCTCTGTAATAATTAATGGATCACCTTTAGGTTTTTTAAGAGCGACACAAGGGGTAAGGCAAGGTGATCCTCTTTCTCCTTTTTTGTTTATAATCATGGCTGAGGCATTAAGCAAGATAATAAAAGAGAAGCATAGTCAGGGTTTGTGGCAAGGTATTTGTATTCCTCAAACTAATATATCAATTACTCACAACCTTTTTGCAGATGATACCTTGTTGTATGGGAAAAAAAATATTGTTGAAGCTAAGCAGATAAAATGGGTATTGGCCAAGTATTATGAGGTATCTAGGAAAAAGATAAATGTGCTTAAAAAAATAAATTATGTCTTCAATACTAAAGCAACCATCAAAAGAAAGATCATTCTGATTTTAGGCTTTCAAGAGGCAGAGTTACCATGTATGTACTTGGGAATTCCATTTTTTATGGGATCAAATAAGATATCATATTGGTCTAAAGTCATAGAGAGAATTAAACAAAAAAATTGTGCTTGGAAAGCCTGTTGGTTGTCCTTTTCAGGCCACGTTCTGCTAATAAAATTAGTCCTAACAACAATCCCTAATTATTTCATATTAATTCTTAAAGCTCCTAAGACAGTAGTTGATCAAATAGAATAGATTATCAAGAGCTTTTTATGGAAGGGAAATTTGAATGATGCTAAGAAAATCCCTTTAATTTCTTTGGTAGTATGTCCTCGGAGAAATGCAAAGGTGGAGTGGGATTACATGATATTTCCAAGCGTAATATGGCCTTTGGAGGTAATTTGGTATGGAAAATGTATTCCAAGTCGGATTCAAAATGGTGTGCTTTAATGCAGGCAAAATACCTGGATAGTCAAAATCTGACAAGAATATTCACAATCTCTAACCCTCTTGAAGGATCTGTAATGTGGAAGTTTATGATGTCTTGCAAAAAAGTGGTTACATCGTTCATATCCTGGGAGGTTAATAAGGGTGAGGATGTTAATTTTTGGGAGGATCCCTGGAATGGTTACCCACCGTTGAAAAATTGTCAAGTGCTTCAGTCAGTTATTCCAGTATTGTCTCAGTTGTGGGCTACCAAGCTGATTGATTATTTAGATTCGGTAGACATTTCATTAGGGAAGGTGTGTTGGAAAGACGTGTCAGGTACACAATTAACACAAGATCAAAAGGAGCATTTTCATCAAATTTTAGAAGAAAGAATATTATTCTTATCAGGGAAGGATGATTAGATTATATGGGCGCCATCCAAGAATGGAAGTTATTCAGTTAAACAGG
The DNA here is from genome assembly GCA_007258455.2 of Sequoia sempervirens. NCBI lineage: Eukaryota > Viridiplantae > Streptophyta > Pinopsida > Cupressales > Cupressaceae > Sequoia > Sequoia sempervirens. The sequence continues at coordinate 426,953,454 of VDFB02058242.1, read as the reverse complement.
GTTATAAAGCAATTCTTAATAGGGATATATGCAAATGCAATCCCAGAGGACTTATTTGTTCTGTTGGAATTATGCGGTTCTACCTAAAGCTGGGAACTTTGCATGGCTAGTTATGAGAAAAAAGAGTGCTCACAAGTGATCGCCAGTGCTGCCACAATAGTGGTTTACAAATTCTGAGAGGAGCTGATTTTAGCTGAAATCACATTTTTTTAGAAAATATAATGATTTAAGCCTTAAAAGGTTCCATTTTAAGGATTCCAATTGAAGAGGGTTTGATCAAATCACCTTAGATCAAACCCCCTTGGATAGAACCTTGCTAGTTTTAAACCATACCTATAAATGAGTCTCCTTTACACCTATCAAAATGCTGATAAAAAATCACTTTTGATTTAGCTTTTGGGGGATCAAATGAATTCATTTAAAATTTATTTCAAATGATTATGGTATTCCTCAGAACAACTATCCAATGAATATAATTTTAATATGTTTTGGTTTTGTTATGTATTTGCTTTTTAAGTTTTATTAAACATAGGTTTTTCATCGAAAATGAATTTCTTTGTTCTTCACATGTGGAAAAATAGCAGATTATGAAAAAAAAATTGAAAAATATGAGTGCACCAGATATTGAAGTCCTTGATCCAACAAAAATAAATAAATTGAATTTTGACATATACAAAAAAGTTGTGTTATACGGTGAATTGTAATTAGTTTGACTTTGAAACTTGATTAAGGAAAAAATATTCAATAAAAAACTATCTAACCAAGTGGAAGCACTAGATATCGAGTTACAAATCTAAATTTGAAAGAATTAGAATTTTATTCTTCATGGAAAAAAAGTTATGTGTTATACGGTGTGCGTCACTTTTTAAAAATGTTGTTTTCTGAAAAAAACCAATTTTTGTGGGAGATGGAAAAAAATGTGCAATTTGATTCCAAAAATTTTGAAAAAAATATTTGTAGAATCTATAGACAAAATTTGATGAGACTCTAGTTTGCACCATCTTCAAATTCCTCACGGTTTAGCCGCTATAGGTGCCCAAATGTGAAGATTTAGTTAAAAATAATAATTTCAATGTCCAGTTTGGCCAAAAATTATAAACCACTATTGTGGGATCACCTCCTTGTCAAACTGGGAATAACAGAGCCTTTTCATTGTGTTTTATGTGGTGAAAGTTCAGAGGAATTTGATCACCTATTTTTGCAGTGTTCCTTTACCCAAAGTTGTTGGGAATTTGTATTGCAAAAACTGAGTTTTTATGCCCCATTGCCAAATTCAGTATGGGACCTCTTCTCTTCATGGGCAGTGTTATACAAGACCTCTTTCTTTGCATGTATTTGGTATCTAATCCCAGCTGCAGTGATTTGGTCCATATGGTGGGAATGAAACAAGCATATATTTAGAAAAGTTTCAGCTTCAATTTCAAGTATTCATGCAATCATTGAAAAATCTATCGTAGAGGCAGTAAATGTATATGCTCAAGACTGGATAAGAATGTTGGTTCTTTATTCACTTCTTGGGACAATTTAACATTCTTAAAAGTTGGCAAGGCATTAATCTGTCTTTCAAAGGTAGGATGAAGTTACCTTATAAGAGGAAGGTTGACAAGAGTGCAATCAAATGGCATCCTCCTATGACAGGCTTTCTTAAACTCAATTTCAATGGTGCATCATGAGGGAATCCAAGTTTGCATTAGAGATTCTTGGAGAAATGTGAAGGCAACTAGATCAATTACCTTGCCACATGGAACAAATAATATGGCAGAATCAATGGCTATTCTTTATGGCCTACAACTTGAAAGGCATCTTCAAATTAGCAGGATTCATATAGAAGGAGATTCATTAGTTATTATAAATATGTGCAAAGAAAGGCTCTGTCATAATTCGAATCTAAGGTATATAATGCAAAATGTATGGAAATTATTGGATGAGTTTGAACTCTACTAGATTTCGCATATGTATCGGTAAGGAAACATGCTTGCAGATCATCTAACAAATTTGGGGTGCCAGAAAGAAGAGGTAATTGTAATGGAAAATGATGATAAATTAAAAACCTTCCCTAGTTTAGAAGAAATAATAAAAAAGAGAAAGCAAAGACGAATTTAACTAAGTTTGGGGAGGATGGGGTTGTTGGTAAGGCTATAGAAAAATGTGCTTGATGGTAACTTTCAAATCATTTTTGGGCTAAAGCGGCTTCATTAGATTACCTATGACCTTGATTCTTTCCTAATTGACATTCAATATGTTTAGGGTCTAATGGATAATCATAACGGTATCTTGTCAAAGGTTAAATGGAAAGGTTATATCATAATTAAGGTTGTTCAGGCCAAGGTTTATAATCTAAATGGTGAATGATAGAAATTCACATTGCATTTATTAAAGGTGACAATAAGAAAGGGTTTAGAATTACTAAAGATTTGGGGTATTTCGTAAGGAGCCTCCGTGCATTGTTATCAAGCTGAATTGCCAGAAATGTCATCTCAATTGAGGTGGAGTAGTACTGGTGTGGCTTGCGGCTCACGTGGGCAACAAATTATCATATCTGAAATAATTTGGGAAGGGACTCGTTCAAGCGAGCAAAGGCGATTTTATTTAATTGCTAACCTTTGTTGGATTCTTTGCAGGTGCCCGCCCATACGTAACATTATCTATAATGATGAAATTGATCTTGCTTAGTGACAAGTGAACACTTTCAGGAACACAAGATTTGACAGCATTATACAATACCCAAGGACATGACGACATTCACTTGATGGTGTCACCTTTCAACAAGCGTGCGAATGAGTTTTTATATATCTCCCCTCATTTTGTTCGCATTTCAAGATACATTTGTGCTTGTTAGTAGACGGGTTTCAAGGCTTTGGGAATGCAATATCAATTTTCTTTAGAAGAAGGGGAAATTAGGATTTACAGAGTCTGTAGTAGAAGAAAAATGGAATATTTTTTGTGTAACCATCAAGTTTGGGTGTTGGTTTCTGATTGGGAGTTGCCTTTTTCTTATACAAATGGGGATATGCAATTTGCTCAGGTATTCAAACTCCACTATTCCCAGTATAAGAAGAGTGTGATAAGAATTATAGGAGAAGACGTTTTATATCCACAAACTCGAAGGGCAATTTTTCCCTCACAGCTAGTCTCGATTTTTCTCTCCAATGCATATGATGTGCTCTAATCTTTGCCCGACCTTCAATTAATTGTTGACAAAGTTGTAAAGGAGGTTTTTCTGCAAAACAACAAACTTTATAAGGGAGTGCAAGCCTACGATTTTTGGAAAGGTCAAGGATGGGTGGGTGGGGATTTTCCTCACCATTTCCTACTCAACGGGAATGTCTATGTTTCTATTTTAGATGGTATCAAGAACACCTTGGAAATGTAGAGCTTTCGATATATGTAGTTGGCATTGGACGGGCCAAGGGCTGTGGTCAGTGAGGATTTCGCAAACAATATAAGGAGGAAAATCAATGCTCTGTTGACCATTGTTGCACATGTACATGTTGAACCTATCATTATGTTTTCTCCTGAGGCACATGGTATCCTTCATGTTTCTGTACCTCCAATTCGTAATGCATAGATGCTACAAGCGGTTTTTGCGGTGAATGTTCAAGATCATGCTAGTTCCTCAATTCCTTTGCGCCAACCGGTTGTGCCTAATCTCAATATTCCTCTGTCAATGCAAGCTTCAATGGCCAACTACCAAGAAAATCAGGGAGAGAATGAAATATAGGTTGAGGAAATGGAAGAATAAGAAGCTCACTTTTTGTAAAGGGTTACTATAGTTAAATCTTGCATATATATCTCATAATTGTATAGGGTTTTTAGTTTGGGGAAGCATATTTCTATCAGTCAATTATAATATAGAGCATACATGGGGGGATTTGAAAATTTTGTTTGATGAAAGCAATCATGATATCAACTCTGGTTGTCAGGAACCACTGTAACTCTTCTTTTGTAACCTCTTATCATTATATATTAATATATATCGGCTTAATGCCTTTCGCCTAAAAAAAATTATATTAGTCCTCATAAATTAAATTATGTAGATCTTTGATAATATTTTAAATTATAGTTTTTCTCATAGTTCTTGTCACATGAATTTTTAGAAATCTACATAGTTCTTTCTTGTCACATGAATTTTTAGAAATCTACATAGTTCTTGTATCAAACTGTACAATTTCAACAATTTGCACAGTTCTTGTAGCAACCTACATAGTTCCTGTAGCAGAATTATTTTAATTTTTGTAGCAATTTTAAAAGAATTATTTTTGTGTCATTAGAATAGTTGCATTTCATCCACACTCACCTCACTACTTACAACCCTTATGCATATAGTCACTACACCTTTCACAAGTTTATGGCCCTGGATTGAGGCTTAGACCAAACTGAAATTCAATTACTGTAAACTAAAATTTCTCATTATTTACCCCAATTTTGGCCTATCAATCCCAATGAAATATAGTCCCCATTTACCAAATATAGGATCTTTTTCTACCAATTGTAACAAATTTGTTGAGATGTGTTCTCCATGCATTACTAGCTAAAAAATGGCAAGTTTGTGTATTTATATGAATCCTTAAAAATAGAAGGCCAATAGTAAATATCTCTTAGAATTTTATGTATTGTAGCTTCTTTGAATCCATGACCTATACCAAATTTTTCTATGGAATTATTGTAAGATCTGCATTGCTTCCTTTTTATTTAATTATTGTAGGTAGATCCCCTCATGATTCCTCCTATATAAAATTCTTGTTTTGTCATAAAATTTACAAATTTTATCCTTAGAGCCCTTCTTTTGGTGGAATTCATATTACTTGGGTACCTCTAATATAAAAAATAGGAAATGATATCCTCATACCACTCATTAAAGACTATATTTTACGCTGTATAATATTGACACATAATATAATAGTCAATCTCAATGTAAGGGGAGAAAAATGTACATGGATTAGATCAATGAATTCAATAAAAATGAAACCAAAACAAGGATTAGAACCCACCTACTCATGAAATGCAATTTCCATAGCTATGAATTCAAACAACAAGGGTTAGATCAATCAAATTGAAACACAAATGAATCCAAACTACATAATCTTACCATCTCATGGTGGAGTGTATTTATGTTGATAATGATATGTTGGATTGCCTTTCAACACAAAGCCTCAATGATAGCAAAATCTTGATAATGACCTAGAATGAAATGGTGAATGCTCAAATTTTCTCAAAACTCATTTGGACCTGATCTCTTCACAAATTCTCTAGATGAATTATGAGAGGGGTGAGGGTTCTTTTATATATTTGGAGAAATTGGATTAGTGGATGAGATTGAGTTAGAAACCCCACAAAGAAGGGTTGAGATTGACCAAGAACACCCACAAAGGAGAGTGAATCAAGGAGGATGGATGAAGGAGATTAGTTAGAAATCAAGCTTGCTCCACCATTTTAGGAAAATGGCTGAGATATTTAAGATCAAGGGATGAGAATTGATTTCAAGATCAAGGGCTCTAAATGGCTGAAACAAGTTTGTTGAGATATTTGAAATGGAATATTCCAAAGGAATATGCTTTGTGGAGGGAATATAGGGATAATTAAATAACTAAGAATTATTTAATTCATGTGACAAGAAGATTAAAGGATGAGATAATTAAATAATCAAGATTATTTAATCATGATGGGATTAGAAGAAAATATAAATGACACTAATTAAATAATTAGAATTATTCAATTAGGATGATAAAGGGGATTAAGTGAAAATGATGTTAAAAGGGGATTAATGATGCAAATGAAGTGAAATGCAAGGATGAGGAATGAAAATGACGCCGATGATGGAAAAATATGATTCTAGATCTGTGTGATATGCGTTAAGGCATTTTGACATGTCTACATTTTGCCCCTCTTTGACACAATGTACTTGTTGTGTTGTTTCAAAGAATTCAATGCTCAGATCAAGATTGAATTTTTTTTATGATGCTCCACTGTGCCCCAACGATAAGCAGAAGGATGATAAGATGTTTTGCTACCCCCTTAAGAAGTCGACCGAAAAATGAGTTTTTTAAGTCAAGCTCATGATAAGGCTCAGGAGTAGTTCAGATGTGTAGAGGACAAAAAATTAGGCCCTAGGGGTCACATTTAAGGTTCAAGATGATCCAAGATACTCAAATTTTAACCTAGGAAGGTCTACCAGGGTAAAAAATAGGGTTTGGGGGGGTTAAATAGCAAATTAGGGTTGATTTACCCCTCATTTGCACTTTCACCCTTAGGAGATTTTAGAGCTCTGGTGGTTTGTAGCCGTGATTATCAATTCATGATGGCACAAGTTTTGAGAACACCACACCGAGTAGACGTGGTTCTTTAGTACCAACAACCAACTGATGTAGAGATTGCGGTACATATAATTTATGTTCTTGTTTTCATCTTTTTATGTTTTTGCATTTAATGTTCAAGGTTAGTTAGGATGATAGCAACAATTTCTTAGGAAGGATGTTGTTGACACGATAAGACCACTAGTGTACTAAATAGGATGATCACTTTCATCAAAACTTCACACTACCATTAAAGAAGGCTGCTATAATAAAAATTCATCACTATTGTCTGATCACAGTTGTTGAAAATGACCATGTGGTTGAAAACTTAGGAAGTTTACTACTACCACAAAACTCTGTTGCTATTGTAGCACTAACAAGATCGCTATCGTGATAAAGAGCTGCTATCATAGTAAAACAAGACCGCTATCATCCTAGAAGAATCTCACTATTGTTAAAAATGATTGTTTAAGCTAGTTTGATTGCAAATTTAATTTCTTCATTTGATTTTCTAGCAAAATTTTGACACCATGGGTTAAATGTTTGCAAACGGTTCTTAAACCATTGTATTCACGAGAGCGATGACCTCGACATTTGCTGGACAACATAGCTAGATTCCAAGAGCTAGAGAGAGAGTTTCTAGATGTAGTAGGCCTTCAACATATTACATACATGCTCGAGATCATAGCACACAGGGCTATGATGATCGTACTAGTTGAGAGATGGAGGTTAGAGATTGCTTCTTTTCATCTACCTATAGGAAAGTGCACAATCACTCTTGAGGATGTATGGAGGATCTTAATGATCCCGATTCATGGGAAGCTTGTTACATATGATGTCAGAATGGGTACTTTGGCTATGCAACGATTACTCGGTGTGTAATAGATATAGGTTGTTGACTCAGAGATTGACCTTACTCTGTTTGTTGATGATGTTGATCCTATGGTGATGGTGTTGGCATTGGGCCATTGATGCCTGATTGGAGAGCTAGGGGATTCCTATTTGGTTGGGGTATTTGCATCGAGTAGATGATGGAGCATGCTACTGTATATGTTTGGGGCTCATGTGTCTTAGCTCACTTGTACAACGATATGCATAAGGCTGTATATGGTGGTGGGAGAAAAATTTCTGCCCGGATGACTCTTCTTCATGTGTGGGCATGGGAGCAGATTGCAGTCACTCAACAAGATGGCTTAGTTTGAAAGAATCCTGGTGATCCCTATTTGTACAGGTATTCAAATTACTTGTATTACACACAACCAGGTAGATTGTCTTACTAGTGAGTGATATTTGATGATATGACAAAGTTCATTTGGTGACCCTATCTAGCATGCGAGGCATGGGCTGATGACCATGATCATTTGACATATTACATAAAAACCAAATGGTTGATATTATAATAGAGAGATGCCTTCCAAATATAATTCTTTGTCAATTCAAAGAGAGACAGACTAGATTCGATGATGACTACCATGCCCACTATGGATGCACAACCCGAGAGGTCAATGCATGGGGACTGAGGGAAGATTCAGGCATGGCATTTACAGAGTTTAGAGCACTAGCTCCTATTGGCTAGGGTTGGGAAGTTGGTCCTCCAGATCTAGGGACTACCAGAGATTATGCTCAATGGTGGGCCCATAGATGGTCGTTGTAGTTTATAGTTCCTGCTAGTGTCAGGCTAGTTATTAGGTAGATACAGAGGATGGCTAGTCTTTCTAGATAGAGAGGAGATAGAAAATGATTACACATTGCACATGAGAAACATCAAAGAGCCCAGGATGTGCAGGATGATGACAATCAACAACAACAGGATGACCAAGTACCACAGGATCACGAGGACTAGCAACAACAAGCTCCACAACCACCTCCCCCACTGGGAGATATGATTGGAATGATTGCATAGATCACGATCGAGAGAGATTAGGCCATCTAGGATTGAGATACTAGGGCTTGGGAGAGGGATGTCGAGGTTTCCCAGTAGTAGGCCTTAGATGCATAGGTGGTTATAGTTACTACTGAGTGAGACACCCTCAGAGGTGAGAGATGCTCTTTGACAGGAGAGGGATTCATTGAGACAGAAGCTAGCCACTGAGAGGCAGTAGCGGATCATAACAAAGATTGCACTAACTTCCTCAATTCCTTGTGCATAGTATTAGGCGGAGGTAAATGCAAGAAGATGAGTCCATGAAATGTGGAAGTTTTTTCCTTAGCAAAAAACCCAAAATCATCTTCAAGAAAATGGAATTCCATTTTTTAATAAATGAGATCATGTTTAGGTTCGAGTTCCCGAGCCTAAAATGTAAATGGGATCCTATTTTTTAAAAATCAGGATCCTGTTTTGTAATGGTGTCCCGAGCCAGCCTTTGGGAAATGGGATCCCCTTTTGTAGTGGTATTTAAAAAAAAATTGAAACCTGTAGTGTCCCTCCGTTTCGGTCGCCTTTGAATTTCGAGTAAGTTGTTTATTGGTTTTGATGAAAACAGTTTTACCTCTAAATGATCTTACATTAAGAAGCTAAATGTGACAATTAAGTCAATAGATGAGTAACCTTGTTTTCATGCGTAATACTACAATTGTGCTAGTAGATGGTAAGGTTATAATGGCTTGGACTATTAGAAATAGTAGTAAATTCATTTGTGTTCTTGGGAAGTAACGAAGGAAAAAGAACGTTATGGAATTGTTCAATTAAGAGAATTGGGTTATCTCGGTTGTTAATTTAAACTTGATGATTTATTTCTTATTCATTTAAAGGTTTATATATTTATATGTCTGCGTGCATAGGAATATATGTCTATGTATCTAGGGTTTGGGAAAAGTATAATATTTGTTTATAATCAATTGGAAATGTAAACAAGAAATTAGAGGTTTATATTATTATTATTATTATTTTTCCTTTCATGAAAATAATGGTGATCTTATTATTATTATTATTATCTAAAATACAAGGTTTATATTAGTGTTATTGCTATGTGGAATATTTAGGGTGGCTTCATTACTATTTGATGGCTCAATAATAAGATTATTATTTAATCATTAATTAATCTCAAATTAAAACTATTATGATTTAATCCTTAATTACATTGTATTATCTTGAAATACTTATAATTCAAACCTTCACGTTATTTGCATTCTTCTTAATGGTGATAACCAAATATTTTTATGCATAACTAAATTTAAACAAACAACATTATTTAGTTTGCATCCAATCTTTTAATAATGCTATGATTGTGTGGGCACAACTTCAACCCTCATAAAAACAACATTATCATTAATAGATGGAATTAATTATTCATTAAATAAATAATAATGTGATATCCAAATATTGATTCCTCCACGTGCCTCGTAAATTCTCTCACATCTTGCATTAGATCTTAACGTGGAAGAAGTTGAAAAAAGTTTTGAAAATTTACTTTACACCTGTCAATTGCATGTGCTTGAAAATTTTGAAAGCCTTTTATTTTCTCACTTCTGGAAATGACATTCACGAGAAGTTGGGGGAAGGATTTTGGATAAGAAAAAAAGGAATTTTGGGGATGTCGTGGGGAGACACATCTTCTTGAAGAAATTTGGCATCAGATCATTTTTCCCTACCAATCTTTATGCATTTTAGAGGAGATTAGTAGAGGTTGTGGAAACTGGCACTCCACCTGCATTCCTCCAATTAGTGTGAGATCTTGAGGTAAGTCACCCTCCCTGACCATGCCTTCACATTTCTTTGTGGCATTTTGTCAAACAGTAACGTGCCTTGTCAGTATTTGACATTTTGCATACATGTCTGCCTAGGTACTGTATTATAGTGCAAGCTTATTTTTCAGATTGTTCCTTTAGCATCACCATTAATCTTCGTAAGAACATTGCCTCTGTTTTAAATGGTGGAAATTATCATCCTATATTCATGTATGATCCTTGGGAACCACAGGTTTAACTGGAATTTTAGTAGTAAGGTCTGGGTTGTCTCCAAGATAGCCATTACGGGCATGAAGGTCAACCATGCACTCCTAATGATCAACTATATATGTAATGCAATAAGGATTACTGTAGTCTGATGTATGTGCAACCCTCATCCTCTAAACCAGTTTGATTGCGCGCACCTAGAACACAAGCAAAGTTTGCAACGTTAGGATGTGTTACTGAGTGCTTCATTAATTCAAAGATTTAGAGAGCTTCATTGTAAATCTATTTTGTGCATACCCTGCTTTGTTGGCGTTCAAGAAACTGCATTTCTTTGAGGCATCTTTCTGAATGGTTCATGTGCCTTGTCTTTACTTCCACAGTATGCATGCATGCCCTGCGGCCTGTTCCAAAGCCCCATGTTGGCGCAACAGGGAGGACACTGGCCCCGGTTGTGGAGTTGGCGTCACCCTACCAGTTGCATTCGCTTGAAAGTTTCTTAAGCCTTTTCAAAAAAATTGTGTTGTGCATATTTTGCAATTATTGCTTTCCATGAGATCACATTTCTTTGAGGTATTATGTCAAAGAATGTGCTTCATTCAAACGCCCTCAAACTCTTCCTCTTTGGTATTGATCTTTCACTTCTCCAATCTGATGAACTGCGGCCTGTTCCTGAGCTCCCTTGTTGGCGCGGGAGGGAGGATGCTGGCCCGGTTGTAGAGTTGGATTTACTCTTGCCAATTGCATTTGCTCAAAATTTTCTAAAGCCCTCTCAGCAAAATCATTTGAGCATATCCTGCAAGTAACGCATTTCATTAGACCACACCTCTTTGAGGCCTCCTAGGTCAAACAATTTATGCGCTTGGTCCATGCGTCCTCCTTGTAGCATAATCGCTACAATCTCAGTTTTTCCCTAACGGCGCCACAAGGTGGTTGTGCACCCTTTTCCCCCTCCTTTCCACATCTTGTTGCCATCGCATCACACTAGGGTTTAGCCTGTGCAATATTAATTTGATACTTTATATTAAAAGTTGCATCGATAACATTTCTGTTGAATGATTCCACTTTTACCGTTCATATGGATTTGAAATTGATAATAGAATGGTTTCATCGTATCGAAAGGAATTCATTACATATATATACTATGATTTTTGGATTGCATAATATGATATATATATATAATGGTGAATTGTGAGAGAGTGGTTTTCAATATTCAGAAGTTTACATGTTAAATGAGGATATAAAATGTCATTAATAAAATATTTTATTTGGAGGGTTATCATTAAAACAAATAGAGTATCTCATTAAGATAAATTGAATTATTTTACATATAGGTAATTGGCAGTTAGGGGATCGTCAATATTGAATGAGGTTTAGGGGATCGTCAATATTGAATGAGGTTAAGATGTTAGGGATTGGTTATTTAATTCAACTAGATTAATCGGTAATTGATTTAGATTATTCGGTGTCAATTAATTCAAAGGTTGAATTTCTTAGCTAAAAGGGGGAAATTAAATGTTGGTTTTGGGTTAATTGATATGTGAACAAGTCAAGGACTTTGATTTACTTTTACGTAGATAAATATTCTTTCTAATTGGTAATATGAATTAAGAAAAGGTTGTTCTAGATTGTTTTTAGGATTAGTGTTAATGAAATTAGGGAATGTGTAGTTTAAAGATAAATTAAAGAGTTTTTTTTTTCTTTCTTATTAGAAATTTGGCTATACTTGTTTGGATGAATACAAGTACAAGTAAGGTGGTTAATCAATAGTTTAATAATATAGATCTATTTGATTTATTTTCAAGTGCCTTTAAAATTAGATTTAATTACAAGTTTATTTAAAATTAAATTTATTTACAAATTCCTTTAATACTAGATTTGTGATTTGCATATAAATCATATATGTTAGATTTCAATTAAACTTATTTAGTTTAAAGTAAAAAAAAGTATCTATATAATCTTATTTTATTTTTATCTTATTCTTGTAAAAGTGCAAATAAACATATTTACCAAAATATGTTATATAGTTTTAAATGATTTAAAATGTCTCTTAAACCATGAAAGGACAAAATGTAAACGTTGATTAAAATGTTCTTGTAGTGTTAGTGAATGTAAGTTGGTTGTGATTAAATATACTTGAGGTAATTAAGTATTATGTAGATATAATCTTATTTTATTTTTATTTTTATTTTATTCTAATAATGTAGTTTTAGAAAATCAAATATGAGTGATCGAATAAAGCAGTTAGTGATGCTCACTTAATAGGATAATAATATGGATATAGTGAGTGATGTGCATTTGTGTTGAATATGATATTTGATCTATTATTATTATATGTGGATATCTCGATTACATTGGTTAATTATATTATCTAATAAAATTGGTTAGATAATTATTGTTAGAGGGGTATTTAGGTCCGCTTAAGGAAAGCCCAATGTTGAAGAAATTTATATGACAATATTTTATGTTTTTTTTTCTCTTATTGAATCAAGAGGCTTTTGTAGTTAAATGTTAGAAAAGAATAGTTGGTCTCTTCAAATAAATGATTATATTTGATAAATTAGGATTAACTATAAATGTATAAATGAAGGGTTTATTTAAGGAGTTAGTTAGATTATCCTTTTAAAAGTGGTTTTGTTTTTTATCATGTATCAGATGATTTGTTATTATATGTTGATTTCATGAATATGTTGGTTACTTGAGTGCTTGTTATAAATTAGTTGAGTAAGTTAGTGATTATGTGAAGTTTTTTTTTGATATCTAGTACCTTGAATATGTTAGTGGGAGTTAGGTATGTTTTGATGGTTTTTCCTCTTGATTTGATTTTGTCTATAGGGGATTTTATATGATGTAGCTTTGTGTTGGAACCATGTTGCCTCGTTTTACCCTCGTTTGTGGGTTTTTGGTTAGTCGTTTCTTCTTGGGCTTCCATAGGAGGGGGAAAGAATATGTTGCTTCATAATTGGTTTCCATTTTGATTTTGGTGAAAGGTTGCTCTTATGCTCATTTTGATTTTGGTGGGTTTAGCCTTGCTCTTGGAAGTAGCTTATTTATGGAATTATAGCGTGAGATGGTGCATGCCTCACTTGATGTATTAACTTTTGGCCTTGATATTTTTTTTCAAGTTGGCTTACCCCGTTTGTGTTTATGGGTTTTGTTGCTAGTAGGGAGGGTGGCTTCCCAGGGGGGCCAGGACCCTAAGTGGTATCCTGGGTAACTAGTGCAAAAGTTGAGTAATCAAGTGATAACCTAATTAAATAAGTAGGGGGATGGGTAGTATACACACACTAATAAAAGATAATGGATGCCTCTCTCATGGTCCAAGCACTCGTTTAGGCTTGGGATGAGACGAGAAGGCCTGGAATGGAAAATCAACTACCTTGTCTTCACGAAAGGTGAGTTGATTCCACATGTGTAAGAATGGGGGCCGGGGATCGGTTGAGGTTGCCAGGGTAACCCAGGATGGGGGTTGGTAACCTATGAAGATCCGCATTGGGTAACCCATGTCAAGCCATGTGATGACTCTTCACCCTCTAGAAACCTTGCATGTTTGTGGTTTCCCCCTTGTTTCCTTTGTTCCTCTGGAAGTGGATGTTGTCATGTTATTGTTGCTCTTGTCATGGAGTCTTGTTTGTTATCGTTCACCTATCTGTTTTGGTTGAGGGTCTTTCTTGTCATCTCCTAGCATGGGGGGTGGACCTTCGGGTCCACGCAGTTGGGTGGAACGTGCTATGCACCCAATTGGGTTCCTAGGTTGTGATCGTGATGCATAAGTAGACACAGAGTTTCTAGAGCTTCACTTGGTTGAAGATTGTTCTACGCATTGTACCATATTCTTCATTGATGTATCATTATTATAATTGATGTATTATTCCCGCTATGTATTGGGAAGCACGGTTGTGCATATGTAATCTTGAAAGCAATACAATTTCTCATTGTCAATGTATTTGTATAATCCGATTTGAGCAATGTAATGTATCTAGGTTATATTCTCTTGTTTACATTATGTGTCATATATGGATACTTCTCATTTTTGTAATGTCTTGAATGGATGGTTTATAATATAATCTTGGTCTTCTTTTGCTATTGTTATGGCTTGAGTTTAGGTTTCGTAATGTCGTCCGTGTACCCCAGAGGACTTAGATGGTTTCGTAAATGCACAATTGCTTTCATGTAATGTATGTACATATTTATCTTATGCAATGTTTCACTATTAAAAAAAAAATTGTGCGGTAATTTTTCAGTTGTAGTTGTCCTTTGGGGTTCGCACGGTGGGGCGTTACAAAACCAACAGTCATTTTCACTTGCACACGGGATCCCAATTGAAGAAAAACAAACAATGACCTCTAGGTAAGTGCTCGACCCCCTGTTTTTGTATTGTTTTCCTTTTTTTGAAATTTTTAATACAAATTTAGGTTTTAGAATGTATTTTTTCAATTTGTATGGAGTTTTTTGCATTTTTATTTACCTGTAATAAAAGAAATGGTGATTTTTAGAAATCAAAAGAAAACATGAAATGAAACCCTCAGATATTGAAAAGAAAAAATAATCAACCTTAAATCATAACCAAAGAAAAAAAATTATCTTTTGAAACCCTAAATTGTTCAATCAAACAAAAAAATTGTATTTGAAAACCCTAAATTGAAATGAAACAAAAATTTTGCATTTGAAAACCGATTATTTTTGAACCCTAAATTGAAATCAAATAAAAAAAATAGCATTTGAAAACCCTAAATTGAAATCAAACAAAAAATTTACATTTGAAAACCCTAATTATTTTTTGAAACCATAAATTGAAATCAAACAAAAAAAATTGCATTTGAAAACCCTAAATTGAAATCAAACAAAAAATTTTGCATTTGAAAACCCTGATTTCAAGGTTGAATATTTGAAAATGGAAAAAATTCATTTGCATCGCTTTATGTTTTAAATTTGATTGCTTGAATATTTCAAAATTGAAATTTTTTATTTGCATTGTCAATATGTTTTAAATTTGTATGCTTGAATATTTCAATTTATGGAATTTATATTTCATTTACATATTAGCATTTACACTAGTCTCTAACATATTAACATACATATAGTTTTCTACCAGAGTAATCCTTGAACCTTAGGTTTATGATTTAGGTTTAAAAAACTCACAAGGTTCACCTAAAATTTGATCAAATCAATCAATAAAAGTTGAATTTAGACAAAAACCTCCTACCTTAGCCAAAAATTGAACCATTTTGTTTGTTGGCATATGCAAGGAACGTTTCAAAACCAAATCCAAATGGTGAGATTATGATCTAGAGTCAATAAAAAAATTAAGAATGGTTTCCAATGACTTAAAATTAATCCATATCTACCATGAAACTAGGGTCTATTATTCTAAATAAATTCATGAGTTGAAGATAATAGAAAACTAATGAGAAAGAAACCCTTTGGGAGAAGGGAGATATACTTGATTGAATTTGTTCTGTGAAGAAAAATGGGTTTGCTAAATGATTCAATGCCATTGCACAGTATGACCTTTATAATTCAAAGGTTGTACGCATCTTTTCGATTCCTTCATGAACACTACCTTTTTCACTGACTTGCAAGTCCATTATTCTAAGGGCCACCCAAGCTTCAACATTTTTAGGTTCTATCAAGTCCATTATTTGGAAGGAACTAATGAGAAAAGTAATGAGAAAGAAACCCTTTAGGAGAAGGGAGATAGAGAATTGAATTATCTTAGGCTAGTTTGATTTCATCCAAATTGTGCTATCTTAAATAGATATAAAAGTAAAAATTAAATTAAAAAATATTGAGAAAATAAAATGATTTTAAATAATTTAGTTATAATTTATATGTCCATGAGTGTGTGTAATAAATATTTAATATATATAAATAAAATATTTAATCTATTTGAAATAGATTGTGTTGTACATCTTCATATGATTATATGGTGAGGTTAATCCAATCACTTTCTCCCCCATAAAGAATTACCTTTCTCTTTCTATAGGTGATTGCATTAGAAATATTCTTAAAATTTTAAGTGGTGCCTTGTATCACTCTTGTAAACCCTACACCTAGACATTGACTCACCTCTTAAGGGTTTTTTTGACCTTGTTCCCAAGAATAATGTAGCTAGTTTAGGATCAATGAATCATTTTTCCCTATGCTCATGCTTAACAATCCTCAAATTTACTATGGAAGATTGCCTTGATCTATAGAAAATCAATCCAACTATGGTCATAGGTTATATTTCCACTCCTTTTATTCATAGACTTCGAAGACGATTAGGGAAGGAATAGAAATTACCAATACTAATCAATGATTTAATAACCAAAATTTAAGATCTAGTTCCAACAACTTGTCAAGACACATTTTGATTTTCTCTAAATTAAAGGGTAGACCATAGAGACTATCCTAAATTATCAAAAGTGGGCTAATTTATAGTTGTGTGCTTAATTCCTCGATCATAGAAGTAATCTAAGGAAATAGTTAGTCGATTCATAAATTCAAAAATATTCATAAACTAATTTGTTCTTGCATATGTGATGAATGAAAAATATTAACCCCCTTACTTGCCATCCTATTACCCTAAACCCTAAACCGATGTCTTAAGGGGTTCTAATATGACATTTCTTAAGGGGATCAAAGAAGTTCTCAAAATTTGGTGAAGTTTCCCAAGGCAATCAAATTTAACAATAATATACATTCAATATTTAATGATTAAAATATAGCCTAGAGCCTTCCCACCTTCCTCTTGTTAGTGGTGTAAAGGCCTCAAACATTTCAAGAGAGGATTCTCATGGAAGGGGAGGATAAAGGCTTCTCATGATAAGATCGTGCAAGATTATAATATGAATGAGATTTCATGAGAGGTTGGTCAATCGAAACAAGAGCTATCTCAATCAACTGTTCCACAAGAAGATGTTGTTTTGTGAAGAAAAAATGGTTTTCTAAATGATTCAATGTCATCGCATAGTACGGGTATACAATTCAAAGGCTCTACACATATTTTCTTTTCCTTTATGAACACTACCTTTTTCACTAACTTGCAAGTCCATTATTCCAAGGGCCACCCAAGCTTCAACATTTTTCAGGTTCTATCAAGTCCATTATTTGGAAGGAACTCATTTTGGAAGCCTTTTATGTTTCAAAATGTAACTAACATTTTAGTTATATAATGAGTAGCTCAACCAATAATTTTTTTATAGAACATTGCAAGCTTTTGAAGACCCTTAAAAATATTAACTCATAGTAAACACATAGAGTTGATAAAGATAGTGCTTCATGATTTACGGTTTATTTCTAGTTTGACATTGATGTAAAAAAAATTAGTTAAAGCTAGAAGCACTATCTTGAACTTCACAAAATTTTATCCCCTTAAGCCATCAAATGTTTTGTCCTAGGACCTTACTTCATAGATATCATTAAGCCATACTATTACCCTAAACCCTAAAACCTAAACCCTAAATCCATCATTTTGTCCTAGGAACTTAATTCATAAATCCCCTTAAGCTATCCTATTACCCTAAACCCTAAACCCTAAACTCTAAACCCTAAACCTTAAAGCCATCATTTTGTCCTAGGACCTTAATTCATAGTTCCCCTTAAGCCATCCTACGAGGACCCCTTAAGCCATCATAATTTCTCCTAATTTAATGTAATTTTTAATGAGATTTCACATCACATTAACAATTAATTGTCATTTCATTTGTAACATGCCTTAGACATAAATGAGGCTTACACATTTTTTCATTTGTATTCAATTAGGTCATTTATATTGAATGGTTTAAGGGGATTTTTAAACATGTATCTTACATTTTGAAATTATAAATATAATGCAAGTTCAATTATATCTTAGAGATCATGGATCAATTCAATATTGACGATATCCGTAATCCACCTCCATGCCCTCCACTTCCACCCCCTTCACCTCCACCCCCGCCAACTCCACCTCATAACCCCCCACCTCCACCACCTGAATCCGATGGTGCTCGCTTGCAAGCACAAATTGATGTGAATGTTAGATCCATTCAAGATCAAATCAATACTATTTAGAATGAAGAATGTATTGCACCACCTTTGAGGCATTTTGCATCTACAATGAAGAATGTTGTTGATGTTGTTAGGTCCATGGATGTGGTCTTAGATGAGCATCAACGATGGCTAGAGGAGAGGATAAAGTCCTATTCTGAAGAGGAAAACAAAAAGAAATGAAGAGATGTAGTAGAGAGCCGCAACACTTTATTAAGACAATGATCTTATTTATGAATTTATGAATTTGGTTGGATGGATATTTTTAGTGACATTAATTTATGAATTTGGTTGGATGGATATTTTTAGTGATGAATTTATGAATTTGGTTGGATGGATATTTTTAATGATGAATTTGGTTGGATGGATATTTTTTAGTGTTGAATTTATGAATATAATAGTATAATGATGAATTTATAATAGTATAATTTATGACTACTATCATAATTTATCCTGTTGAAAAAATGTAATTTACATGCCTTAGACATAAATGAGCTTTTTGTGAATGTTTTAAGTTTATTTTTTAGTATGTACATGTATTAAAATTACATAGTTTAGATCTTAAATTTTGAAATTTGTATGTACACATGGTAAAGTTGAATGATGTATGCATGCATTATACATCCTATTTTTTATTTTAAATGTATGTATCTTAAATTTTGAAATTTGTATGTACATGCTCAAGATGAATCAGTGTATGTATGTGTATGTATATGTATGTACATCCTATTTAAACAAATTTGCATGTACGTTTAAAAATAAACTATTTATTGTAATTTTGTAAGTTTGTTAATTTTGTATAATTTAATGCAGGTTCACTTATCTATATATACATATATCATGGATCAATTCAATATTGATGATATCATTAATCCACCTCCTTAGTAACCTCCACCTCCACCTCCACCTTCACCTCCCCCTCCACCCCCTCCACCTCATAACATCCCACCTCCACCACATGTAGGATTCAATGAGGCTCACTTGCGAGCATAAATTAGTAAAAATATTGCATCCATTTAGAATCAAATCAATGCTATTCAAAATGAAGCATTGATTCCACCACATGTGAGATGCAAAACGTTGTTGATGCCATCAGGCCTATTAATGTGGACTTAGATAGGCATCGATGATATAGAGAGGATATGAGAAGATTTTATTCAGATGGTCTCTCCTATAAAAAAAATTTGGACCTAAAAATAACAAAATCCCATCTAGGACCTTTTTTGTCAACCCTAACACTCACCAACCCATTCCTACAAATAAATTTAGAATATCCATGAGGTGGTGCATACATCCACAAATGATCACACATTTTTGGGACTAATGGTGGATGGTATTTAACCATCCACCACATGCTAATCTGGAGGTCCCTTTATACTTTTTGAGGAAACTATATGCAGAGTTTGTTTTGGGGTAAAAGCCCAATTATTTTGATTTTAAATCATTTTAGGGTATTGGTGGCGGCATGCCATGATAGAGGTTAGGGGCACGGGTTGATCCCCAACACCCTATACATGCACAACCTCTTGTTGCTCCTCTTGCTCCTGCCATTCTTGCACCTGTGCATCAACGTGTGGTGATATCCATATTAGGATTTTTGAGTACACTCATAGGAAAATTTGATGAGCATACTTCTGTGATGGTGGATGGGGAGCCTAGAGACCATGATGATGGAGGAGCATTCTATGGAGCTGGTCCTAGTACCACTCCACAAGTGTCAACACCCCATGTATGTACTAGTTGCCATCAGCTATGCTATGGACCTGATCAGGCTACACCCGGTTCATGTGGACATGGAGATTCTAGTGTAGATGACACTGACCATAGGGGAATCATTTGCTCCTCAAGTACATATGTTGACACCAGTGCAAGTTGACAACCCTTATGGGGTATTTTGATTTCAAATTTTTAAATTATATATGAAATAATTTTTTAACTTGAATTTTTAATTTGTAATTCAATCATGAACAAATTTTTTAAACCTGTATGTTGGTTCAAGGGACTCAATCAACTTCCATGTCGGTTCCACCTGAGGGGTTGTCGAGTGCTCATCCATTTTCGAGCGTCTTGCATCAAGTGCAGGTACATTTATATTGTAAATTATTTAAAGTTACTATGCTTATGTAATTATGAATTTTGAATTCATTATATATCAAATGCGCTTGTACAAGTAAATATTATAAGTGTTATGACTATATATATGTCTAGGTTGACACAAAAATGAGAATGGGGATCAGACACACATTTGATATGGTGGCAACTTATGAGGCATTTGAATTTTAGGTTGTTGAAAAAGTTTCTACACAATGTGTGCACACTTCAATGTATATTTTAACCTAATTCAAGTATATGTGCTTTAAATTCGACCTTGTAGGAATTTTTTAGTGCCACTTTCTGCCTTGATGAGGTCACATCACCTCAACCAAGACATGCAAAGCAATTAGATATCATGGCAATTTAAATTTTTGATTATATTTAAAGTCAATTACAAATTATACATTGTCAATAACTTATATATATATATATATATTTATATATATGCTCATACATATCATGGTAATTTAAATTTTTGATTATATTTAAAGTCAATTACAAATTAATCATTGTCAATAACTTATATTATATATATATATATATATATATATATATATGCTCATACATGTTAAATTCTTTTTTTTATAGCATGAGACACATCCTGCAGCTAAGCATGTAGAGATAGGTCTTGGAACAAAGGGTGGACAACCTCTTACGGTAAAATTTAAATATGATAAATTATAAATTAAATTGAATTAAGTCATTTTTAATCGTATACTTACATCTATAAATTTCAACTTTCTTTCTCTTATATATGTAGATTGATTCAGAGCATTTAGAGACAAGTCTAAGTGCACCAAAGCATGCAAAGCAACCTCACATGGTAATTTAATTTTTTAATGAATTATAAATTAAATTGTCATTAAATCATTTTACATCTAATTTCATCTTTCTTTCTCTTGTATAGAGTGGTTTAGGTCATCTAGGTAGTCCATGTGATGTGAAGAGGTCTCTTGAATATAGAGACGATATGAGTTAGATGATTTCATGGGTTGCATTTGATTATTTCATGGACTACATATATTGTTTCTCATGGACTTAATATATTGTTTCATGGACTTTATTTCATGGGTTGTATTCTGATGGACTTAATATATTGTAAATCATGGACTTTATTATTGTTTAATTTTAATTTACACATGTGCATTTATGTATTTTATGTGAAATTTTAATATGTAATTGATAGGACATATTTGTACTTTACAAAAGATTCATAGTCAAGACATTAATAGGACATTAATGTGAAATTAAATACAAATATGAAATTAAAGTTAAAATTAATAGGACATTTCAATATTTGTACTTTACAAATTTAATGATTCATAGTCAAGGCATTAACTTATCAAAGAAGTATAAATGATATAATTAAGGAGATGAAATACTTCAAAGTGCATGTCTCATATTTAATCACAATTGATATAATTAACTTAGAATTTAGTATGACTCATCATAACAATCACATTCTATAAAATTTAAATAGTGTCAATGTTTATTTAATTCATGTTGTAATAGGATGTCTTAAGGGGTTCTAATAGGATGTCTTTAGGGGTTCTAATAGGATGTCTTAAGGGGTCCTAATACAAAGTCTTAAGGAGATCAAAGTTTTCAAAATTTGGTGATGTTGCCCAAGGCAACCAAATTTAACAATAATATACATAATATTTAGTGATTATACAATCAAATTTAAAGTTTCAAAGTAGGGTGACTCATCATAACAAATGATATAATTGAGTATAATTAAGTATAAATATTTAGTGATATAAACAAGTATTAGAATTTAGGGTGACTTGTCATAACAAATAATATGATCTTAAGTATAAATATTTAGGATATGTCCTAATAGGACGTCTTAAGGGGATGAAATACTTCAAAGTACATGTCTCATATTTAATTTTAATTGATATAATTAAGTAACTTAGAATTTAGGATGACTCATCATAACAATAACATTCTATACAATTTAAATAATGTCAATGTTTATTTAGTTCATGTCGTAATAGGATGTCTGAATGGGTCCTAATAGAATGTCTTAAGGGGTCCTTATATGACATCTTAAGGGGATCAAAGAAGCTCTCAAAATTTGGTGAAGTTTCCCAAGGAAACCAAATTTAACAATAATATACATGATATTTAGTGATTATACAATCAAATTTAAAGTTTTAAAGTAGGGTGAATCATCATAAAAAATGATATAATTAAGTATAAATATTTAGTGATATAAACAAGTATTAGACTTTAGGGTGACTCATCATAGTAAATGATATGTTTAAGTATAAATATTTAGGATATGTTCTAATAGGACGTCTTAAGGGGATGAAATACTTCAAAGTACATGTCTCATGTTTAATCACAATTGATATAATTAAGTAGCTTAGAATTTAGGATGACTCATCATAACAATCACATTCTATACAATTTAAATAGTGTCAATGTTTATTTAATTCATGTCCTAATAGGATGTCTTAAGGGGATCAAAGAAATTCTCAAAATTTGGTGAAGTTGCCCAAGGCAACCAAATTTAACAACAATATACATGATATTTAGTGATTATACAATCAAATTTAAAGTTTCAAAGTAGGAAAACATGCACATTTAACAAACAAAAATATTGATTTTGATATTTAAAAGTGTAGAGTGTAATTGTGTATGTACATGTATACAAATTTGTACAAAATGTGTAATTGTGTAATTATTTATGTACATATATGTCAACTCAAAACAATACAAAATTTGACTATGCCATCTCAAGAAAATCTGAAACTTGTGCTTGGAATGTAGTAGGTCTTCACGCCACCTAATATCAAAATGATACAAGCAATATCAATGAAATCATCAAAACATTTATTTTAATTTATATAAAACTATCTATATGTACACAACTTGTACCTCTATTTAAAAGTATTCCACACATGTGTGTAGGTTGAATCTACATCCTCTCCTTTTCGTTTCAAAGTATGAGATCAATGTGATGATGGCTTAAGGATACAAAAAAGGATAATAAATCAATTTTAACTATTAATGTACACGCAATATCAATATATAATCAAAACATGTATTTAAATATAATTTAACTAATAATTACCTATTTTTACCAAGTATTCCATGTTGTATAGGTTGAATCTACATGGACTCTCCTTTTTGTCTCAAAGTATGTGATGAATTGGTGATGATGGCTTAAGGATATAAAAGGACAATTTAAATCAATTTCAACTAATAATGTACACAAGAAATATCAAAACATGTATTTAATCTATTTAAAAGGACAATATAAAACTAAAACTAGATTTGCTTGTATTTACTTATTCCATTGTACCATTTGTGTCCTCTCTCTTTTGCAACACATCTATGATTGTCTCATGCTCTTCTATAGAAAATTTCCATAGCTATTTATTTGTAGGTCTTCCACGATACCTCGCTAGTTTTATATTGGTTGCCACCACCAAATGTGAGTAGTGTATATTCTTCTTATGTATTTCATAATCTTCGAATGCAGGCAAACCATTCTTCCTTATTAGGTATTTTCGTAGCCAAGTTCCAACAACCACCACCATTCTTGTTGTAATCTGGTCACTTATCTAGTCATTTTTTTCACTGATATATTTAATCGTTGATTTAGTCATTGATTGCTGTAATCTGGTCACTTATTTAGTCATTTTTATTCACTAATTTATGTCCATTGGTAGTGTATTTAGTCATTAATTTTAATCATCATTTTGATCAATTTGGTAGTATATTTAGTCATTTTTATTTCACAGGTCATATATTTAGTCATATTTATTCATTGTTCACTGATTTATGTCAATTGGTAGTATATTTAGTCATTTTTATTTCACAAGTCATATATTTAGTCATATTTATTCACTGTTAACTGATTTAACTATCAATTGGTAGTATATTTAGTCAATTTAATTATTAATTGATGTCAATTAGTAGTATATTTAGTCATTTTAATTGATTGATATTTAAGGATTTAAACATAAAACACAAAAATACACATGAATCATCAATTGCACACAATAAGACAACCATTGAGAAGGAAAAATTGGTGAACTTTATTAATAAAAGAAAGGTGTTCTAGTTACAACTTAGAATATATTATTACAATTTTTATTTTCAGTCACAAGACTGAAAATATGAGTAATGATGCACATAATGAAATGAGTTTCTCTTCATAAGTATTCATTCTCAGTCAAAACATGTCTTGAACAACTCCCATTTCCTATATGAGTATTTGCTGAAAGACACAGCATCCTTATGGCTTTTGGACTTATCATAAGATTTCAATAGTTCTTTTGACAACCCATGCCCAACATGAAATTGCTTGAATCTCTGAGAAAACTGCTCTACTGTAAAGTATACATATGGCTTTTCCCTGTTGTACCAATATTGTTCTTGATCCTTCGAGAGGTAACCTACAGTTTCATACAAATAGATTTAGATAACTGGTATGATGTCAAAATCATGAAAATAGCATGCAGATGCATATATATTTACCTCCCAGAGAAAATCTATAGTGTCCTTATATGCAAATTCTATAGTTAGGTTTAAATATTTTGAAACTCAGAGTTTATGAATGTAAGAAAATGAAAAATTACACCAAAGCATTGGTTGTACTACCCAATAAAAACCAAACGGGTCAAAGAACAAAGTAAAAGTAGTAAAGCTAAAGTATAATTGTAAAATATGGAAAAAATACCATAGAACCAAGTACATATTAGAAAGCTAAATTATGTACGGAAGCAACCACAAGAATTAGAAGGAAAATCAATAATCTAGTAGGATCAAATGATTGAGCAAGCACAAGAGATACTGGTCAAATTAACAAGCCAATAGGGTCAAAAGATGGTACAAGGGAAAAAAACAATCAACTATCAAACCTTGAAAATAGTTTAGTAACATTGCAGAAGATAGTCCTTAATGATGGATCCTGTAGAGAAACTTGAAACATCAGAGCTAACAAGCTATAGAGTCTTATCCAAATTTTGCAAATTAATTTGTTGGGAACAAACCACTCTCAAATCAGGGATAAAAGGAACCTAAGCAAGACAAAAGAAAAACACATTGTATAAAAAGGATAGAGATTATAGGTCCTGGGCTACACCGAATCTTGCATCAAAATCATAACACTACAATGTACAACACAAGTATTGCACATAAAATAAAGTGACCATAATGGTGTTTAAAAGTATGAAGATCATAAATTTGAATATCCTTGTACTCAATGAAATAGTCTCTTATCTCTTTTCTCCAAATCTTCTTCAACCTATCATCCATGATGGCAGGTATGGTGCACACTAGTTTAATTTACCAAAATCCACATATGTAGGCAGAACATTAGTAAAGAACAATAGAGCCTTTTTGTGGGATAAATGGAGCATTAATCACATCTTAACGAATAAGACAACTACTATAACTAGAAGCTACACTAGTATTATAAATGATCAGTAATTGTGAGATGATGGAACATTGGTGAGGGTCGATTACACTTGATTCATGATGAATCGAATCATAACTTTTCCAAAAAAACCTGCATCTACAAATAAGATCATTGAAATTGGAAATCTAAATTAAGCATTTTACTGAAATTGAAAGCTGCAAACTAAGAAAACAGTTAAATTCCTAATCTAACCCATATGGAACTTATACTGCTTTGGAATTGGTGTCGTGTTGATGTGAAACGATGACCCTTTCCCAATCTCGCGATCAATGAGCCTATTTCAGTCAATTCTATGGAAGAGAATCAATGAAACCATTGTGATTGATGTATGAAATTCTAGTTTATGCTAAAAATGAACATGATGCAAGCTAATTTAACATGATTTTATGCTACAAATGATCTAATTATGCTATTGCTAAGCTTATCTAAGCTAATTCTAAGCTAAAATATGAAAACCCTAATTCATATACAAACTAAGATGGATGCATGGAAGCCATTAATGGATCCTCTAAGCTATTATGCAATTAACTAAGATAAGCTAAAAAGTGAGTAAATATGAGTGTGAGTGCATATGGAATTCAACGACATAAATTTGCAATTAAAAAATGGATCCATTTGTCTCCAAATAGTGACCTATTTATAGGAAAGCAAATGAGAAATGGAGGGTTGAGATTGAAAAGATTAATCAACGGTCCAAGATGAAGGGGATGAGAGACATGGATCATGGATTCTCAGCAATGGATGAGAATGCATGATGAGATTTTAATCAAGGGTTCACACTTGCCTCAAACAAACACACTTTTGACCTCCTCACACAGGTTAAGGGTGACTTGTTCAACAGGTTGAAGGTTAAAACTTGCTTAAGAAGCTAAGCGAAAATATCCCTTTTTCAAATGATGGAGGAATAAGAATATTCCTTAGAATATTCTCATGGGTGAGGAAACAAGACATTTAAAAAATTAAAAACAAAGTTTTAATTGTGCAAAAAGGGGATAAGGAATATTCCATGGGAATATTCCCTTTGCTAGAGGAAAGTTAGTTTAATTGCTAATTAAAAAATAATAATTATGCAATTAGGGGATGGGTGATCCCACAATACTGGTTTACAATTTTTGGCCGAACTGGACATTGAATTGATTTTTTCTAACTAAATCTTCTTTCGGGCACCTAGTGGCTAAACCGTGAGGAATTTGAAGATGATGCAAACCAGTTACTTGTGACATTTTTTTTGTAGATTCTAAATATATTTTTTTCAAAAATTTTGGAATCAGATTGCACTTCTTTTTCCATCTCTTTCAAAACTAGTTTTTTTCAGTAAACACCATTTTTAAGAGTGATGCTCACCGTATACAACATAACTTTTTCCATGAAGGATAAAATTCTATTTTTTTCAAATTTAAATTTGTAACTATGATATCTAGCACTTTCATTTGGTTTCATAGTGTTTTATTGAATATATTTTCCTTAATCAAGTTTTGAAGTCAAACCAATTACAATTCAGACATAGGCGGACTGTATACAACATAACTTTTTTTGTATGTAACGAAATTCATTTTTTTTTGTTCGATCAAGGACTTCAATATCTAGTGCACTGATATTTTTCAATTTTTTTTTGATAATTTTCTATTTTTCCACATGTGTAGAACATAGAGCTTGATTTTCGGTGAAAAACCTACATTCACAAGAAATAAAAAATAAATATAACAATTAAATTAAATTTATTTAAAATTATACTTTTTGGGAAGCTTATAATAAGGAATACATACAATTTTTTTTTTAGAATGAATTCATTTGATCCCCCAAAAGGTAAATCAAAAGTGGTTTTTTATAAGCATTTTGATAGGTGTAAAGGAAACTCCGTTATAGGTATGGTTTAAAACTAGTGAGGTTCTATCCAAGGGGGTTTGATCTAAGGTGGTTCGATCAAACCCTCTTCAATTGGAATTCTTTAAATGAAACTTTTCAAGGCTTAAATCATTATATTTTCTAAAAATATGTGATTTCAACAAAAAATGGGATCTCCCGGAAATTGTAAATCAATATTGTGGGATCACCCAAATTAGAAGAATTAAAGTGATATTTATTAAATTAATTGATTTAATAAATGGGAGAAAGGTGAAATGATATTTAATTAAATAACTTAGGGTTATTTAATTAAATAAAATGACTTAGAGAATTAAATTAAATTTTTTGATGTATTTAATTTAATGAGATGAAATGTTAGCATGAAGGGGGATGAATTAACTTGATTAAATTAATTAGGCCAATAGATGAAAATGATGCAATTAATCAAATAACTAGGCTAATTTAATCAATTGTGTGAAAAGAGGATGGGTTAAAGAGGAAATGATGTTAGTAAATATGTTTCAAGTGTATGATATCAATTAGGACATTTTTCAATGTCTATATTTTGCTCCTCTTTGAAGCGAGGTACCTGCTACTTTAGTTCAAAGAATAACGCTTTTTGGATCATAACTACTGCTTAAATCATTTTTTTTTTTTTGATCTTTTAGATGCCCCAATGGAAGGATAAAGCTAATTTCCTGCCCCCTTGAGAAATCGAGCGAAAATTTTGAATTTTGGGTTGATTTCTCGATAAAGGTTTAAAAACTGCCCCAAGGGTCAGAAAAGGCTCTGGGATGCAAGAATAATGCCAAAAATGCAAAAAAATGATGCAAAATTAGGTCCATATTGGAAAAATTGGTGAAAATGATAATAAACCCTATCTTCAAGGTTAAATTAGGGCAAAAAACCCTAATTTTCTAGCTTAAATAGGCCAAAAAGGGTCATTTTCAATTCATTTGTGCATTCACACTTAAGAGATTCTCGTGGTTTGAGCTCTGAACCTCGAACGAAATGGCACACCGAGAGCTTCCCAGGCACATGTCCGACCGAGTTCGAGAGTTCCAACGGCTTCGAAGCGCAGGACTACTGGTATGTAACTCCAAACTTGATTTGAAATTTGAATTTTTGATGCATTTATTACACTTTGAAGGTCAAACTTTGTCGGCGTCGCTATATAGTGATGCCCAAACTAAAATCAGCGACGCCCAAATGAATTATAGTGACGCATATTTATATGGTGACACTATTCGTGATTTAAAATTAGGGTTTCTAATTTTAAATGGCAATGCATACTTGTTTGGTGATGCACTTTCCGATTTAGAAATTAGGGTTAGGATTTTCCAAAGGTCAAATTGTGAGGCTAGCTGCTTTGGTGACGCATCTTTTGATTTGAAATTTTAAATGCTTCGGGCATCACAATTTGAAATTTAAATATATAGCGATGCTATTGTGATTTCTGAGCTGTAAATTTCAAATTGGGCCAAATTTTGATGATTTCCTAATGTCGTACACTTTGTGGATGCAGGAGGTCTTTCCACCATTGATGTCGCAGGAGCACATGCCCACCATTTTGGAGAGATTAGGTGATCTTTTAGAGTTACGCTAGGAGTACTTGGGAGAGATTGGCCTTTGGTACATCGCATATGTGCCTGTGATTCAGACACACCTAGCGATGATGATGGCTTTGTGCAAGAGATGGCACAGTGAGACCTCATCCTTCCACATTCCGATGGGTGAGGTGATGATTACTCTAGAGGATGTGTGGTTCATACTGTGTTTTTTGATTCATGGAGATTGTGTGATTTATGACACTGATACCGGATTCGACGCCTGCCTTGAGGTCATGGAGATGGAGAAAATCGCTTTGGTTACATCACAGATTAACTTGGAGTCGTACAAAGGTCATGTGCTGACTTGTAGATTGATCATTGCAACCATCATTTTGGGCTTGGTGGCTCCAGATAGATGTAGCAAAGGATTCAGCCTAGGATGGGGCTTGGTGTGGCATTAGATGTTGTATAGGACACTTTTTGCATGGGGCCCCATGATGCTAGCCTCCTTATATCATGATTTGCATGAATTTTTTCTATTGCGATGGGAGAGCCATTGGTGCAGGGGTGACTCTGCTACATATTTGGGCATGGGAGCACATTTTCGTGCTTCGACCTATTGTTCAGATGGTAGACGTGGAGCTAGATGATCCCATTATTTGGAGATACAGAGGTGCCATTACCCTCAGGAACACTGGATAGATTGGGCTCCTGTATTGGAGAAGGGTGATAGATGATATGTGTTGAAAACAAAGGTAAAATTTGTAGCCTAAACCTTGTAAACCTATGAGACTATAGATTTAATTAAGTGTTCTTTTTCACACTTCTTTGTGTATGATTAATCTGTTTAGATCAATTTTACCAATTGTAGAAAGAGACAGAAGATTGTAGAAGCATGAGACAAGAAGATAGAAGTGACACAACATATACGTGGAGAAACCCTTTTGGGAAAAAACTCCAGCAAAATCAATAGTGCTTGTATTATTTAACCTTAGAACAATATTACAATAATACTGTATCAATCCGTGATTGATATGCTTCCTTTCCTTCAACAATCCTTCTTCACAACCTGCAATAAACTCTCATGAAACTCTCATACACTTTTTGCAACACAAGTTATCCATGCATTCCATGTGACCAAGCATGAATCCACACATCCCATGCCATGCTTCAAACCCTCACACATGCACAAGCTCAACCTGCTAACCTCCAACAAACTCTGATGCACTTGTTGCAATTAATAGATAATAATTGAATATGTAAACTCATAAGAGTTGTACAATATAAGAGCATCAAGCTCCTCACAAAAATCTATGCCTAGATTGTGCAAGTAGAGTTCCACCGTGTAATCTGAAGTCAAACCAAAGTCTTCCTCAATTTAGGTGCCCCCAACTAAACACTTAATTGAATTCTGGTCAAGAAAATATCTTGCAAGCATCACCTCAAAGTTGGTGCCCAAGAATGGGCCCACTTGAATGAGCCTTGTAAATATCTTCTCATGCAAAAGGTGTTAACTCAAAGATGCCAACTTGGGCGCCGAAGGTGGGTCCAAGTCAATCTTATTTAACTGAAACATATCTCTTCACCAATTCATGCAAATATTATGCATGATTGATCATCCCCACTTAACTGAAAGTATCCACCTATTATCTATCATGCAACTAAAGTCAATTGAATTCAACTAGCATTCAACTCAAACTAACTACATGCAACTAAAGATAACTAAACCATAACTGAATTGAATTGAACTCCACTCATATAAATATCAATCTCTAATTTGTAGGATCTCTACATGCATTATTGAAGTGTTATCAATCCTCCAAACAGTTAACTTAAGCAAGGTGGGTTCCACCTTTCATGTGGGCGCCCCATGTGCTCCTATCTTGTAGGATCTCTTCTTGGACGTCCCCACATGTTCCTATCATTTAGGAATAATTACAAATGTCAATTTACATATTCATTTCATTCAAATTTAATCTCTTTCTAATCCTAGTGTTGGGGAACACTTTCTAAGGACTTAGGAGATACATGAAATATGTTTAGGATTGCAACTAAATGGCATCTTATTCCCAACAATATGACAGTCTTCCGCCGGTGCCCATGGCTTCAGATGCTACCATGGTTCGATGATATTCAAAAACTCTATTTCACTAGGTAGACTTGATACATGCAGGGTCGAGAGCACCACATTATTGAGGGATATCTACCAGACAGGGTAGCACGACAGTTTGGGGAGGTCCAGGAAAGACCTAACGATGCATACAGGGCTATTTTCACAAGATCAATCAGAGAGATTCCCACATGGGGACCAACTAATCCCAGCTCTAGAGGCCGTTAAGAGCTTCAGACAGTTAGTGGCCTAGCCTTGGGCATATGATCAGGGACATGCGGTAGCTCAAACTATGCCTACATATGATGTGTGGTTCGTCTTGTTGCAGATATGAGGTAGTTTGGTGGTGTTGTCATTAATGTTGTCATTGATGTCAACATTGTTTAATATGTTGATGATTGTACATGTATGGTTGAGATGTTGTGAGTACATGGAGCTATCTTTATGGTGTTGTAATGGTGAGTTTCCAAGTGTTTTTGAGAAAATTAAATAAAGAAGAGAAGTCAGAGTGTCGAGTGTGTTCAGAACGTGCTCTGGTATGTGCTTCACATTTCTCCTATGTTGATCCTATGCCTATGCAGATATGAAGGCGTGTTGATGGTGGTCTGATGGTGATATAGTCTGAGTTTTAGTTTTTGGTGAGATGATACGTAGAAGTTGTGTACACAGGTATATGTGTTCTACCGGCAGTGTCAGTGTTTTGTGGACTGGGAGAAATATGTTTGCTCCAAATTTTTTCACTGTTTTGTTTCAGATCGTGCGGATCTGGTAGATGTCTTATGAAGGTCTTTCCTTTGCTCTGGAAAAGAGGTTTGGATTTTTGTAATCTCAAAATCATGTTTTAGTATTTTTGTGTGTGTTTGCACAACTCAGATTGACTGGTGAAAGGAATTCAGTGTTTGAAGCCTGTTGTTTTTGCTACGGATGTATTTGGAAGATTCTGAGATGTATTCTCATGTATAATGAAGCATGTTGTGTCATCTGTGTGTCATATTTTTGTTGGGAAGTGTGTGCATCATTAATAATTTGTGCTTTCATTAGGTTTGGCCGACTTGGTGTTTACACTTCATTCGAAGAATAAAATTTAATTAAGGAAGCGTGTAGAAGATTCAAAAAAAATATTTTTATATTTTTATTGGTCCACTCTTATTCCTTTCCACTGTGGGAATTTAGAGTTGCCAACCTAATTTGAATTTATGAAATGGTGTATTGTGGCCGACCTTGGTAAATGTTTCTAAGGTTGAAAACAATATAAAAGCAAGGGGCGTTGTGAAGAATTGTATGACAGTGTGATGCAAAGTGATGAAAGTGAGCCAAAAATCATAAGAGCAGAAGTGTGTGTGTGAGTTGTGTTGAAGACAATGAGACAAGGGTTTTTGTAATCCTGTGAATGTGCTTTAATTGCAATGGTGGATCTTTTGTTCTCTTTTGTATCTGTAGGCAGTGAGCCTCCCTGTTAGACAGTGAGTCCTTTCTGTAGGCAGTGAGCCTTTGTATTTGGACAGTGAGTCCTCTTTTAGGCAGTGAGCCTTTGTTTTATAATCATTATATTGTGAGTTAACCCTCACCATGGTTTTTCCCTTATTAGGTTTTCCAAGTAAAAATTTGGTGTTCATTGTGTTGATTTACTTTCTGTTATATGTGTTTCATGCTCATATTTAATAACATAATAGTGTCGTTGAAGATTTGATAAGTGATAAAGTTTTAAGTTTGAATTTGTGTGACAACTGATTCACCCCCCCCTCTTAGTTGTCCTGCTCCTGTTTAACAATTGGTATCAGAGCTTGTGGTTCCTTGTGTAGAGCTTAACCACTTAATGAAGATCTGATGACACACAAGTTGGCGATCCCTATGTTTGATGGAACTGATTGCAAAGATTGGAAGGGACAGATGAGAGGATATATTATCTCTCTTGGTTTCAAGACCTGAAAGGCTGTTGAGAATAAGTATACACTTTCGTCTGGTGGTGTTAATACTACAGATGAGATCTCTGCTTATGAAGAAAATGAGAGGAAGAAGTATATGATTTGCAGTGGTTTATCTATAAATGAGTGAATCAAGGTTAATTTGTTGGACACTACATATGATGTCTAGAAGAAGCTGGAAGACATATATGAAGGGAATGAAAAAGTGAAATTGACAAAGAGACTGGCAACAAAGCATAGATTTATGAACCTGAAAATGGAAGATGGTCAAGAATTTACAAGTTTCTTTATAGGGTTGAACAGACTACAAATGAGGTTAGAAATCAAGGAGGAAAGCTAGCAAATGAAGACATAATAGAGAAGATCCTAATCACCCTACCGGACTGCTACAACGATAAGATCTCGGTGATTGAAGAAATGTATGACCCTAATAAGTACACATTGGAACACTTGTTTGACACCCTGTAAGCATTTGAATTAAGAAAGTTCTGGAAATATGACAAGATAGAAGAAATGATAGAAACCACATTTAAGGCAATGAAGATTGAGGAGGAACCAAATAGCGATGATGTTGATGAGTTGGAATCCAACTTCACTAGGAAGTTGAAGAAAGGTACTGGGAAGTATAAAGGTATGTTTCCCTTTAAATTCTTTAGTTGTGGCAATATTGGTCATTATGCCTCAAGATGTCCAAATAGGGCTGCACATAAGAAAAACAAGGATTATAAGGATAAGGATAGGAAGGATAAAAGGTATAAGAAGTTGTATTATGTTAAGGAAGAGGCGGGTATTTCTGATGATGAATCTGAAAATGAGGTTGATGATAGTGAATGCTTATTCTTAGCTTTTGAAAATAAATCTCTATCCACTAACCCTGGAAAGTGTGTAAGAAAAAGGGCTCTAGAAGTTAAGAAGAATAGGATGGAAGGTACTTTGGTTACCACATTTCATGCAAGATAGGATGAAGACTACTGGGTAATTGACAATGGATGTTTAAATCACATGACCAGAGATAAGAGTAAGTTCAATAAACTTGAAAAATATGATGGTGGTTTAGTCATGTTCAGTGATGATTCAGGAGCTAAGATCTGTGGTAAAGGTTCAATCAGTTTTGATGGAGTGCATAATACTAATGATGTATATTATATGAAGGGTTTGAGGCATAATATTTTGAGTGTTGGTCAGATGTGTAGCAATGGCTATAAGCTTGTGTTTCAAAAAAATACCTGTGAAATCAAAAAAGGATCCAAAAATGGAGATATGATTGTTGTTGGAAGAAGAGCTCATGGAAAAATCTACCAGCTGAAAGGAGTTGATGGTCATTGTCTTGTATCTCAGATCAGTGAAAGTTGGTTATGGCACCGGAGAATGGGAAATGTGAACTTTGATAACCTAGTCAAGATCAATAAAAAGGAAATAGTTCGAGGACTTCTTGGAATCACAAGACCTACTAACACTATCTGCAGAAGTTGTCAACTAGGGAAGCAAACAAGATGTAGCTTTAAAGGAAAATAATATTCTACTACTGGTATGCTGGAGTTGGTACATATTGATCTATGTGGTCTGACTAAGAATAGAAGCTTGAATGGTGATAAATATTTCATGTTGCTTATCGATGATTACACTCAGATGACATGGGTTGCGTTTCTCAAAGAAAAGAATCAGGCCTTGGATAGGTTTAAGGTATTCAAAGCAAGAGTGGAAAATGAAGTAAATTTGAAAATCAAATGTTTAAGATCGGATAGAGGTGGTGAATTCACTTTTGGTGAATTTAATACATTATGTGAGAAGCATGGCATAAAAAGATAGTATTCTGCTCTAAGAACCCCAC
Source organism: Sequoia sempervirens (assembly GCA_007258455.2). NCBI lineage: Eukaryota > Viridiplantae > Streptophyta > Pinopsida > Cupressales > Cupressaceae > Sequoia > Sequoia sempervirens. The sequence continues at coordinate 426,918,468 of VDFB02058242.1, read as the reverse complement.
AAAAAAATGGAGTAGTTGAAAGGAAAAATAGGACAGTACAGGAAGCTACTAGAACTATGATGAAAGAATCTAATGTATCAGATGTATATTGGAGAGAAGTGATACATACTATTGTTTATGTTCTTAATAGAGTTCAAATCAGACACAACAACACAAAGACATATTTTGAGTTATGGACTGGTAAGACTCCTACTGTGAAATGTTTTAAGGTATTTGGAAGCAGGTGCTATATTAAAAGAGATGATGAAAATCTTGGAAAGTTTGATGCTAGATGTGATAAAGGAATATTTCTTGGATACTCTACCACTAGCAAGGCATACAGATGCTTTAACAAAAGGTTGAGGAAGATTATTGAAAGTGCTAATGTGAAAGTTGATGAAGAAATACACAAAACTATTGAGATAAGTGAAGTTGAACCTGATGATCCTATCTGCGGACATATACCTGAAGAAAATAAGGAGAAGGAAGAAGAAGAAGAAAAAGAAGAAGAGGAACAAGTGGAAGAAGAGAAAGAAGAGAATGAATCAGAACCTCCTGTTAGGACTCCTAAATATGTATAGAAGAAGCATCCCAAAGATCAAATAATTGGAGACAAGAGTGGAGGAGTAAAGACAAGAAGCAGAGTTGCAGCTGAGGTAAATTTTTGTTTACTTTCTAAAATAGAACCTAAATCTATAAAAGAAGCATGTGAAGATGAAAGTTGGATGAGAGCTATGAAAGAAGAATTGCAGCAGATAAAGAAGAATCAGACATGGGAACTAGTCCCTAGACCTGTGAACAAGAATCTGATTGGCTCAAAATGGGTGTTCTGAAACAAACTGAATGAAAATGGAGAAGTAGTGAGGAATAAAGAAAGATTGGTATGCAAAGGATATTCACAAGATAAAGGCATAGATTTTGAGGAGACATTTTCCCCTGTGGCCAGAATGGAAGCTATCAGAATGTTTTTGGCATTCTCTGCCCACAAGAACTTTAAGGTATATCAGATGGATGTTAAGTCAGCCTTTCTGAATGGTGAGTTGGAGGAAGAAGTATACATGGAGCTGTTGGAATTGTGAAACAAGCACAAAACCACGAGCCACAGGATCAAACACAAACAAATACACCTTCCACACAAGAGATCTGCAAAAACAATATGTGCAATTATCTTCAACAAGAAAAAGCTACAGAAGAGAGAAACTTTCAAGAAGATATGAAAGCTACAGATATTCTCCCGTTGATAATTACAATGAGATCAATCCTTATGAAAGGAGATCAACAAACCCTAAAAAGGGAAACCCTAGTGTGCACACTTAATAATTAATAAATAATTAATTATTAATGTGCCTAAGTTTAGCTTAAGTAACTAAAGTGATAAGTGACTTAATTAATTAACCAATATGATTAAATTAATTAAGTAAAACAACTTATTACTCTAACACCCCCCCTTAAGATGAACTTAGGAAGTAGCTAAAACACTAAGAAAAAGAAATGCATGAAAGCAAGGATGGGTCCCGGCAAACAAGGCCAAGTAAGGTACCCATGTACAAACAGAAGATCTCTATAAAGTGGAGAAATAGAGAAAACCTCATGGGAACGAAACTCTACTCCAAAAAGAGATCAAAGGTGATTGAAGGACTGAAAAGCCTCCAAATCAAGGAAATGTCCTGAAAAAGAACATGTAGAACATCACAGAAGCATGAAAAAGTTGCAAACTCTGTCAAAGATGACTGCTACGGTGCCGAAGAACCTCCTCTGAAGATATGATGATCATGATCAAGAAGACAACAATCTGCATGAGTGCCCCCAACGACACTACTCGAATCAGATGGCAAAGAAAGGCAAACACCTGGAACTCAAAGATACATATGGTAAAGGTACCAAAATTCTGAAGAACTGATCATGAAAAAGTGGAAGGTCGCCTCCAAAAATAGGAATGTAAGAGTGTCCATATGGTAAGTGATCCATTTCACCGAAATCCATGGGTAACCAGCCGCTGAATCCCGCTAGTACATAGGAACAAATATTGTATACATAGCTCACTCCATCGAAACCAAGGAAGCATTAACACCAACAGTAGAAACCCCCCCATAATGCTGAAAAGGGAGAGGTGTGATAGGTACACTGAAACTGAATGCCAAAAAGTAGTGCATGAAGAGGAACCAAGAGCATCTGAAAAGGCACAAGAAAGCACTTGCAACTGAAAAAGTGGTGTGCAAAAAAAAAACACACATACATGAGGCTGGAATCATATGGATCCACTGTTGTTGTGGAGGGACACTCACCGAACAAAGGTGTGATGGCCAAAAACAAAGCCACTACACAACCCCCCCATGGCACTTTATAATACAGTGCGAGTACAAAATATGGCACAGAGTGATGTGCAAGAAACCCAATACTACACATACAATGCTGAGGCACTTTATCTCAGTGTGTTTACAAAAGAGAAATACATGCAATGTGAGCCCATAATGTCTACAATGCTCAAATATGACAACAATAGAAAAAGAAAGATTTTTGGAAAAAATAAAAAATCAAATCTGGAAACCACCTACACCACTGTGAAGAGCTCAAAAATAGCTTTCCAGCGATATCTTGTTTGTCCATTTTCGACATCATATGCAAAAGTTATGCCGAAAATACTGAAGACAACACTGGAAAAGAAGATCTGACTTTAACTGGAAATAACAGGAACCTGAGAAAAAATCTCCAAAAAATACCTGTACCATTAGAAAGTACTCTGAATCTTCTTTCCGATGATATCTCGTTTGCCCGATTTCGACACCGTGGGCGAAAGTTATGGCCTCCAAAAGAAAAACAGCTCCAAAAGTGCAAAATAACCAGTCAAGGTATTAAAGTTAACGTTCAAACGACCGTCACATCAAAAACCTGAGCTTAAAATTGACGGTCAAACTCCCGTCACCGCAAATGCACAATTTGGCCATATTTACAAAAAAATTGTTTTTTTTAAATAAAAAAAACAATAAAAAATTTTACAATATAAATTTTTTTGATAATTTTTTTTTTTTTTAAAATGTATGGAGGGTGGGCATGTGGGCCCACCCCCACGGCTTCCAGCGCAAGTGCAGGGTACCTGCGCAGGCCTACGTAGGTACGACCTGCGTAGGCCTACGTAGGTACGACCTGCGCAGGCTGCACAGGTACGTCCTGCGCAGTACTGCGCAAGGTACCTTGCCTGTGTCAGCCTTGAAAAAAGGCTTTTCAAAAATTTTATGTTTTTTTGATTTGTTTTTGGTTTTGATTTTATTTTTTTAAAAAAATCAAAACAAAACTTGTACAATTATTTTTCTATTTTTATGACAAAAAAAGTCCGAAATTAAAAAAAATACCAGCGCTGGTACGAATTTTTTCGCTCCGCATGCTAGCGGCGAACAGGGCCGTACGGAAATTTTTTTTGCCTCAGAAATCAACTGCTCGGATTTTGACGATTTCACAGTCGATCTTAGGGTTTTTGGCCGCTGTGGACGCAATGGCGATGTCCGTTTGAGATGAAAATGCTCTAAAAAGTCGAACACCCCCTGGATCTGGCAAAAAAGCCCTTTCTTCAAACCCTCACAGATCTGATAAACAGAAGCCAAATTTGACGAAACAAAGGTCGATCTGGACTATTCCGACAGCTCTGGATTCAATGGAGAGGTATGTTCATGCCAAAATGCTTCTAAAAAACTTCATCTTCCAAAATTTGCAAAGAAAGCAAAGGGGATTCAGATTTGAAGTCTGCAACCCTTGTTGAAGAAGAAAACCTCATAAATCGAGAAGGGGTTCGCTGAATCCACGCTCTGATACCATGTTGGAATTGTGAAACAAGCACAAAACCACGAGCCACAAGATCAAACACAAACAAATACACCTTCCACACAAGAGATCTGCAAAAACAATATGTGCAATTATCTTCAACAAGAAAAAGCTACGGAAGAGAGAAACTTTCAAGAAGATATGAAAGCTACAGATATTCTCCCGTTGATAATTACAATGAGATCAATCCTTATGAAAGGAGATCAACAAACCCTAAAAAGGGAAACCCTAGTGTGCACACTTAATAATTAATAAATTATTAATTATTAATGTGCCTAAGTTTAGCTTAAGTAACTAAAGTGATAAGTGACTTAATTAATTAACCAATATGATTAAATTAATTAAGTAAAACAACTTATTACTCTAATAGGAGCAACTTGAAGGATTTTAGCTATCTGACAAACCAGACATGGTTTGTAAATTGAAGAAAGCATTGTATGGATTGAAGCAAGCTCCCAGAGCTTGGTATGCAAGATTGGACAGATATCTGGCAAAGCAAGGATTCAACAAAGGTTTTGCTGATAGTAATCTTTACTTCAAAGTGCAAGGTAATAAGATGTTGATTGTAGTTGTTTATGTTGATGACATCATTTTTGGAGGAAATGAAGGCATGTGTAAAAAGTTTGTTGAAGAAATACAAAAATAATTTGAGATGTCTATGATTGGTGAATTGAATTTCTTCCTTGGTCTACAAGTGAATCAAATCGATAAAGGTATATTCATTTCACAGTCTAAATATGTAAAAGAGTTGTTGAAAATATTTGGGATGGAAGATTCTAAACCATTTTGTACTCCTATGGTAACCAGATGTAAGCTGAGCAAGGATGATGAATCTGCTAAGACTAATCAGAGCAAATACAGATCCATGATCGGTGGACTGTTGTATCTCACTGCTACCAAACCAGATATTATGCATGCAGTGTGTTTAGTTGCTAGATTTCAAGCAGATCCTAGAGAAGTACATCTTATGGCTGTAAAAAGGATATTTAGATATCTTAAGGGGACATTGGATTATGGACTATGGTATCCTAAGAGTAATGACTTTACCTTGAGTGCTTATATAAATGTTGATTGGGCTGGATGTGTAGATGACCGAAAGAGTACCAGTGGTGGTGCTTTCTTTCTTGGTGGAAGATTGGTTTCATGGTTGAGTAAGAAGTAAGACTCAGTTTCTTTATCTACTGCAGAGGCAAAGTATTTGCTGCAACATCCTGCTGCACACAAGTTTTGTGTAGGAAGCAAACTCTGAAGATATTGGTGTAGTATGTGATGAACCTATTTCTATTTTATGTGATAATACAAGTGCAATAATTTTTTTGAAGAATCTGGTTATGCATTCAAGAACGAAGCACATATCTATCAAGTATCATTTTCTGAGAGAGAAAGTGTTGGAGAATGAGGTCAGATTGGAGTATGTAAAGACAAAGGAACAAATTGCAGACATATTTACTAAGGCTCTTCCGAAGGATACTTTCGAGCATCTTATGGAGAGGTTGGGGGTCGTTGACCCTCCTAACTAGGTGCACGTGAAGGTACATCAGTGGACAGTGAGTTCACAAATTCTTCATTTACTTGGACTGATTGATGGGTCTACTCTGCAGGGGGAGTGGAAAATATTTTCATTTTTGTAGTTTAAGTGTACTCCTAAGGGGGAGTAATAAGAGCAATTGTTCTTTTCCATTGATTTCAAAGGGGGAGAGAAGGTTATGTGTTGCCATCAATGACAAAGGGGGAGATTATTGCAGATATGGGATAGTTTGGTGGTGTTGTCATTAATGTTGTCATTGATGTCAACACTATTCAGTATGTTGATGTTTGTACATGTATGGTTGAGATGTTGTTGAGATGCTATGATTACATGGATCCATCTTTATGGTGTTGTATTTGTGTATTATAAGTGCTTTTAAGAAAATTAAATTAAGAAGAGAAGTCAGAGTGTTGAGTGTGTTCAGAACGTGCTCTAGTATGTGCTTCACGTTTCTCCTGTGTTGATCCTATGCCAGTGCGAATCTGCAGGCATGTTGATGGTGGTTTGATGGTGATATATTCTGAGTTTCAGTTTCTGGTGAGATGATACGTAGAAGTTGTGTCCACCGGTATATGTGTTCTATCGACAGTGTCAGTGTTCTGTGGACTGGGAGAAATATGTTTGCTCCGCATTTCTTCACTGTTTTGTTTCAGATCGTGCGGATCTGGTAGATGTCTTGTGAAGGTCTTTCCTTTGCTCTGGCGAAGAGGTTTGGATTTTTGTAATCCAAAAATCATGTTTCAGTATTTTCGTGTGTCTGCATAGCCCAGATTGATTGGTGAAAGGAATTCAGTGTTTGAAGCCTGTTGTTTTTGTTGCGGATGTATCTAGAAGATTTTGAGATGTATTCTCGTGTATAATGAAGCGTGTTCTATCATCCGTGTGTTAGCTTCTTGTTGGGAAGCGTCCGCATCATTAATAATTTGTGTTTTCATTAGGTTTTTTTGACCTAGTGTTTACACTTCATTCGAAGAATAAAATTTAATTAAGGAAGCATGTAGAAGATTCAAAAATATTATTTTTATATTTTTATTAGTCCACTCTTATTCCTTTCCACCGCAGGAATTTAGAGTTGCCAACCTAATTTGAATTTATGAAATGGTGTATTGTGGCTGACCTTGGTAAATGTTTCTAAGGTTGAGAATGGTTTAAAAGCAAGGCGAGTTGTGAAGAATTGTATGACAGTGTCATGCAAAGTGAAGAAAGTGAGCCACAAATCATAAGAGAAAAAGTGTGTGTGTGAGTTGTGTTGAAGACAGTGAGACAAGGGTTTCTATAATCCTTCAAATGTGCTTTAATTACAGTGGTGGATCTTCCGTTCTCTTTTGTATTTGTAGGCAGTGAGCCTCCCTATTGGACAGTGAGTCCTTTCTATAGGTAGTGAGCCTTTGTATTTGGACAGTGAGCCCTTGGCAGCGAGCCTTTGTTTTATAATCTTTATATTGTGAGTTAACCCTCACTGTGGTTTTTCCCTTATTGGGTTTTCCACGTAAAAATTTGGTGTTCATTGTGTTGATTTACTTTCTGTTATCTGTGTTTCATGCTCATATTTAATAACAAAATAGTGTGGTTGAAGATTTGATAATTGATAAAGTTTTAAGTTTGAATTTGTGTGACAACTGATTCACCCCCCCTCTTAGTTGTCATGTGCCTGTTTAACATGTCCCTCCCCGATGTTTGATGGATCCAACAGGTGTTCCTCCCAGAGGGAGACCCAGAGGCAGTGGAGTTGGGAGAGGCAGGGGACAGGATAGCCAGGATGGCCAGGACGACCAGGATGGTTAGGTTTTGGGGGATCCTCTGGTTGTATAGTAGCAGCCTCCCCAACAACCTCCTATAGTTCAGTAGCAGCCAGCACCACCACCACCACCAGATGCCTGGGATGCTCAAATACAACAGCTATAGCAGCAAGTGTAGATATTGACTAGGGATGGGATCAGGCCCGCCAACAGGTTTTGGTTATTACTGCTAAGTGAGACTAGGCTCGACAGCAGGTGGTTGTAGTCACAACTGAGATAGATCAAGCATTGTAGAGAGTACAGGTTGTGACAGTAGAGAGAGACCAGGAGGCTGCTAGGTGCTAGCAGATCAAGGCGATGATGGTGGCCACCCATGGTCGGACAGTGTCAGGGTGGCTGTATAGAGAGGCAGTTACTGAAATTGCATATTATAGGTAACATTATCATCGTGATGTTCCAATGGATTTGAGACAACCAAATTTTTCACAACGTAGTGATGCACAATAACAAGTAGAGGTTCATCCTAAGAGACAGGCTGGAGAGGGTAGCAGCCATCAGGGGTAGCTATTATGTATAGATACCTTTTTATTTTTCCCTATTTTTTTATCACAAATATACATTAATGGGCTCCTTTTTGATAGCCTCGTGGATACTGTACTTTTGATCGATGTTCATATACTAACCCATATTTTGTACCATGACACTCATTTTTTGATATATAAATGATAAAGATACAGATGATTCATGCTATGATGTGTTCACATTATTTTATGTATGGATGGAGATGATATGGATGCATTTACTTTACTATTTATGCCTATGTGATGTGATGATCATGATATGGATGGATACAATGTTATGTTCTTTTTCATTATCTTTTCACAATATGATATGGATGGATGATGATGATATGCAGATGTTATGGATACAAATGACGTGGATGCATTTCTTTTTGTATATTTTCTATGCATGTTTATGGTGATGTGTGCAATGGATGAAAATTTTTATGCAATGATTTAAGATGCTTAGAATAACAAATCTATATTATTCATCACAACTCAAATGAAAATGCAGAATGTATGATGTGATATGCAATGATTATGCTGATGGATGTTTTATGATTGTGCTATGATTACAAGATGTATGTATACTGATGGTTTGTGGATGCAAGGTGGATGCATTGATGATGTTTTTGTTGACTTTCATGATACCAGGTTAGCACAGAGAGAAGATAAAAGAATAAAGAATGAATAACCATTGATTATGATGACTACTTCAAAAGATCCAACAAGTCTATGATCCATCGAGACTTTATTAGAGATGGTGATGAGGCAATGCAAAATGCAGGATGATGAGATGCTCACACTTGGAGATTGGGATTTTTCGTCGTTCCTTATTGTTTGATATAACACATAGACACGATGCATCAAGGTATTGATAACCAGGACGATGTTGTATCTAGTGTAATGGAATTTGACTCGACAAACATATAGGATAGTTCTTGTTCACACCTTGAAATATGAAAACGTCATTGGAATGCATGTTAGGAGCTTATAATATATTGGACCAAAGCATACACAATAGTCAACAACATACCCCAAACAACCTTCCTACACACAACAAAGCATGTATGCGCCAAGATTATTTTACAAGAGTATCCACAAGCACAACAAATGAAAGATAATGATCGATGCCCCATTCCTTTCTCTCTAAATTGTTTTATTTAGACATCATCGAGAGATTATCAGAATAGGTCATTAAGATAAATCGTAAGAAAAGATCAAAGATAAAGAGTCAGTGTTATCTATAGCTCTTGCCTAGTTTAAGTTTAGCTAAGGTGATTTTTGATACTAATGTCCATCGCATGAAGGATACACCCTAGGACATGTTGATAAGAGGGTTGTTTGATGTTGGGATGATGATGCTAAGATGAGTTGTTGCTATAAACCTCACTGATGCATTTACCTATGATTCAAACTTTAGATTTTGAATTTTAGGTTCGCACTTTATGACTTGCTATGTTTGCTTTCTACTTGTTTCACCAAAGGTTGAAGGTGACGATCATTTATTATGGGTGAAAGTTTATTGCAGCTGAAAGAGAGATGGGATGGAATGGATTTTGGATTTTTTGGAATATTTCAATGTTTTTGGCATTTTGAAGTGTTTTGAGGCTATTTTTGGTCTTTTTGAAAGTTTATGTGGATGTTTTAGGTTTTCATATTTTCTAAGGATGTTTAGGGTTTTCTGAGATATTTGAGGCTTTTTAGGTCTTTTGAATGTTTTCTATTGTTTTTTGTGTTTTCCATTTTCAAATGTTTTTGTGTTTTCTGAATATTTGGATGTTTTGAGTTTTTTCAACAATATTTGCATGTTTAGGGGTTTTCTAAGATTTTGAGTTTCGACCAAGAACCTAACCTAAAAACCTATTGTAGGGGCCTTAGGGGATGATCATAGATTAGCCTTGCCTATGTTATACACACAGAGACCACGTAGTTCGACTGACTCGACCCATTTACAAGATGAAGATATGCACATGTGAAAGATGACATTTTATTATGATGGACTCTTAAAGGACTGACCTAGGGTGTCTTGGTGTTACACCAATGATGGCCAAGTACCTACGTTCAAGCTCAAAGACCCGCAGTTCGACAAAGGGGGCTCTATTTTTTGAATTTTTTGATGTTTTGACCTTTTTAGGGTTTTTTTGATGTTTTTATGGATGTTTTTGGATTTTAGATATACAAGATTTTGCAAATGTTTTTGGATTTTTTGGATAAGATTTTATGAATGTTTTTGGTATTTTTTGAATAAGATTTGACCTCAAGATATACAAGAACCCGATTGTGACTTATAACGAAATGCCCCCAATGTGATGCTAGCCTACTTTGATAAAAGTAGGACAAACTGAAGTTTGGAATTTTCTAAGTGGTGCTAAAGGGTTCATGATACCTCACAGTTCCAAGCCATGATAAGGATGCAGATGATGGATAAATGGCGATGCAAAGGATGATAGGTCAAAAGAGTCAAAGAATAGATGGAGATGCTTTATTTACAAAAGGTGCCTATTTACCATTTTTTCACCAAGGTGCTTGCCCAAATCGCCACTAAAGTGGTTTACACTAGAGGAAAATTTTTTTCTTTACTTTTTCAATCCTTTTTCTCATTTTTTTGGATTTTGATTATTTTATAAATTTTTTGTATTTTCTGATTTACACCCTTTAGGATTAGGCATAAATTTTTTTGAGATGCAAGTTGTTGGTTGGCTCCTGAAAGGGTTCACCTTCATGGGTTGACAGTTGATATGATCCTGATCCATAGCTTGTTGTGATGACAAATGGACCTAACCAGTTAGGCTCAAACTTTCCTTCGTTGTCTTGATCTAGAAGGTTCTTTTGATTCTGCTTTAAGACTAGATCTCCTACTTGGAATGACTGACATTTGATTCTCTTGTTATAGCTCTATTTGAATCAGTTTTGATAGACTTGCAAGTGATTAAGGGTGTCAAGACAATGTTCATCAAGGAATTCTAGCTCATTCAGTCGAGATACTCTCTATTCTTCCTCAGTTATGAGGTTCTACAATGATACTCACAATGATGGGAGCTCAACCTCAATAGGAAAGATGGCTTCTGATCTATAGACCAATGAGAAAGGGTTTGCACCTGTAGGCATGCAGATACTAGTTTGATAAGCCCAAAGAGTAGGATTTAGCTGTAGATTCCAATCATGACCAACTTGATTAATTGTTTTCTTCAAGATTTTAAAGATAGTTTTGTTGGTAGCTTCTGCTTGGCCATTGCCTTGGGGATAGTACGGGGTAGAGAATCGGTGTTGGATATTGAATATTTGGCACAACTCATTCACATCCTAATTTTTAAAAGGGGTTCCATTGTCTAAGATGAGGGTCTGTGGAACACCATAATGAAAAATTAGGTAATTTAGGATAAACTTGGCTATCTACTTCCCTATTATGTAGGTCATAGGAATGGATTCAACCCAATTAGTAAAGTACTAAGTATCGGTTATGATAAACTTGTGGTCGTTGGATGACGTTGGAGTGATTTTTCCTATGAGGTCAAGTCCCCACTATGAAAAAGGCCATGGTGTGATCATTGGCTACAATTCTTGAGCTGGAGCATGAATCAAATCTCTATGTTATTGACACTAGATGCATTTTTGCACATACTGATGAGCTTCTTTTTCCATGGTTGGCCAATAGTACCCTATCCTCAACAGTTTCTTAGCTAATGTCATACCGCTAGAATGGGACCCACATATGCCATCGTGTACTTCTGTTAAAGTAGTTAAGTATTCCTCTTGGTTAGGACATCGTAGTAACATCCCTTCAATGCTTTGACGGTAAAGGGTATCACCTAGGATCAAAAATTAGGATGCCTTTTTAACAAAGGTATTTTTAAGGTTTGAGGTGATATTAGATGGAAGGGTTCCTCTATTAAGGTAAGTAAATATGTCATGGTACTATGGGGATCCAGGACCAACAATGACACATACAAATTCAAATTCAGGGATTTTGAAATCTGGTACGAGAAATTGTTCTGCCAAGAATTCGCATTGGAGAATGTTGTTCGACATGTCTAGTAGTGATTCGATTGTTGCCATGACGTCTGCTGCTCTATTGTTCATGTGAGGAATTTTCTCAAAAGTTATGTCTATAAAAATGTCTTTGAGATTCTCCACCATCTTCTTGTAAGGAGTGAGATTGTCATCTTTAGTTTGATAGTCATCATTTACTTTGTTGATAACCAACTATGAGTCTTCATAGACTTTCATTTCTAGGATTTTCCACTGAACCGCTATCCTTAGACCTATGATTACGGCTTCGTACTTAGTAATTATGTTGTTGGTACACGGGAATGATAGGCTGTATGACTCTGGGATGCAATCACCTTGGGGGGTGATGAAAATAATGCTTGCTCTTGATCCATGTTGGGTGAACAATCCATCAAAGTACATCTTCCACTGAGCTATGAGATTGATAAGGAACATTGATTCGTTAGGAAACTCAAATATCAAAGGGTTCTCAACATAGATGGGTGCTTCTACTAGTTGTTCTGTGACCACTTGTCCTTTGATTTATTTATGCTCTACATACTCTGTCAAACTCTATCAAGATCATCACCCATTAAGCCATTCATCCTATGAGAGTCGCCTTGGATAACAGGTATTTTAATGGATTGATATTTGCAATGAGCTTGATTTGATGTGACATGTAGTGCCTAAAATTTTGTGAAGAAAAAACTACTGCTATGCATTCCTTCTCAATGGGTGAATAGTTCATTTCATAGCCTACCAAGGTTTTGTTGATGTAGTATATGGCTCTTTCCTTTCCGTTTTCATCATGTTGTGCTAAAAGATCTCCTAGTGTTGTTGGTGTTGTTTAGATGTATGAGATTAATGGCTTGTTCGGTATCAACAGAATGAGTACTGGAGATGTTAGTAGATAATCCTTGATCTACTGGAAAGCTTTATCACACTTGTCATCCCACTTGTCACCTTCATCCGCCGATCCTTAGTGAATTTTGCAATCTCCTTCATCGAGCTTCCCAGGTTGGTTTTTTGTCCGCCCTCCCGAGGAGTTTTTTGATAATTTTGCACCTAAAATGATGAATAGCAAGGGTTAAAAATGTTTTAATTTGCAAAAATATGATAAAACACACAAAACCTATATATTAGAATCTTTAAAAACCTCCCAGGCATCCCAAAGGGTCGATCCAAAACTTTCCCTCGCCGCCGTCGTTTTTCATACAGGGAATTTGAGCCCTCCAGGTCCAGGCCCTTCTGCCACCAAGAAAAACTTATGAAAAGAAACATCTTTTTCAAAACAACGAATTTCCCTTTCAGGCCTGAACCCCCGGGCCTCTGTCATTCAATCGCGGTCGAAGATTTGCGAACTTTGAAACTGGCCTCTGCTTTGCCTTCCCGGGCCCGACACCCCAGACTTCCGTGTCCAGAATTCTGCTAAGCTTTCGTCGTTCACAAATGGCAGAATGATACCATCTTCCCAGCCCCTAGAGCCCGTCGTTCATCTCGCTGTCTGGCATAAACGCTCAGAAATTGTCCTTCCATCATCACCCCAGGTCCCAGTCTGTGGACTTTCGTCCGCGGACTTCCGTCGCAGCTCTGCCCCTTCCTGACGGCCATCCAACGACGACCTTCCGCCTCCTGCACCCCGAGCCCTCGATCGCCGCGGAGGATCCATCAGTAAACTTTAAACGTCCTCGCCCTCGTCAGGTTTCGGCATCTGGGATTCTGTCCCGCCTTTGTTGCTGAAAAGAGAGAAACACACCCGCCTTTCCGACCTCCGAGCTCCGCCCTCCTATTCGCCGACAGAAATTTTACACGAAAAATAAGACATCCAAGCTTGACGTTGGGTCCGGTCCGCTAGGCCACTCCAGCTGGATTTCCATTCCAAAACGACATAACTTCAATGACTTTGCACCTTCCCATACCCGAACTACCAATCGTCCTTTGGCCTTTTGGGCCCTGGACTCCGGAGTTTCGTCCCCAGAACTCCATTTCTGGCCGGCTGTGTCAAATAGTAAACCCCTGACAGCTTCCCGAGCCTGAACCTCGAAGAGCCCCAAAAGTGACCTAAACGACCTCAAATTTGAAAACTAACCTCAGTTCCCACATGCCCAAATTTGGCCCTCTTCAACATGAGCCCCTCGAACCATTAAAATGTGAAGATGAGAGAAGCCAACCGGATTGCCCCGACCTATTTTCCCCTTTCAAAACAACATTTCTGCCAGGAAAGTCTGGCCCTCCAAGCCCAGATTGTCTGAAGTTCCTCCAGTAAATGGCTAACGATATCTTGAAGTAAACATTTCATTTCATCAATCATACATTGTCTAATTAGATTTTGACTAACGTTCATGCCTTTATAATCGGTTATACTCATTGCGTCCATGCTTGCAGGATATATTGAATCGGGTGCAGGGCCCTCGGGGGGGACAGTAGAGAAGGACAAAGGAAAGAAATCAGGAAAGACTCCTCATGGGAAAGCAGATAAAGACCAGACGAAGTTCCAATTCTAGGGTGAACCTCAAAGATCAAAAATCGCCACAGACTGGAAAGACATCATAGACACCAATATCGGTCACTTCGATATTGATGAGTTTACGCAAAGGGTCATAATTCACCCAAAGACTGACAATGCCATATCAATTAGGCAGAGTGGAATCATGAAGGCTGCAGGCTTCCCCCCATCTCTCATTGCCCCTGAGCTAGTCATGGCCTGTCGGCAGGCCTACCAACCCGAGACAAGGACCATCATTGACAAAGATGGCAATATTCTAGCTGACATGTCGGCCAAGGGCATTACAAAGACCTTCCACATTCCTACCTTTGAAGAGATGGAAACGCCCACCATAGAGGAATGCAAGGTGGCATGGGACGACAACCCGATGGGCTGCAAGAGATTGATAAATCAACATTGGCTCAAGGAGAAAAGGGGCAGCGCTGCGAATGTTCCCCAAGAACTATTCCGCAACGATTTCCACGAAGACTACCATGACTTGGTCACCATGTTGAGCTGGGTAATGGGCCTGCCCACCGCTGCATTCTTTCAAGAATGGATGGTTTACTTTGTTGAGTATATCCTCTTTGGGAACGAGGATTTCACCACGAAGGCCTCGTTCTACTGGGGAGGTATGATAAGCGACTGCTTCCATGAACAATTCATGAATGTGAAGAAGAGCTCCAAATTCTACATGACCTCCTATTTGGTCTATTCCTTGGCAGAAAAAAGGCAGTATAGTGGATTGTTTGTAGCACCTGACGAGGAAACAGGGCGAAGATTGAAAGTCTATGATAGAAATTCCTAGCTTCAACTCAAAAAATTTAAGAAGGAATACTGCAGGGTCAATGATGCCTTCATTGGTCACGTCATCCGACTACTTGGAGGGGATTTTGAGAGGAGGGTCTCCCATAGTGCGTGAGCGTTCCTGAAGCAATACGCTTTCCTGTTCCTTCAATTCCCCAAGTTTACCTACATTCGTGCTCAGGGTTTCACTGAAAGGTTGAACAAGTTACCTTGGTACCCCAATGACTAGATTGTACTATTGTAACTCTCTCATCAGCTGCAACATGTGCACACCATCCTTAGCAGCAAGCATTTGGCAGGGGTCTCTTATCCCTTGACCCTCGGTAGGGGCATGTATAAATTGTAAACTTCCTAGTGCGCTGGGAACTCAGAAAAGGAATTGGCGGAATACCACTTCCAACTACACACGCCTCGCCCACAGATAGACCCATATGGGCATGTAAGAACAGCGTTGGGACCAAAGTACACCCACTTGCATCATGTTGAGGATTTCTGGGCAAACTGCCAAGATGACAAAGAGGTGCGCGCTAGGCACTACATGAGAATGACTGCATACTTTGTAAGAAGGGTGCAACTTTTCCCTATACCAGATCAAGTTGAGGAAGATGAAGGCACTGTCATGGATCCCCGGTATAATGCAATCACCAATTTACCATTTCCCGCAATTGATTGGGATGAAAAGGAGGTTGATGACCTTGACATTGTGACCAAGCCCATCTTGGCCCGAACTGAAGAATGGGTTAGAAGGAAGGTGGCCGATCTAAAGCAACAAGGGGTGGTCCTAACGTATGAAGGGCTAAAGAGTGAGCCCAGCACCGCCGAAGATGTCGCCGCTACGACTTCAACGG
This sequence comes from Sequoia sempervirens, assembly GCA_007258455.2. Lineage (NCBI taxonomy): Eukaryota > Viridiplantae > Streptophyta > Pinopsida > Cupressales > Cupressaceae > Sequoia > Sequoia sempervirens. The sequence continues at coordinate 426,902,716 of VDFB02058242.1, read as the reverse complement.
GTGGGACATCCAAATCTCCTCCGATCACCAGATGTAAGAAGAGGAAAGAAACATAAATGAAGCAGTCTCCAGATCCCAAAGTATACACAAGGAAAGATTCAGGGGGCTCACCTTCTAAGAAGCTCAAGCGAATAGGAGGCACCATGGAGCAACCCGTAATCTAAGAGGGTGAGGAAGAAAGGACAGATCAGTTAGAACCTCTTTCGACTCTCCCTGTCTCGACTGCCCAATTGTCTCTCTCCCTGGCCATGGTCACCACATCCTCGCTGGTAGTAGACATCTCAGTCCATCTTGCCCCTTCACCTCCGGTCGGGCCTGTAATAGTGATTGACTCTTCCTCCGCCGTAACTACCCCTCCTTCCTCCGCTTCCATAAACCTACTACATCACTCCCATTAGCCACAATGAAGGCTCCAATGCCCATTCCCGCCTTTCCTGAGGCCTTCTCAAAAGACATGCAGAATCTCCCTTCCGAGCTCTCCCAGATCCTTATGGACCCCACTCTTCAAGCTGCCTTAGCACAGGTCCTCGCTACTGTTAAGCCTTCGTAGCCTCTAGCAGGACCACCAGCTATGGAGGCCACAATGTTAATCTCTGAGGAATGGGAGAGATGGGAACAAGAAGCCTCGAAGCCATTTGAAGAGGAGGCCGATGAGTACCATGAACACCCAGAGAATGAACACCGAACAATTGATAGGGTGGCCTACGAGGAGCAAGGAACAGGTTCTTCCGAAAGTGGAGATGAGGAGGAGGATGCCGGTGGTAAGGTCATCATACAAACCTTCGATGATGATCTTGAAGAAGAGATGGCCCGACAACTGAAAAACGATGAAGAAAAGGTAGAAAGGTCACCTCCCAGGGAAGGACATGAGGGCGACAGGACAATAGAAAATGTAAAAACCCCTACAGAGGAAAAACAACTGGAGATTGTGCCACCTCCTCTTACAGAAGAAGAAAATAGAGAAGAGGACCAACCTGAGGAATACATGCATGAGGGCGAACAAATTAAAGAAATAATAGAAAAGAAAGGGGAGGTAGAAGAAAGTCCTCGAGGGTAGTTGATTACCAAACCTCTAGTCAAACGCCTCACATTCATCCTAGACTCTGATGAGGAAGAGGGAGACAACACCAAGATGAAAGGTGCACAAACGGAGGGCCGAACAGGGGAGGGCATAGACAATCAAGAGCCATCAAAAGAAGAGTTTGCTATGCCCGAGTGGTTGGAAAGGCAGCTTGAGAAGGAGGCTCCCGCTCCTAAGGATCCAAGGGCGAGACTAGATGCTATCCTAGCCTGAGCCCAAAGCTCAACCAGAAAAGAGAAAAAGCCTAAAGTGAGAAACAAGATAACAATGGACGCTTTCGAGTCTCGAACCGCACAAATAGAAACACCCATGGTAGGCCAGACTTGTGTAAGCTACAACATTTGCACCATCAACTTGGGGACCGCTACCAGAGAGCAGAAGGTGGGACATCTTGAGGAGTCAATGGCTACAGTGGTACACCTGATAAAGTAGGACAAGGTCTTGAAGGACGAACTTAAAGCACAGGTAGCCGCCTTGACGGATTACATCCAACAATGGTCTTCAGTGGATGACATGCCTACCACATCCGCGACTCCACCCCAACTACTGTCCAAAGAGAAAATTGAAAAATTGGAGAAAGGAAAGAACTTGGACAAGACTACAAAGAGCTGGTTTCGATAGGTCTTGTATGTCAGGAACATTGGTATTAGCCTGGTTGTTCGAACAACCAACAAGTTCTTGGATCTACAGCAATCTCTGGAGAGCACGAAGAAGCTCTGCACCGACTTCCCTACAACGTATGACCACCTATCCAAGGATTGAGGCCATCCTCTAGTTACCAAAGGCCACATGGGAAAAGGAGCTCACATTCAAAAGAGGTGACCATTGGTTGATGGATGTGTGGAGGCAGGATTTCCATAACAGAAAGGAAAGGTTGGAACAAATAATGGATAAAGTGGATTCAGACATCAAATGGGTCAAGGAAGTTAGGGTGGACTGCGCCGGATATCAAAAGCTGATGACAGAGTATGACATGCCCGCAGTGCAGATGGATCCAGAGAAGATAAAGCCTTATTTTCAGAAGAAGATGGAGGATGGGATGTCCAATGAAATAACAGTGGAATTCATGAGTTTCGCCACATGTGCCTTCGCTGAGTCAGAGCTGTTCAGGGATCAAGGTGTAAAGTATGATGAAGACTAGAAGAAGCTGGAGGATAATGCAAAAGAATGGAGTTACCAGATGCTGCGGTATGAGATCATTGAGGTAGACAAGCTTCAGCCAATCATTCTAAAGTTCATGGAATATGCAGCTTTAAAGAAGCAGGAGGGAAACCCTATTATCAATGAAGAGCTCCTGAAGGAATACCTACAACAAAAGAGCAGTCAACAAAAGACAAAATGCTACAGTACTGTCACTAAAGGACAAAATAGGGAAGGGGACATGAATGCAATTTTAAATTTTAATATATTGGGGGTAGGTGAAACCCTATTTTGTAATGAATCTTGGCCACACAATGAAAATCAATCTTGGCCATTCATTTAACTTTTTGGGAACTTTAAATGGGGGGTCTCCTCTCATTTGAAAGGGAGTTGAGTTGTTGTAAAGACATGTTGCTGAAATTTATAATGAAAATATATTGACTTGGTGTATTTTATGATTTCTTCACATGTTTCATGGTTCAATCTCCATTGTTAGATGATTTAGTTAGATTCTCATTGCTGTTTTAGTTAGTTGTATCCTTGCTTTGATAGATTTTAGTCATGCTATTCTGTGATTGTAGAAATTTCTGCTGTGTTGATGCCTTCCAACCCATACTTTTTGTTGTTTGCTGCTGGTAAATGGCCTTTCAAAGTTAGCCTGGGCTGAAATTTAAAGCTGCTCTTTGAATCTTTACCTTCATTCATGCATGTAAATGGTGGATGAATGGTAAAATACTTGCAGACCCTTGAAGATAGCACAGATTTCACGATACTGTAGATCTCTTGGTTAAGTGGAATCCTGTTTGAAGGGAGTTGTCCACAGTAGAACCTCCATGATCACTATTCATCGTTAGTTGCAGATCCAGGAACCTTTCCTCTTCCATGCTCTTTTCCTTTTTTTTAAAATACAGCCTGTGCTAAGGTTCATTGCACATTGTAAAGCCAAACTTGAAGTAAACATCAAAGTTTAGCTTGTTGTTCGAACCTGCAGCAAAGCACACTTTATTTCCCATCTTAGAAACTTCAGATCTGAAGACCCACCTCGCATCCAACTACATAAGTCTTCCATGTGATTACCAGCAAAATCACACCAAACATCAACTGAGCAATTGCGTGCAAGTCATGACCTGACACTCGAGAGACCTTGGGGAGATTTTCAGCAGCTTGCAGTTGGAGATTTCCTTTCAAGAGAGGTAGTGCACATACACATTACCTGTGTTGAGAAAGTGTGTAAAAACACCCATCAACACATTGCATATGATCCTTGATTTTGACATTGAAGAAATTTATTATGAAATAAAAATAGGACACAATGGACAAGTGGACAAGTGATTTTGATAGTGGATAAAGAGAGTGCTCTTGATAGTAGATAGAGTGAGTGGTATTGACAACGTCAAATAAAATACGGTCCTTACCAAATGCAATGCTATGGCAATCAAAGATCATGCATAAATGAAGGTTCAAAAGATAGGTAATGCAAGGTTTATAAGGGGTAATTATAGTGGCATTTCAAATAGGACTGTGGTGTAAAGAATCAATGAAAGCCAAAATTCCATATAGGACAGCCATCAAATTGAATACAAGAAGTGATTTCAAGAGCACTGCCAACTATCTTATGAATGTAAATGAAGCTTGTCAACATCCTTTATGATTGTCATAAAGGACAGCCATTGACCATGAAAACGGTAAGCAATCAATTCAAATGAGAACACCTTATGATGGAGTAGTCCCTTCAACAAAAATGGAGCCCATGTGGATGGAAAATGAAGGATAATTATAAGCCCTTTGTCTGAGCAATGACACAAAAAAGATAGACCACATTGAAAAGCTAAATGAAGGGCAATAATAAGAGCATGGTCACTTCAAGAATGACCAAGAGAAAAGGGTTGTTTTGAGACTATAAATGATAGTCAAGTAATGACAGTTAAAGGGACAAAAAGGTATAAATGTGTCATAAAGGGCAGTCTTATGACCATCATAAAGGTTGCAAAAAGTATGTGAGAGAGCAAAGAAGACATTCTCATCAACTACTTAACCACTATTGAGGTTGATTACTTGAATGAAGCTTGATACAAATAAGAGCATATGGAACTAAAAGTTTTGAAAATATTGTATCCATATTAGAGCATTACCTTAATTTCAGCTTCTTCAACTGTTACATCAATTTCATACCCACAAAGAGTTTGTATTGCACCAATGAGATATAGTGATTCTTAGATGAGCATTGTAAACAAAATCAAGATTGAAACAAGAATAAACATATATTGTTTGAGAAAATCCTTCCTAGCAAGCACCATTCTATCCTCCTACCATAAACCAAGATTATTAGAAAGTTTTAAGGCTTATATACATATATAGACTTGTGTAACTTTTCTACTTTTCACTGGATCACTACCAAAGTTTCATTTATGTTATATCCCTCTTCCTAGATAAATTTACTCTACAAAATACGTAAAGGTAAAGATAATTTATTAGGTCACTACCAAGAGAGACATCAAATTCCACAAGGAGATTGTTTTCCATTTACCTTATTTATTGTTGGAGATTGTTTTTTCATTTACCCTATATGTTGTTCCAGATTCAAACATGCAACCTATGGCATATGTATGCCTTCCAATATGTGAGCATTAACTAATGTTCTTCATACAAAGAAAATAATTACAAAGGTTCATCCAGGCCATGGATGATGCTAGAAAATAAATAAGCCATAAACAGATTGAAATAATTTCCCACCACATGCAAGTTCCCAGCCTAACACCATGGATTATGGTATACCAATCTCCATGTTTGGAAAGATTTTTATCACTAGTGGCATCATATTCTATACTGTAAAACGTTCATCTATTCCCATAGGATATTATCTGTGTGAAATTTCCATCCTATGTTGTTTGAAGTGTAATTTTTATTTACAAATGTCAATAGGAAAAAACGTTATTTTTTTACTTCCATAGAGAATGGTATGAAATCATGTCATCAAAATTAACTTTGACAAGCCTTTCAAATTTCATCACTGATTTAACCAGCTCCAACATATCATTATCCTGGAAAATTACTGCTTTAAATTCTAAGCTTCGTGAAAATTTAAAAGTTTTATTAAAAAATTTATATAGTATTTAAGATTTTTATAGTTGTTTCTCACATTCTCAATCTAGATTATTAATATCCGGGTAGTAGAATTTATGAGAATGAATTTTACATAAAATGATAGGACCTTGCAAGAGTTAGGAGAAACATGTTGCACTTGGCCAAGGCTACTAGCTAACTCTTAATATGTATTGCAAAAATGATATGTATAAAGAATAGAATGTGTTGCTTTTCTCTAAGCCTATAGTAAAGATGCAGGAAAAGGTCTCAGTACATACCTCATTTCCCATAAATTTTAGATAACCCTTACCACCTAGTGACATTGTTATGAAATGTATCATTTGTGATTCAAACAAAAAACTTCAATGTAAGATACTGTATGATTTGACACCAGCCTTTATTGTTTGCTTTATCATTATAATTATGTTGATGTATGTTCCAAAGTTGATGATGAAAATACTTTTACATAGACCTAAAAAAAATCAATTATATAAGAACAAAAAATGCTTGAACATGAAATTGTATATTATAACACTAGCTTCTACATTTTCTTCTATATTACTATAGTTATAATCAATTTATTATATGCAATCTAAAGATGAGAATAGTTTATAGAGGTATTCTGTTAAAAGTAAATCAAGCAAAGCATATAACCTGTATGTGGAAACTCAACCACATCACCAAATAAGGCTTTTGATGTAAAATGAGTTGCATTTACCATGCTATAGAGTAACATTACAAACCTTATGTAGCGCAATCCCTCGATCAACAACAGGGGAAGGTGATTGCAAACATGATATGGAAAAGTATATTTCCTTGTCTATTAATAAGAATGCAATAGTCTTGTCACCAACAGTTGACTTTGCAATCACATACAAATGTATAGCACCATGTTAGTAGAGAGACTATGTTGCTTTAGAGAAAATAAATCAATATTCCTTACAACATCAAAATCAAAAAAGCACACACAATTTATCCCTATAGATAACAATATTAACCTGTTAGGTTATAAAATATAAATTCTAACAAGCATTATATAGGTTCTAGAGTTACAAGTGTGAAAGAAAAGTAAAACTACTAAAACGTCAAGGATACAGTTCAATAACCAACCCGTTTCTCAGTTTTCTCAACCTAAAACTGAAGGTTGTAGTAGTTATCCATAATATTTCACTATTAGTGTCCTATGTACAATCTCATAAATTCACATGCATTGCTCCAGATCTGTTGAAATAATTTCCCACCACATGCAAGTTTCTAGCCTAACATCATTATGTTTAGGAATGAGGAAAGAGTGTTGGTAGGTTCAAGTGCAAGAAGTGGCCCAACAATAAATGATGGGTTTACCACAACCAGGTCGAGGCCTTTCCCCTCTACATACTTCCAAGCCTCTTTCTCAACAAGAGTTTTTGCATATGCATACCAAAGTTGCAGGAAAAATATACCCTAAATTTAGAATTATTCAAATGTAAATTTATCCTAAGAAGTAAAAGCTTTCATGGATAAGTTTATGGAGACATTTTGGGGCTTTTTGCTATTTATCCCAAGATGATCAAGTGAGCAGTGCCTATTAATTACTCTTGTACAAGCAATTCAATGCTTCTAACCAGTGAAATATAATCTTCAAAGGAGGGTATTTACACTTACATTATACTATTTGCAGTATTCTAGATTGCTCCAATGGGACTCAATTAAAAGAGAAATCTCTTAAGTATTGTAGTTATATCTAATAGCTGAGAAGGAGGATGTAAGCACGACTCTCTTTACAAAGGGTTATCTTGAACAAGACTTGAGGACATTGAGATTCCCATTCACACTAGGATCAATGAATGCCTCCTGCTTGGAAATACATTTCACAGAGAATAAAACTAAACCAATTTAAGTCATTAGAACAAAAAAAAGAAAAAAAAAACTAGTGGAAGACAACCTACCATGATGTTGTGATCATTTGGTACTGCGATAGGGAAAGCAATATGAAACACCCCATCCACTCCATTTATCACTTCATCAAAGTTGCCTTCTTCTAAGAAGTCCACTTTCATTATTTTAAGCCTTGCTTTGCACCAGGAAGATCCCATACATACCCTATCTTCTCCACATTATCTAATCACAGGAAAATACATCATTTATTTATTTTTTAAAATTAGAAAAAATTCATTATAAACCCTATATACGATACATTGATACTTCAAAAGCATCTGAATGAATTTGAAATTATGCAAATATATGCCAATTAATACCTAGATTACAAACAATAGCGTGAACAATGCAACCCTTGTTGAGCAGAGCAGGAATGAGATAGGCAACAATGAATCCTATGCCTCCTGTCACGCTCATCTCCTTACCATTCTCTGTCATTCTTTACTAAAAAGATTGAACCCAACCGACTTCAATTATTTATAGGGAGTCATTTCACTTCTCCATTTTGGCGGGCTACACCTGAAAATACTTCTCCATTTTGTCGGGCTACGTGAAAATAAGGAATAGTACTACTAATTTTTTATTTATCTATTCAAACAGATTGTGACTAAATAAATGACTAACTATTTAGTCATTTTTATTTGTGTGACTAAATAATTTTTAGTCCACGACCAAATTAGTCATTTATTTACTCATTTATAGCTGAGTTGCCCAAAAAAGTAGAATTTAGTCATTTTTAGTTGTTGTGACTAAAAGTTTTAGTCATGTACTCATATATTTTCCAAATTCTACTAGTGGTTCTTTGAGGGGTTTAATCCCTTCCTCCAGGTGTGAGCCTATCACTCATCAACAATTTGTTGATGATACTATTATAATGGCTGAATCTTCAATCCATGAAATTAGGGCTATTAAGATGGTGATTGGTGGTTATGAGAAGGCTTCTGGTCAGTGTGTCAACTTCCCTAAGATTCAACTATTTTTTCTCAACACCTCAGAGTTTCTTCAATCAAAATTGGAAAGGATTTTATCTTGCAATCATGGTGACATTTTGTTGACTTATTTGGGGCTTCCCTCGTGTGTTTCTAAGATTTCTAACTCTTTTTGGCTTGGGTTGTTGGATAAGTTTAATAGAAATCTAGTGGGGTGGAAGGGTGCCCTCCTTAGTCATGCGAGTAAGGTTCAATTCATCTCGTCGACTATGCAGAATCTTCCCCTTTATAGGTGTGTGCTTTGTGAGTTCAATGAGGAGAGTTCTTTCCATCTCCTTCTTGGGTGCAATTTTTCCTTTCTCATATGGATCAAGTTTCTTTCTCTCTAGAATTTGGATTGGGTGTTCTTGGGCTCCATCTGTAGCTTTGTTGATCAATGGAAGTGTCCTTCTTCCTCTATTCTTCATAGGCTCTAGGAGCTCATGGCCTCGCAGATTGCTTGGAGAAAATTTGGAAAGAAAGAAAGAAAGAACATAATTTTTCGAGACATTAAACTTAAGGTGGATAGTGTATTTATCGAAATTTGGAGGGCCGTTGTAGAAAACTTTTCCCTTTAATTTCAGGACTCTTCCTAGTGTGCTTCGTCTTCTTGTCTGGTTAGCTATGATCTCTTGGTGAGTACTAATTGGAAGATCACTTCTCTTCCTTTTGATCTTGTCAAGTCCAGTATTAATGCTAGATTGAACTCTAAGTGGAAGCCCCCACCCCTAGGGTGGGTAAAAAATAACTTTGATGGGGTAGCCAAGGGTAATGTTGGGCCTACAGGTTGTGGAGGGTGTTGAGGAATGAAGATGGCAGGTTCTTGGGCGTGGTGGCACTCCCATTGGGAAACTAGACCAATCACCATGTTGAGGCCAAAGATGCTTTCATTAGCATCAAGTTTATGTTGAATAGGGGTTATTCTAAGGTATGGGTTGAGGGAGTCTCTCTCAATATTATCAATTGCTTACTTGACAATTAGAAGCTGAGTTGGATTGTTGAACAACTTATTATGGATTCTATCATGATGTTAAGATCCTTTGATGAGATCTATGTCATGCATATCTATAGGGAAGGTAATTCCCTGGCAGATTTTTTTCCAAATGAGCCTCACAGGCTTCATAATTTTAAGGCGTGGGAGAAGTACTCTCTCCTTTGTGAGAAGGCCAAGCTTTTATTGAAAAATGATAGCTAATGTAGAGCTTGTGATTTGGGGTGATCAAGCAATTATCACCCTCTTTATTACCACATGCTTTGTGGGTTCTTTATTGCCTAATTTTAATCTAGCAAGTGTGATTTAGCTGGGGTATCAGTTAATGGTGACAGTCGAAATGGGTGGAGATAGGAGTAGGATTGAACCTCTTTCTTGCGAGAGATGGAAGAATAAGCGCAAAATTTGGAGAATCTTGAGACATGGGAATTTTATGCCCTATTTGGAGAGGCTCCATGGCCATGACCCCAAAGCCTATGTGGATTCTGTTCACTGTTGGCACAATAGATACTTGAAGGTGAAAGGTATCATTTTTTTTTATCATTGAAGACTTTATTGCCTTCATTACTGGGTTTCCAGTGGATGGTTGCAAATTTTTTGAGTGAAAGAGCAACGATGATGCCATGGACCAATTCTTCAAAGGCAATGAATGAACGAAGCTGATAAAGATTCCCTCATGGGGTTATGAACAGGCTTCCCTGAAGCATATTTGGGCTGATGTGGCAGAAGTTATTATGTGGTATGTTACTCTTGATGGTCGATATACTGTCATTCTAGGGCACCATTTTATTTTGCTTAATCTTTTTAGACATGGATTGCATGTTTCTTTCTCGTTTTTTCTCTTGTCATCTCTAGAATTTTTGGTTTATGCACAGTTGAAGAATCGTAGGGCCCTTGTTCTTTATGAAGGCCTCATATTGCTCATCATGGAGCATGTGAGAGCTCATACTCCTTCCAAGTCTGTTAAAGGAAAGGAGAAGGCCATAAATGAGGAGTCTTTTTCGACTGGCTTGGAAACTAGTGCTGATGGTGAAGCTGAATGGCATGAGGAGGAGGAGAACTCTTTGGGGGGTTCCTCGTCACCCGTACTGGAACTAGTTAAGTAATACCCCTATTCACACCAATAGTAGTGAATGTAAATAGATAAGGATAAGATATTTTTTCTATTACAAGAAGTCATACAAAGCTTTTATTATACTTATAAAGATGTGACTCTTCAAATAACTCAATGAAAAAATACTCTAATTATGCAAACAAATGTCAAATTCCTTTGGTAGTATAGATTAAGTGACGAAATCATTGTTAGAAATACGAATGGATGTGATTATATCACATAGAACATAACACGCAAAGGAATGGAAATGGCATGTTCCTATGCTCCAATGAGTTGCATACAAAGGATGTAAAGAATTGGAGGAGAGGAGAAAAATATATAAGCGTGATAAATCATGTTGTATAGTAAAATATATCATCATATGATAAGCATGTAAGCACATATGTAGGAAATAAGCATCAAGGTATGTGTGATCATAGGATTTAAGCATGATAATGATTAAAAATATGAAATTATAAGAATGACAAGTAAACAAGGAAAAATTGGTATGGTGATATAGGTGAGGAAAGTTATCATGGCACATAGATAACAACACAGAACATTGTAAAAAAAGAAAAAAAGAAAAAAAAAACAATTATAAAACCATGTAGTATAGGAAAATAACATGAAACATAAATGGCATGCATGAAATTCAACAAGGTATATAAGATAACATGGGATCTAACAAAGAAACATAGACAAGCATATGAGCTAAATATTACACATAAGAAAGCATTGGTGCTATACATAAAAGTAATATAGGAAATATGACCTCAAGGGGGGATAAGAAAACATAAAGCATAATATAAAAGGTGAAGTACAACAAAAATGCCATAAAAAAGAGGCCAAATTGTAAGGACACACAAGGTAAATAGATGAATAAACAAGGAAGATCAAGAAATTCACAACATAAACAAAAGGGCCAAAGTATAAATGATACAAACAAGAGGAAAAAGTAAAATAAATAAAACAATACACGTTGAAAGTCACTTGTGTCAAAATGCACCATAAAAGGTGTTTTTGTGTTATTCACATGCTAACTAGGAACATGACAACATAAATAAATGTAGCAAGTAGTAAGAAAGAAAAGTGAGGATATCTAAGCAATGCCAAAAATCATTCCCCATCAAGTGTGTCTAAAATCTAGTGTGTTATGACCAACAAAACTAATAAACCAACTAACATTAGAATGATTGTCATCATGTAAGTCAATATGATTATCCTCAACTTGAATATTTTTTTATTTATAAGATCTTGAATTTGATTTTTAAGTTTGATGTATCTATCCATAGAATGTACATGTGTATGATGATTGACCCAAAAATACTTAATTCTATGTGGTGCAAGTATAGACATATCAATTGAATTAAAATGAGGTAAATCAATAAGGATGTTCCAAAAGTTGTTCCAATACTTGTGTAGGCTTCTCTATGGTAATGAAATCTCTAAAGTTCTTTAGTTTAATATGTGCATGATAATTTTTGTTAGGAAAATGCACGTTTTTTCCATTATCCAAATGTGGCAAAGTGCCAAAAATATGATACTAAAAATATTCATTTGATAAAGCACACTTGCACTTCCATATAGTGGTAACATAAATTTAAACATGAATGAAAAGACATGTAATATACTTGGATCTTAAAGATTTGAAGCAAACCATCCATAAATATTTTTTGTATTTCAATATCAACTAAGATGTAACTCATGTTAGTAACTAATGCTTAAAATCACAACACATAGGTTTAATACTAATAAAAATGGTTCATGAAATAATTAACCAAATATGCAAAGGAAGTGACATAAACATATGGTAATGAATAAAACCATGTGAATGCATGACCTCTCAAACTTGGCATACGACAAATTCACCACAAGCAATTCACCGACGGAAAATTTACTGCCAACAATTCACCGCGGGAAAATTCACCAACATAACAAATTCACAAGTAAAATTCACCACCAACAATTCATTGCCGCTAAAAATTAATCGCATTAATAAAATTAATTTTAATACGGTTAATTTTTCATGGCACTGAATTGCTGGTGGTGAATTTTACTTGGGGTGAATTTGTCATGATGATGAATTTTCCCGTGGTGAATTGTTGACTGTGAATTGCTGGCAGTGAATTTTCCTAGAGCCCTCAAACTTATAAGAAATAATATGTAACAATTTATCTTTAAGAAATAAGAGAATCATGTAGTTTGGAAGTATTTCAAATGTCATAATGGTTCACCTCTATCATCATACTTTAGAAAACAAGGTGCCACAAATCTATTCAATGAAGGTCAAGTCAAAAACTCATATGTCCAAAGATTGTGCAATAATAGTTTCATAGGATAATTTTGTTGAAGTCTTTGGTCATAAGCATCAATGTGCTTCTTGAGATGGGCAATGTCACTAATGGGGTATTTCACATAAATATAAATGTCATTCTCAACATGTCCACTAATGAGGTATTCCACATAAAGATAAATGTGATCCATCAATGAAGGGCCACTAGAAAGAGAAGAATGATAATGAACCTTCATTTGGTTTTATGTTTTTTATATTTATTTTATTCAATGTACTTATTCCCATTTAAATCATGTCTTAGACTTCTCATCGCATAAATGATTTATCACCATGTGTCCACGTATGATTTAAACTCATATTTTGCATGCAATAAACATGGTCAGTAGTTTACCAATGATAACCCTAGTGATGACGTGGCTACACCATAAGCCCGCATTAAATGGAACTAAACCTCTCACACTCGTATAGCCCAACACCTCGAATTAAGCTCATATACATAACTTCTATGATTACCTAGGGTTTTAAATATTAGAGCTCTTTAAGTGATTTATTAGATTTCAATGTTGTTACTAATCAACGAGGGGCATGTAAAAATTATGTGATTAATTTAAAAAATCTTAAATGTATTAGGGTTTGTTTATAAATATGCAATTGCTCATGTTTCTTTGGTTATAAAGATTTTTTTTAGAATTTAAAAAAAAAGAATTATAGTCGAAGAATTTTTGAAGAAAGGTTCAAGAGAGAGTTAAGTAATGATTCTTCTTTAGTGTAGGCAATACGATAAGAAGATATTGTATCTTTGGTTTCAGTTGTTTTTTCTATAAATATATAAATTGTAACTTACGAGATTTCTTAATAAGCATAGTCTCTTTGAGCTTAATGTATGCTTAAGCATGAGTTTTTTGGTTATGATATGGACATTTTTTCTTGGTGGTCATCCTATTGTCTCTCCATTTTAAACATTATCTCTATCTTAGTTTTCTTTAGAGTCTTGCACCATTCATGTTATCTTTTGAGCCAAGATTGATGATGGCTTGAGTTGTTAAAATTGTGTTTGCAGGGAATTTTATCAAGATGATGGTTATTTTATAGACAACATGCACCCTTTCTATCCCTTCCTCTTTTCCTTGATTTATTTTCCTTTCCTCTTTGCTTTAATCTGTTGTTATCTCTTTTAAATTGGTTAGAATAGGTTTAATTGGTTAAATATTAGTTGTAGTTTTGTTTGTTTAATGCATTGTATCCCTTGAGTTGAGCTCCTTGACCTTGTGAATGTTTTACATGTATTTCCACTACGCTCCTTGTTTAAACATCTCATTTTCCACTATGTTATCCCTACAATAGCCAAGAGTTGGAAGCCCAAAGAACTTGAGGAGACTTTTTTCCTTTTTTTCGAGAGAGGAGTTGGTCATCCATCCCTTGAGTTGGTGGACACCATGATTGTGTATTTTTTCTATCAACAAAATAGTACTAGGAGGAGGGCTAGCATGAAGTTTTATTTATTATACACAACATTTAGACTTGCATTTTATGTCCACTTTGAGTTTTCACATGAATCAAGGGTTTTTTATAATACATAATTATAAATCCCCCACTTTGGTTAAGAGAGAACAATCCTTTAAAGATACCCAATCTTGGTCACTAGTTACCTTAGAAAAATTATATATTCTTCCAAAAAAATAATGTAATAGAACTTGTATGAATAAAGAGCATGTTTTGCATTCACAAATCATCTTATCCAAGTCTAAATCCTTCATGAAGATGTGACTTGTCACACGTTCTTATATACCTTAGATGAATCTACATATAATGGTTATCTCACATTCCTTGTGAGATCAATTACTTGGGATAACCTAGAAAATGGATTATTGAATCATTATACGTTTGCTAATATCCCCATTGTCATGCATCATTAGTTTGCCACATGTTTTGAAGAGATCAATGAGCCAATTAGCCTCTTTAACACTAAATTTCATATATTATATAACTTGTTGGTAGACATGTTCAAGACAATAAGGGTTGTGGTTTTGTAGATGTATCTTAATGCATTGGACCTACTCACTTTTGTGTTCAAAAGAAATCAAACACTTAAAATCACCATTGTATCTCAAGTATACATGATGCTATCTTGATTAAGAAATAGATCACGCCATAAGTTACACTTCCAAACACTTATCTTTGTTGGGCCCATATAATCAAATTTCAACATTAAAACCCAACTTTCACACAATAAGCATAAAAAAATTGGTTTGAAGTGTTTACTTAAATGATACTCAAATTTTTGGTTATATAGTGTTTAATCAAGCATCATCTCAAATGCATGTTTCTCATAACTCACTTGTATGTTTTGATAATCAATCTCATGTAAACAAATCTCTTCACATGGCCCCTTTTAATGCTACTCAATATATGTGCATGCCTTTTAATCCTCAAGCACCTCTAGACCTCATATTTAATCATAATACTTTAGTTAATAGTCCACATACTACTCTAACTTATTCAAATGAACATGTACATAATAATGCCACAAGTAGAGACATCTCAAAATCAATCCCCATTCCAAATTTGAAAATAAAAAATCTTAAGCAAATACTTCAAAAACTCTATAAAGATGTGACACACCAACAAAACAACATTTATCCATATTTTGAAACAAACGAATTTCAAGACATAAATTTCAACTCTGAGTTAAATAACATAAACTCAATGACTACTCTAAAACTAAGAAAACATGAATTTCCAAGAGGGATCAATGAAAATGAACATAAGGAAGGTGTTGAGGAAATTTAAGTCCTCTAGTAGTTTTGAGAGTGCATCAATTATACTTTAAAAGATAATTGGGATCCTCTTTACTAAAAGTTATAATATTTCATGAGGTCCATACCTAGTCTAATCATAGTGCAAGTAGTAGCACCCCTAATGATGAAGCACTTGACATCATTTGACATCAATGTAATGAATCTAAAAAAATTATAATAGTAATAATGTTGCTCAAATCAATAAATCATATGAATTAATATATGCTAATGAACTTGAGCAAGAGAGCATATATTCACCACTTCTAATGCAAGAAAATGAGGAGAGATGTGATCTTTCATCTGAATAAGAAATAAACAAGATAACTAATGAAATATGTGTAGATGAACATCCTAATCCTATGTCTAAGCCTGATCAATCACTCACTCCAAATTTTGAATTGAAGAATTATTAGGGGTAGTGTAAAAACCAAGCGAAGTCATGTTAATATTAGGTTGTTAAATTAAGTTAATTGACCTAGTTTTCCCTAACTGATAAAAAATTTACTCCATAAAACAATATGACGGGACTAATTTTTTGATTTGCCTCATAGATTTAGGCATAGTCCAAATGGAGGTGGATAATTATAAGTTGAATTGCTTTGATAAAAATGAAAAAAAATAGAAATCTTAGAGCCAAAAAATGTATTTTTTATACATGATGGTGATATGCTCAAACTCATTGTTATGCACATGGATGACCCCAATAGTAATTTATTTCATGGAGCTACATAGCCTTGTTCACTTAGTATCGGTGATTAACATTGAAATACCAAACATAATGCATCCTATTGAGGCAATCCAACCCATCAAGCATGGGGCCAAGCTTGTTGAAAATGGGGATAATTAAAATTTTAACATTAAGGTTCACCCACACTAAATCAAAGAAATAATCCTTTGTTCTCATAATGACATGAATTTAAATAGTGAATGTGATGTACTTTTTAAAGTCATGATTCAATTAAAATGCTTGACAATTTATTTGACCCATGTTATGATGACTATAGCCCAAATTTAATAGGTAAAATTGGTATATCATTACAAATTGCAAGCAATCAATATTGTATGGGTTGATTTGGTAGTCTATCTCACAACCCAAGTGGTATGCTTCTTTCTCCTCATAACTTTTTTGTCTTCATGGAAGTCCTCAATGTCTTTAGAACCCTCCCATGTGTTTTCCATCCTTTCTATCCACATACTTAGCTTGTTTTTCATCTCCCTCTTTAAAACTAAACTTATGTTCCTTTAGTTTTAGAAGTATTTGAGAGACCTCAAGGTCACCTAAGTGACCCATGTGACCTCACTGGTAAAATGAGTGACTCACCTTCTAAGAGGGGTCACCTTATCATCTTTGGTTGGTATTTGATTCCTTTAGTTATGATAGTTTCTCTTCTATTTTTTCTTCTAATTGACAATCCTATTGTCGTTCAGGTGGATCTAGAATGCCTGAAAATCTCACAGTCTCAGAATTCATCCAAATCAACATCATTGGATAGGGCTCACTGACACAATTATAACGCAACTTGAACGGGCCCAAAAGGAGTCCGTATGCAAAAGTTATGCGTAGTCAAAGGTTTGATCAAATAGGTGAATTAGGGGGCCAGGAAAAAGGCATAAAATTGATCATCTCAAAACAAGGCAAAAATGACACCAAGTTGTAGAGCTTGTCGTGTTGATTCTGGAACTATATTCAATTTCGAAAACGAAGTCCATATGAGCAAAATAGAGCCGGTCAAAGTTTGCAGACAAAAGGAGTTGACTAGTCAAAATGATGACATCAACATGTGACGTGGCAGGTGGTGATATGTCAGCACAGTCAGCAGACATGGTGACTTGGAACTATCATAGTTTGACATGTGGACCAATTATATGTTGACACATGGCACAATTTTGACCAATTAAATTTCGACACATGTCCTCCTTAGCGGCAAACCAACATGTGCCACATGGCAGCCTTCTCCATCTTTGGCAATTGGATTCAACAATAAAATGTTATTTGTGGGGGTCGAACCTTGGAGCCCCTACCTCCTAAACACCCGCTCCACAATTCCATCACGAAAGGCGCGCATTACATATAATAGACGCCAATTTCCTTTCTTGTTTAAAGATTAGAAATGTCAAGATAAAAATAGAGGTGGTGGGGATTAAACCCCCGACCCTCATGATCCTAAAACCCCTCTCCGCCATTATACCATGTGTATAAGTTGTATATATTGGGGCCGGTTTTATATAGATAAGACTTTAAGCCGGTTAATTTTAATTCTTAATCATTTGATGCACTTAAATAATATAGCCCGAAATTATAAATATATATATGTGCTTAAATAATATTTTTAAGATAATAGAAGATTATGTAAAGGATTTAAAGGGCTGAGCTCATTTTTAAAAGGATTATTAAGAGGATTTTTACAGATTTTTATTTGTAATTAGGAGATAAGAGTATGTTTGCAAAATATATGGTTTTAGTCTATATTAGCAAATAAATTTGTATAAAAGGGGGTCTTATTTTTTTGTAAGGGGGAGAATTTTCTTGAAGAGAAATTATTGGAATCAAGTTTACGTGGAGAAATAATTCCAGTGTGAGAATTTTTGGAGGAGAAGAATTACAAGGTGTTATTATACACCAAAATTGTAAAAGTGAGAGAAATTGCGAGGAATTTTGTGCAGGTTTTGAAGCTTGAATATTGTAAGAAGGCATCTTCATGTGCTTGGCGATATTAATGAAAGCAGTCCAACATTGAGAAGTGGACCCAGAGACATAGTCCTTTGAAGGACGAACTCCGTTATCAACTAGCGTCTGATCTTTCTATCTTTTGTCTCATTCTTCTTCTATCTCTTGTCTTACATTCTCTCTAATTTCATTTCAACTTATTTTTCAATTCAATATTTGATTTCTAATTACAACATTTTAGTAATTAGTAATTTCATTAATTTGTGTAAAAGTGAATCTCGTATGCAATTTCAACGGTTAAACAACATAGTCACACAATTCTGTCTGGATTGAGAACAATTGTAATTAAGGTTAAATACATTTGAATTGTAAACCTTTAATTACAAATCATCTTGAATCTTGATGACACCCTTAACTCCCCAAACTATTGATCATCCCCTCTTATTGATTTCCACATCCCTTCAAATTATGAGTTTATTTTCATATTTAAACATCCCTCTTTCATGCATTCCATATATAAAGATACAATAAGGAAGATACACATACACACACAACCAAGGGAGAATAATTTATTATGCCCATGATTAGATTAGAAGGAACCACGCTCTCTAGACCACTTTGTTAGAAGTTGTACATCCTTTCCTCTAGGAATACGATCATCTTTAGAAGTCCAAGCTAGTTTGCAAGACCAATTTTGATATTTCCCATAGCTAGAATCTAGCCTTCCCATGCAACACAAAGAATATTTTAAAGTTTCCATTCTTATCAAGCAATCTCTAGTCTTAGATATTCCCTTCCATCAAAAGAAGCACCCCAAACCTTTAAGAGGGGTAGAAACATAAAATTAAGTTGGATCTTTTGAGGACAAAGTGCATGATAGCTCCAAAGAAGCTTCATATATGTTTTCTTGTTTTAAATCCATATAATCCTTTAATTTTACATAGAATCTTAAAAGTAGTAATTAGATAATAAAAAAATTCCTAAGAATAGAAACATTGTGTTATTGCTTCTTAGTTAGATTATAATTTATTATTGCTTCTTCATTTATTAGATTATAATAAAATTTCTTCCTTAATTTAGAGATACATCTAGATATACTTCTCAATTGTCCTAAGATTCCCTCAATAACAACACGTGGCATTTAACAATTACACCAATAAATCCAACAAGTTAAAAAAAGGAGAACTCGATCAATCAACAAGCAAAAGAAAAATAGCACACTAAGACTTTCCTCTCAAAGTTCTTGTTCTCCATCACTCGAGCTTTTTACACCCAATGTGTCTTGGAACCAACAATAATTTTATTGAGGCAATATTAAGTGAAATCCAAGAAAATCAACCCATAAAAAAAAAATCTTAACCAAGAGAAAACTTAAGAATAAATAGAGATTGTTAATAAAATCCAAGAATCCAATGAGGGAAGGTAAATAAGTGAAGAGTTCCATGTAAGGGAACTCACTCTCTTACAAAAAAAATATCAAATTTATTGAGATTAGAAAAAGAAAAAGAAAAGAAAATAGGAAAAAAATCAATTTTTTTGGGTGATTTAGGCATATCTACTAGGGCTATAGATGCTTGGCTAGTAGTAGATCCACACCTCAAGTGAGACTAAAGATAACTTCATTAGGGATATAGATGCTTGGTTATCAATGGAGTAATGTCAAGGCATGTGTTAGAATTGAATTTTTTTTTATCTATTTGATTACGTATTCCATAATCTTGACCCTGTAAACTTAGAAAAGAATAAATGAACTAGCACACATGCTCTAATTAACATAACCTAGTGCCTACTTTTTTCATGTCTAAATTAATTTAAATTTGAGAAGCATTACACGTGTCATGATTTTATTTTATTCTCTTTGGCTATATATTTTAGATTCTAAATGAGTTTAATATTTCTTCCTGAGATTCACAATTTGTTGCAACTTGTGCAACACCCATAATTTTATCTCAAAATATTAACCCCCCCTTTTTGACAAGTTGTTGCATTTGTTTGGACTTCGTGGACGTGCCTTAGATTATTTAGGTTTGCATTCATGAGGCACAAAAATAACCAATCAAGGATACATTTCTTTAGTCATGAATTTTCTTGTGATATTTCCTTGGGCCATGTTGTTTTGAATTTCTTGGGGGTCATGATTTATTGTATTTATGCCTTCATCTAGTTTCACATTTTTCATGTATTCCATTTATTATATTTTATCTAAATTTGGTCCCCAATAAATTCTCATTTAAATCATGTATTAGGTTATGCATTTAGACAATATCTTTGTGACCTCACCACACAAATGATGTTTAACCACGTGTCTATATATAAATTATTCTTCTAGTTTTGCATGTGTTTAAATTTTTTCATTTCTCTTAGACCCAAGAATTGATTACTCTTTTTACTATATGGTCTTGCATATAATTTTATCCCATACGTTGATTTGAATTAGTTTTGTTGAGTGAGTTGTTGAGAAGCTAGTAGTGGGATTCAGGATGTTCTTAGAGGAAGTTGCAAGCAAGCTTGAGCCATTAAGCTAGGAGGAAAGAATAATCGGTTAGAGATTTAAATAGGTATGTTGATTTATACTCCTTTGTTATTATGTTGGAAAGATTGTTTATTGTGTTGCCATGTTTGAAGAGATTGTATTTTATGTGTGTTACAATGCTTGGATATGATTCCATATCTCTTGTTTGTTTCTTACATTAGTGAATCCTTTCTTGGATTTATACTTATATAGATATTTGGATTTATACGAGTGTATACTATTTAGACTATACGTAGTTAATATATACTATACGTATGTAGAATGAAATGTGAAATGTGAAACGTGGAATATTTTGATGTCTTGAGATAACTTGACTTTGTTAGCTTATAATGCTAGGTAAACCTTTATGAATAGTGAGGTTAGCAAAATAATGGTAATGAAGGTGTGATAGACATAATGTCGTCAATAGGAAGTGACATCATGCACACAATATTGATAATCTATACTTGATTGATCACTTGATCATTACTTTACTTTGATTGAAACCCTACATTGAGAATAACCTATTTTGGTAGGGTTGTTTACTTGATTATTGATTGAAGCAAATAGGTTGGAATTAACCTATATAATTAGATTGTTCGCTTAATTGTTGGCTTTATTTTTTATTGAAGTCATTTATTGTTGAAGGTTATACTTTTGAAAGAAGTCATTTATTGTTGAAGGTTATGCTTTTGATTGAGGTTATTTATTGATGAGATTGTACTTTGATGAGAGTTGTTTATTGTTGAGACTACACTCTTAAATGGATACTTTTATTGTTGAGATTGTACTTTTGAAAGAGAGTCATTTAATGTCATGACATTATGTTTATCCGTGTGAATGATTGGAAAGATATAGTTACTTTTAGATACTTGTAGCAATGCCATTTAGATATGAGTTAATGGGAAGGTCATTCTTGGGGTTAGGATAATCCATGAGAAAGGGGATAGTCTTTGAATAGAATACTAACGGTCAATACAAATCAAGCAATTAAATGTGGTGAAATAGATGACCTCACTCGAAGTTACTGGGTGATGAATCTTTGTCCAAAGTAGTGTAGGTAGCCACTGTCTACGCTGTCAATTCACTGTCACGATCCAATTTACATTCTAGGCTAGGGTAATCATATATGAGGTAGTAGACATTATGGTAGCTCTAGATATGTAGGACACATCACTATTCTCAATAAAAGCTATTTGAAGGATGAGGTTACCAAACCAATCTCTTCATAGAAGGGAGGGCCATCTTACCAAGGTTGGTATATGTGCGGGGGACTGTAGTAAGTCCATGGTTGGTAGAAAAGTGCTTGAATGATGCTTCTCCTCATGCAGTTGTTGGCCAAGATTTGGGAGGACATTCTAGACCATTGGTATATCTAGTTCAAGAATTGAAGATGTGTGCACCGGTATTAGGGACAACTAGAAGGTATGCACCAAGGAAACGAGACATTTAGAATGTATGTACCAATGCTGGGACATTTGTAATAGTTTGTAATTCTATTTCGTGTAAGCTTGTGGAAGCAATGTATGTAATCATGTATCCATCAATAAATAAATAAATGTGACAAGGAACATGACAACATAAATAAATAAATAAATAACTAAATAAATTTGACAAGGAACATGACAATATAAAGGTGTTTTTGTGTCATTCACACGCTAACTAGGAACATGACAACATAAATAAATAAATAAATGTGACAAGGGGTTGTGCAAGAAGTTGGTTCCACAAAAGCTCAAAAAGTGGAAGTGTTTTTCTTGATTGTCAAAATTTGTCACACTTCGATTGAAAATTTGAAACACTTACACATTGAATCTTACAAAAAATTAGTGATATGAAATTTAGTATTTTGAGTCTAGTTTCCAAATATATACCTTTTTCAAATACCCAGATGATACAAATTAATTTTTAATAGGCATGTATAAAAACCACTTTTTAAAAGCCACTTTTATAGGACCATACCATGCACGTGTACGAACACCATAATTTGACCTAAATAAAAGTATTTTTCAAAATCATTTTGGGGAAAGATGTGTAACAACCTGAAGATTGATGATGATATTTTTTTATAATTTTTTTTGAATTTTTTGAATTAATTTTTTTATCGGCCCTAATTGTTATTTTTGAAAACCAAGTTCATACACCATAATTTGACCTAAACTAATCAATTTTTTTAAGTCATTTTGTAGAGAAATGTTTGAATATTGATTTCATATATTGTTTTTACAAAAAAAAATAGTAGATAACAAATTTTAAAACTAAAAAACATGATATTTCAAGTTTATGGACCAATTTGTTTAGAAATTAATTGAAAAATAGAAAACATAATCTAATCATAAAAAAATTACATATTTAGAAACTAGACATTGTGATCTATAATGGTTTTAATTTCATAAACTAGTTCTAAAAAAATACTCATCAACTATATTGCCAAAGTTA
Source organism: Sequoia sempervirens (assembly GCA_007258455.2). Taxonomy (NCBI): domain Eukaryota; kingdom Viridiplantae; phylum Streptophyta; class Pinopsida; order Cupressales; family Cupressaceae; genus Sequoia; species Sequoia sempervirens. The sequence goes on along the minus strand of VDFB02058242.1, from coordinate 426,879,732 downwards.
GAAATTTCTATTGGCATTGCCTTAGTTTTTTAGTTGCAGGTCAAAGGCTAAGGGTTAGGTTACCAAAACTTTCCCAAGCCTAAAACCAAATCAAAAAGCCGGTTAAGGTTTAATTTTTTTTAGAACGAGTACCCACAATTAATAAGAAAGAAAAATGAGGATATCTAAGCAATGTCAAAAATAATTCCACATCAAGTGTGTCTAAAATCTAGTGTGTTCTGACCAACAAAACTAATAAACCAACTAATATTAGAATGATCATCATCATGTAAGTCAATATGATTATCCTCAACTTGGATATTTTTTTTATTTATAAGATCTTGAATTTGATTTTTGAGTTTGATGTATCTATCCATAGAATATCCATGTGTATGATGATTGACCAAAAAATACTTAATTCTATATGGTGCAAGCATAGACATATCAATTGAATTAAATTGAGGTAAATTAATAAGGATGTTCCAAAATTTGTTCCAACACTTGTGTAGGCTCATCTATGGTAATGGAATCTCTAAAGTTCTTTAGTTTAATATGTGCATGATGATTTTCATTAGGCATATGCACATTTTTCCCATTATCCAAACATGGAAAAGTGTGAGAAATATGATGACGTCGCTACATGGAACTAAACTTTTCTCACTCGTATTACCCAACGCCTCGTATAGATAAATTTTATGATATCTAGTGTTTTAAATATTAGGGGCATGTAAATTTTGTGATTAATTTGGGAAATATTGAATGTATTAGGGTTTGCTTAAAATTATGCAATTGATCATGTTTCTTTGGTTATAAAGTTCTTTTAGAATTTATAGTATAAGAATTTTCGAAGAGAGGTCTAAGAGAGAGTTAATTGATGATTTTTTTTAGTGCAATTAATATGATAAGAAGATATTGTATCTTTGGGTTCAGTTGTTTTTTCTATAAATACATAAATTGTAACTTACGATATTTCTTAATAAGCATAGTCTCTTTGAGCTTAATGTATGTTTAAGCATGAGTTTGTTGGTTATGATATGGAAATTTTTTCTTGGTGGTCATTACTTATTGTCTCTCCATTTTAAACAAAATCTCTATCTTAGTTTTCTTTAGAGTCTTGCACCATTCATGTCATCTTTTGAGCCAAGATTGATGATGGCTTGAGTTGTTAAAATTGTGTAACTTGTAGGGAATTTTATCAAAGATGATGGTTATTTTATAGACAACATGCACTCTTTATATCCCTTCCTCTTTTCCTTGATTTATTTTCCTTTCCTTTTCACTTTAATATGGTGTTCTCTTTTAAATTGATTAGAATACATTAAATTGGTTAAATATTAGTTTTAGTTGTGCTTGTTTAATGCATTGTATCCCTTGAGTTGAGTTTCCTTGACCTCGTGAATGTTTTACCTAGATCACTATGCCCCTTGTTTAAACATCTCATTTGCCACTATGTTATACCTATAATAGCCAAGAGTTGGCAACCCAAAGAACTTCAGGAGATTTTTAGTCTTTTTTTCAAGAGAGGAGTTGTTCTTCCATCCCTTGAGTTGGCGGATGCCACGATTGTGTATTTTTTGTTATCAACAAAATAGTACAAGGAGGGATAGAATGAAATTTTTTATTATACACAACATTTAGACTCATTTTATGTTCACTTTTAGTTTTCACAAGAATCAAGTTATTTTATATTAACCATAATACATGGTTTTAAATCACCCACTTTGGTTAAGAGGGAACAATGCTCTAAATATACCCAATCTTAGTCACTAGTTACCTAAATTTTTTGATAGATTCTTCCAAAACAATGTTGTAATAGAACTTGTATGAATAAAGAGCATGGTTTGCATTCACGAATGATCTTATCCAAGCCCAAATCCTTCATGAAGATGTGACCTGTCACATGTTCCTATAGACCTTAGATGAATCTACATATATTGGGTACCTCACATTACTTGTGAGATCAATCACTTCTTGGGATAAGCTAGAAAATTGATTATTGAATCATTGTATGTTTACTAATATCCCCATTGTCATGTATCATTATTTTGTCACATGTTGTGAAGAGATCAATGAGCCAATTAACCTCTTTAACACTATACTTCATAGATAATATAACTCGTTGACAGACATGTTCAAGACAATAAGGGTTGTGGTTTTTTAGATATATCTTAATGCATTAGATCTACTCACTTTTGTGTTCATAAGCAATCAAACTCTTAAAATCACCATTGTATCTCAAGGATACATGATGATATCTTGGTTAATAAGTAGATCACACCACAATTCTAGGCTTCCAAACACTTATCTTTGTTGGGCCCATATAATCAAATTTCAACATTAAAACCTAGCTCTCGCACAACAAGCATAATAGTTAAATTTTGGTTTCAAGTATTTATTTAAATTCTACTCAATTTTGTGGTTACACATTATTTAGTCAAGCATCATCTCAAATGTATGCTTCTCATAACTCACTTGTATGTTTTGATAATCAATCTCATGTAAGAAACTCTCTTTACATGGCCCCTCTTAATGCTACTCAATATATGCACATGCCTTTTAATCCTCAAGCACCTCTAGACCTCATATTTAATCATAATATTTTAGTTAATGGTCCATATACTACTCTAACTTGTCCAAATTAACATGTACATAATAATGCCACAAGCAAAGACATCTCAGAATCAATCCCCATTCCAAATTTGAAAATAAAAAATCTTTAAAAAATAATTCAAAAAAATCATAAAGAAGTGACACCAACGAAACAACATTTACCCTATTTTGAAACAAACAAATTTCAAGACATAAATTTCAACTCTTAGTTCAATACCATAAACTCAATGACTACTCTAAAACTAGGAAAACATGAATTTCCTGGAGGGATAAAAAATGAACATAATGAAGGTTTTGAGGAAATTTAAGTCCTCTAGTAGTTTTGAGAGTGCATCAATTAGACTTTAAAAGATAATTAGGACCCTCATCACTAAATGTTATAACATTTCATGAGGTTCATACTTAGTCTAATCAAAGTGCAAGTAGTAGCACCCCCAATGATGAACCACTTGACATCATTTGGCATCAACATAATGAATCTAAAAAATGACAATAGTAAAATGCTACTCAAATCAATAAATTAAATGAAATAATCTATGCTAATGAACTTGAGCAAGGGATCATATATTCACCATTTCTAATACAAGAAAATGAGAGATGTGATATTTCATCCAAAGAATAAATAAACAAGAAAACCAATGAAATCAGTGTAGATAAACATCCTAATCCTATGTTTGAGCCTGGCCAATCACTCACTCCAAATTTTGAAATTGAAGAAATATTAGTGGTAGTGTAAAACCCAAGTGAAGACATGCTAATATTAGGTTGTTAAATTAATTAATTGACCTAGTTCTCCCTAACCGATGCAAAATTTACTCCATAAAATAATATGATGGGACTAATTTTTCAAGTTGCCTCATAGTTTTAGGCATAGTCCGAATGGAGGTGGATAATTATAAGCTAAATTTCTTTGATAAAATTGAAAAATAAATAAATCTTAGAGCCAAAAAATATATTTTTTATACATGATGGTGATATGCTCAAACATATTGTTATGGACATGGATGAACCTAATAGTAATTTATTTCATGGAGCTACATAGCCATGTTCACTTAGTCTCAATGATTAACATTGAAATGCCAAACATAATGCATCCTATTCAGGTAGTCCAACCCATTAAGCATGAGGCCAAGCTTGTTGAAAATGGGGATAATTTAAACTTTAACAACATCAAGGTTCACACCCACAATAAATCAAAGAAATCATCATTTTTTTATCATAATGAAATGAATTTAAATAGTGAATGTGGTGTTCTTTGTTTAGTCATGAGCCAATTGAAATTATTGAAAATAATTATTTTGATCCATATTATGATGACTATAGCCCAAATTTAATAGGTAAAATTGGTATATCATTAGAAATTGTAAGCAACCAATATTATATGGGTTGATACAATAAGTTCAATGATGATTTGGTAGTCTATCTCATAACCCATGTGATATGCTTATCTTTCCTTATAATTTTTTTGTCTCGATGGAAGTCCTCTTAGTGTCTTTAGAACCTTCTCCCATGTTTTTTCCATCCTTTCTAGCCACATACTTAGCTTGTGTGTCATCTCCCTCTTTTAAAATTAATCTTATGTTCCTTTAGTTTTATGAGTACTTGAGAGACCTCAAGGTCACCTAAGTGACCCATGTTTTCTCCCTGGTAAAATGGGTGACTCACCTTTTGAGAAGGGCCACCTTGTCATCTTTGGTTGGTATGTGATTCCTTTAGTTATGATAGTTTCTCTTCTAATTTTTCCTCTAATTGAAAATACTCTTGAATCTTGATGACACCCTTATCTCCCCACAATATTGATCCTCTCCTCTTACTATTTCTCACATCCCTTCAAATTGTGAGTTTATTTTCCTATTTAAACACCCCTCCTTCATGCATTCCATATATAGAGATACAATAAGGAAGACACACATACACACACAACAAATAGAGAATAATTTATTATGCCCATGAGTAGAGTAAAAGGAATTATGCTATCTCTAGACCACTTTTTTAGAAGCTCTACATCCTTTCCTCTAGGAATAGGATCATCTTTAGAAGTCCAAGCTAGTTTGCAGAGCCAATTTTGATATCTCCCATAGCTAGACTCTATCCTTCCCATGCAACACAAATAATAGTTTAAATTTTCCATTCTTATCAAGAAATATAATATTAGATATTCCCTTCCATCAAAAGAATCACCCAAAACTTGTAAGAGGAGTAGAAACAAAAAATTAAATTGGATCTTTTGAGGACAAAATGCATGATAGCTCCAAATAAGCTTCACTAAAGCTTATGTAGAGGATGATATTTTCTACTCTCAACTCTCTAGGACAAAGAAGAGTCTACAGGGAGAAAATAGTCCTCAACTACCTCAAAGGCTAAGCTCAGGTGACAAAGGATAGCAAAGGGGAGTTTTTTAAATATTTATGTTTTAGGACATTTTTTGGAAAAGGGACTTCAAGGACCAAAAGAGTAGACTTTCAAGGTCTCAAGAGCAAGCTAGCTAGCTCTCAGCCATGGAAGACAACGTGGCGCACATACGTCCCTGCGATGCACTTTGGTCTTGTACAGTTTGAGAGAAAAACTTGTAGACAGAAACAAAAGGATTATATTGGCTATTTGAGAATTGAAATATGAATGTTTTACTAAACTAACAAAATGCTAAAATAACATAAATGACAACAAGAATAATACTAACATGTAACGATTTAAACTAAATGAAACAAAATAGAGAGAAAGAAGAGAGGAAAGGACTCACAAGAGGTCCAATGCTATGCATCCTCCCACAACACTCCAAATGAACAATTTGCACACACAAAGACAATTAGAAATTTTGGGGTTGTTTTGGGGCTTGCCTTAGTCAAACCCCTATTTTGGTGTTTCCAACTCCACGGACAACCAAGAAGATAAATGGAGAAATAAATAAATAATATACAAGATTATTGATGAGATAAAGAGGATAAACATGTTAGAATAACAATTTCTATTGAAAAGATGATAATGCAAGAAAAATAGAGTTTTTACCCTCCCTTTAGCAAGCCTGTAATTCCAAAGGAGAGTAAAGCACTCTAGACAAGCTAAGAGAGCCAAGACATCAATGCAGGAGCCTAGAACTTGCAAGAGAGCTTAATAAAAATGGTGTAGATGTGATGTAGAATGAGAGCTTGAAATTTAGAATGCAAGAGTGAAAACGATAGAATGAAAGATCGATTGGGAGAATGAATGAGAGTGAAATAATGGAAGGAATGGAAGAAATGCATGCAAGAGGGTCATTTTTAGGCACATCTACGACCATAGAGGTGTTACACTAAGTGAGAAGGCAGAAGTGTAACATCCCAACAGCCATAGACCCAAGAATCTTATCAAGATGTTTGTGCAACACGGAAGTGTCCCCAAAAAAAATCACTTAGAGACCAAAAGAAAAGGGGTTAAGGACAAGTATGAAGGCAAGGAAAAGGGGAATTTGCATTATCATCTTTATTAAGCTAAAGGGAGGGTTATGTAGTGTGAAATTTCTTGAGGTGCAATTTTATGACACTACATTTTTCCCCCACTTTAGTGAGCATATGTATTCTAAACATGTGCGAGCTAAAGTAGAAAAAGGTTGAAGAGAATATACTCAGGACAAGGAGGACACAAGTCTTCAATCTGATATATGCAATAAAGAAACTGAGTCAGGACGTGAAGAGGAAATGGGCCTTCTATCCTGCAAAGCTAACTACAATCTCACCACAAACATGTTAGTTGCAGACAAACATGTTAGGTGAAAAACTGAAAAATAGACATGATGAATTTCATAGACATAACATAATTTGAAGACATGACATAATTTGATCAAATAAAAGATGACACTGATAGGTATGGCTAGCAAGGCTAGAGACCATATGATATTCAAATAGGCCTACGGTTGTTGCAAATTGCGTTGCAGGACAATCACAAAAAAGACAAGACAAGTCTAGTCAAGTTGCCCCCAAGCTAGAAGATGAGATTATAAGACATCAATACATAAAGAAATATTTTTAAATCTTCTTTGAAAAATAATCAGATATGATAGTCCCCTTAGAATGATGTGTGCTACACAAAGGAGCACATGTCCTTCTAAGGAGAAGAGAAAGACAAAGAGATGTTGTGGCGAAATACATAGTGTATAGGAGCAAATGTGCACCCCTTAAGCAAATTCCCCTTTCACATACACTCACCTTAGAAAATCAAATCCGAAGGTGAAATTCCACATCACCCACCTGCCTTCCATCCACTTGGCATTTGTCCTATGTGTCAGTGAGGGAATATTTGTTGGGGATGAATGCATGGCGCGTGGACATCTGCCCGGCGCACTGCCATCCCTGACGGATTCCTGCGTCTAAATTTGGAAGAGGCATTACACACCTGATTGGAGTTGAATTGTAATGTCCCTTTTTGACCAATCGACCCAAAAATAGAAGATTCTTCTAATCCCACCTGCAAAAACATTCTCCATTCATTCATTCCTACTTCTAGACATTCACATTTGATCTCTCAAGTAAATTCTCATTCACTCCAGCATTCTAGCACTCAATTTTTTAGCATTGCAACAACATTGACAGTCCATCAACTCCACATTGCAAGTGTGAGGCAGCCATAAAATTTCTAGGCTTGGAGTCTTGCGAGACCTCCCTTCATCACCATTGTGGTTGTGGTGACTTTTCCAAGTCCATACCTTGCATTCTCCCTCCATTGGCTAGCGAGCCTTTGGGTGGAGGTGGTAACACTTCATTCCTCTCTTTTTTGATTTGATAGAGTAGCATAGTATTGTTTTGTAGTGTTCAACAATCTTTCTTCCTACTTTCTTTATCGCATATTCTACTATGTTGCTTTTTGGCTATCCGTGGAGGTGGAAACACCAAAATGGGGATCTAACTGAGGAAAACCCCTATACAACCTCAACAATTTTCCCCTTCTTGTTTGTGTGTAGGTGGACATATGCGTGGAGCTAGCTGGTAAATAGGCACTTTTGTGAGATCATCTTTGTCACCCCATCTTTTATTTACTTACTTTATCATCTCCATCTTTATTTTATGTACTTTCTCATTCTTTTCTTCCCATCAAAATCAACTAGCTATGTTGTCAATAAGTTTTTAGGTAGTTTTTACTATACTTCATGTTTTCTGGTTGTATGGATGCCAACGCACCAGAGAGACACCAATGCACCACGCTGTTGTCCCAAAATTGTGTTATCGTCCTCAGACAGAGAGTTGTCTAAGGTGTAGTACCGACTCCAGAAACCAACTCGTCTAGCCTAAACCTGAAGTTCAGACCTGTAGAGTGACATAAGTACTACATAGTGCTCTTCATTCCCTATCTTCACCGAAAGACATCCTTTAGAGTGAGGTAAGGTAAGGTAGCCCTCCATTCTTGGCTCTTTGTGACCTGGGGCCTTGACATGGTTGGTCCCCCTCTCTTACATTTTTGGCGAACCTGACGTGAACCATTTTAGTTTCATTTGCAATGTTGAAGGATACTTTCCTCGTATTCTAGGAGCATTGTAGTTATGAGTGTTGTGAGGCGTTTCACCTCACTGCCCACCTATGACCCCTAGTAGGCATAGTTGGAAGGTTTTGTAGGTGTTACGAAACAAAACCTTAACTGGGTCACTATCCTATTTCAAACCTTTGGGAGGCTTTGTGAGAGTATCATTTAGTTTGTGTGATGGTCTCTTTCTTACATCTTCCTATCTCCTCTACGTACCCTACAAGTAGTAGTCTAGGTATAACCTTCACCTCGCAAGACCTGTCGATGGGTTTTAATAGAGAACCATATCCTCTTTATATCCCTACACAAATCTATGGAAACACTGTAGTAGGTGTTCTTGTTGACCCGACATCTCAGGTGAATAATCGAGGATATTATGCTAATTAACTCCCTACATAAAGATGGGTACAACGCACCTGTGAGCACCATCCATACGCATAACTAATTTTTTGTACCTCCCCTTGGTGGTATTGTTTTGGTAGTCCTTGTCAAACCTAAGTTTGTAAACCTACTGTTTGACATAATCCCAGGGTTTGAACTCTTCAGAGTGAAGTTGGGTATCCCCTGGTTAGTAGCTATGAATGCAGTTCCCTTGGTTGTGCATAAATGTTTGAAGTTTATTCATGAGGATTAAGTGCATATGATCCACAACACTGGCTATAAACTGTCAGTTGCATGTGGTAGTTATTCCTTAGATCATTGTTGGCTTGCACTTGTTGGTCCACTCCCGCCTAGGAAGGACCTCTTGTACCGAACATATGAGAAGTACAAGAAAGGGTGTTTAACACCTAGAGTGAGGTACCCTCCATCACCTTATCTTGTTTCGCATAGGGAATGCTTAAAATTTGATAGTGATGCAAAGCCCACTCAAGGTTCCTCTTCTTCCTCTTCCATTTCCCAACTTGACGCTTCCTCAATCCCAACTGTGACACCATCAAATTTTGCTTCACATTTGCGAGAGAACCCTATGGTGCCTGCTTGGCGAAAGCCCAAACATCCTGTGCTTGAACTTCCTGTTTTGCCCACGGAGCCTAGGCCCATTTGATAAGGTAGAAGGAAGGGTCCCCATAGAGAATCCTCTATGTCTCAGCCTTTGCAACCTCCCACCGCTCCTGCTCCTAGAGTAGTGAATGTGAAAAGGCCCGCTGTCGAGGCACTAGAGCCGACTTCCCCCGTACCTTAACCTTCACCTCCTACTCCCATTCAGGAGTCAGTCCCTTTGTTGGAGATGACTGTGATGGACACCCCTATGGCTCATTAGGAGCCTTCTTTTCCTTTGTAGCTCCTGACCTCTACCTCAAAGAATCGTAGAAACCACCTTGCGTGTGAGTGCAAGCATCGACAAAAGGCTCTTGTGGCTGAGCATACCCTATAAAGAGAAGAAGAGAAGCCCTCTCAAGGTTCCTATTCTTCCTCTTTCATTTCCCAGCCTGACGCTTCCTCCTACCTTGTTGCAACACCATCAGATTATGCTTCACATTTGTGAGAGAACCCTATGGTGCCTGCTTGGTGAAAGTCCAAGCGTCTTGCACTTGAACTTCATGTTCTGCCCACGGAGCCTAGGCCCATTCGATATGGTAGAAGGAGGGTCCTCGTGGGGAATCCTCTATGTCTTGGACTCTATGGCCTCCCACTGCTCCTACTCCTAGAGAAGTGAATGGGAAGAGGCCCGTCGCTGAGGCGCTAGAGCCAACTCCCCCCATTGTTCCTTAACCTTCACCTCCTACTCCTGTTCAAGAGTATGTCCCTCCACCGGAGATGGATATGATGGACACCCATATGGTTGAGCAGAAGCCTTCTGTTCCTTCACAACTCCCAGCCTCTAGCTCAAAGAATCGCATAAACTACCTTGCGTGTGAGCAGAAGCGCCAATGAAAGGCTCTGGTAGCTAAGTAGGCCACTTTGGAGAGAAAGGAAGTTGAGATGACCGCCCCTGCTTCACGACCTATTAGTGCATCCTCCTCTCTCCTCCCCTCTGCTTCCATTCAATCAAGTTCATTCTTTCTTGCAGCTCCTGTTGTGAGTGTGAGTTTTCTTAAACCTAAAAAAGTGTAGGTGTTTATCGATCCTTCGGTTGAGCCACCTCTGTTGATTTCCCTTTCGTACATACCGCCATTCCCTAAAATTTTGGACATGTCAAATACCTTGATGGTGTTTATCGTGGTTTCTCCTCCTCCTTTGTGCCTCTTGCCTCATCTATGGGGAGTTCACATCCCCCGACGAAGCAAAAAGAAAAGGTTGTCCCTTCTAGCAATGGGGGCGTAAGAGGAGCACACCTGCTTCGAAGGGTGGTCTCGTGCTAGCTTGTTCTATTCAAATGATAGAGAAATTTTTGGCTTCCCTTGAGTTTTTCACCACTCCTGAGTCACTCGGTGATCCTAGTGGTGAAACTCAGGTGTCATCTTCCCTATCCATTGAGGTACCACATGGAACTCCTGTAAAGTGCATGTTCAACTCTTTGGACGAGGTCCCAACCTTGTCAATGATCTTCACAAAATCACTGACCACCACTCCATAAGAGCCCAATGGAGAAGACCTTGTGAGGCCTTCTTCCTTAGCCCTTGTTGTGGGAGGGTCAGAAGCTCCTCCCCTTAATATTCCACCACTGTAGGCTCATCCGCCCTCCCCTTATAATGATCTAGATTGGGAAGCGGACGACCTCTTGGTCAATGAGTGTTAGGGGGAGGCCTCTTATTTACCTTTAGATTAGGAGAGTGTGTGTTGTGATATGTTCCCTCGTGCTTGTCTTGTGTGTTCCTAGATGACCTTTATCACCCTTGTTGGTGCTTGGATACAAGAGTGATTATGTGTCGTAAACCTTCTTCTATTTGTATCATCATTCTTCCTTTGTTATGTGTTTTGATTTTCGGAAAATTGGGGATGATGCAAAGTGTTGGGGGAATTTAGGCTTCCCTTCCATGTTGACCCAAATTTTTATTTTTACTTTGTCTTCTCATACATCTTCACATGGTCTGATATAGTAAGGGGTTAATGACAATTCATCTATATACTATTACTATACTTATATATATTTATGAGCAACTATGACCTCAAAATATCAGATTGCCCTTGTGTCTCTTGTTCATTATGTTTCTATTTCTCTTTCACTCTTTTACCCCTCTCTCTTCTTTGCTTGAGTTGTCCCTCATGTATGTGACAATGTCACTTTCACAATGTTTCAATTTTCAGAAAACACATTCGTTGTCAATGAATCTTTTCTTGAAAATTTTTGCAAGCTTTTTCAAAAATTACATTCTCAAATTGGACCCCTAACGGAACGTGTTTCCTTCATCATGGGTTCACAAAGAAAGAACTTGAGAACTTTCCTCTGAGGAGGGAGCGGCTTTTTCTTGTGGGAGAAGCCTTGACTTTCCCCTCGCGAGGGGGAATTTTCTGCTTTCTGAATTCCTTAATGAAGTGAACATCTTTTGAAATGATTCATTGATGATGAATTGATTTGAGAAAAAAACATCTCTTTAACACTTTCAAATAGTGTGTCCCTTGAGAGGATCCCTCTTCTTTTGAAGGATTCTCGAGGGATCCCTTTGAAATTCTTTCAATTTTTTGATTGTTTGTGTGACTATCTGCTTATTTTCCTGTGTGGCTACTTCTTGTTTCTGGGCATGTTTTATCTGCAAATTAACATGTTGCTTTGCAGGTGTGCCTGTGAAGCCACTTTCCAGTCCACTCTACGAAGTCCCCTTACACTGGGATTCCTTCATGAGAGAGAAATTGGGGGTTGCCTTCTTGTAGGTTTGTGGGCCTGTAAGGCGCTTACTTTACTAGGCTTCCCTCATGAGAGAGAACTTGTGGGTTTCCTTCTTGCGGGTCTGTAGGCCTTTGAGACGCTTACATCCTACGGGATTTTCCCATCGTTGGTCTGAGGGCCTTTGGTATACTCTATGCAACTTCATAGTTATGTGGGGCTATGGATTCCTTTTTGTGAAACTCCCCAAGGAGAGTACCTATGGAGTCCTTTGCCTTCCCTACACCTTCGATTTCATCAAATCGCGGTCTGCTTCCTTAATGATTCAGGTATACATTTATAACCCTTCGATCTACTTTACTGAACACTCATCAATATTCATGCTCACTAAAGTGGGGGAAAAATGTATAGGGGTGAATTTGCACTCCTTAAGCAAATTCCCCTTTCATATACCCTCACCTTAGAAAATAAAATCCGAAGGAAAAATTCCACATCACCCACCTACCTTCCATCCACTTGGCGTTTTTCCTATGTGTCAGTGAGGGAATATTTTTTAGGGACAAACGCACAACACAAACATCTGACCCTACCTGCTCCCCTCCCTCTAGGTCTCCCTTGGGGAGGAGCACCCACTAGATCTATCAACCTACACAGGGGTGTGAACCATGCATCATATGTCGACATCGTCTATGCATCCACCTAACCTTGATCATAAGCCCATGGTCATCACACCAACTGTCGAAAACCCTTGACCACCTCTTGAGTAGATCTCACGAATATAGCCCTGTAAGAATCATCATGCATGTCCTGCTGCTCACCGAACTATCGAGCCACACTGTTTGGAAAGTATCACTCTATGAGGGTCCCCATGTGGGAACCTCTTGAGTAGATCTCACGAATATAGCCTTGTAAGAATCATCATGCATGTCCTGCTGCTCACCGAACTATCGAGCCACACTGTTTGGAAACTATCACTCTATGATGGTGTGCTCCTGACCCTACATGTACTGAGTTTTTCTAGCAAAGAACAACTGCTAAACATCATTGTACCAAGCTGGAATCTATAGCCAGGGTTGCCATTTGAATACTGTCATATCATCTAGTACCCAACACCAGTATGGAAGCCCAAGTTGCCTTATGTGCTACAAAGTAATGGCATCTTTGTACCTACAAACCATGTGATCATTTAGCTCTACATCAACTATTTGTACAATCGATAAGAGCACAACAATATGCTCCCAAGCCCAAATGTGTAGCAAGGTAACCCCTGCACCAATGGCTCTACCCTCACAGTAGACAAAGTTGTGCATGTCATGATATAATGAGGCCAGCATCATTGGCCCCCATGTGAATAATGTCCTCCTATGGAGCATCCTATGCCATGCTAAGCCCCATCTTGGGTTGAAACCCCTGCTCTGTCGATCAAGAGTGACCAAACTAGAACCAATGGCTGCAATAATCAACCTAAAAGTGGGCACGTAACCTTTGTATGCCTCGAGGTCAATTTGTGAAGTAACTAGAACGATGGCCTCCATCTCCATCACCTCATGACAAGAATCATATCAAGCATCGACATCATAAATTATGAGCTCACCATGAATCAACAAGCGCAAAAATTATCATACGTCCTCTAATGTTATTGACGCCTCACCTATCAGAAGGTGGAATGACGAAGTCTCACTATGTCATCACTCACACAACGTCATCATCATAGCTAGATGTGTCTGGACGACGAGCACATATGCAACATACCATAAGTTGATCTCCCCCAAGTGCTCCAGCGCAACTCAGACAAATCACCCAGTTTGTCCAAAAATGTGGGCCTGTGTTCACAAGAAATCAACGATAGAATGACCTCCTGCACTCACAAAGTGCACGACATCAAAATTTGAAATTTTTTGACTTTGTTTGGGATTTTTTAGCTCAAAAATCAAAATAGCGTTGCTATATTTCAAATTCCAAATTGTGATGCCCGAAGGCATTTCAAATTGCAAATCGCAAATCACAAATTGCGTTGCTATAAGCATATGTGTCGCGATTTAAACTTTGGAAACCATAACCCTAATTTCCAAATCAGGAAGTGTGTCACAATTTAAAATTGGAAACCCTAATTCTAAATTGCAAACTATGTTGCCATAAACATATGCGTCACTAAAAATCATTTTAGTATGCTTATTCTCAAATGGTAGTTGCTATATAGCAACGCCGCCAAAGTTTAAATTTCAAAAAGCAATAAATGCATCAAAAAGTCAAATTTCAAACCAAGTTTTTTATCACATATTGATGGTCCTGTGCCTGGAATCCACTAATACTCTCGAACTCGATCAGAAATGTGTCGAGGGAGCTCTCGTCACACCATTTCATTAGAGGGTCAAAGCTCAAAACAAAAATAATTCTCTAAGGTGTGAATGCACAAATGAATTGAAAGTGACCCTTCTTGGATTATTTATGCTAGAAAATTAGTGTTTTTTGCCTTAATTTCACATAGGTCACAAGGTAACTTGCTCAAGAATTCACAAGTTTAGCTTATTTATGCACATCAACACATAGGTCGTGTTTTAGAATTGGTGTCGTGTTGATGTGGAACAACAAACCATTGTTTAGAATCCAAAATCCTTAAAAAAATTCAGTGCAAGAACAGTTATTCTGAAACCACCCCACATTTGTACTATTAATTGTTGAAACAAAAAAATTCTTAGGATCTTAGGATCGTCAAGATTTTGGGATTTTGTGGTCCCAAGAAGTGTTTGTCGTGGAGGGGATCTAGTGTCGCCAAATCTCTAACTATTCGCAATGTCTTAGTGTTTGGAGAAATCTGAGTGGGGACTCAACAAGTATGGCCATTTCATCCTAGGATTGTAAATGATTTTGAGTTAGTTTGATATATTGCTTGGTTTCAAAATGTTACAAAAACAAACATTCATTATCTTCCTCAAGATTTCAAACACTTTGGCTTAAGTATGGATACTTCTTGAATTAGCCTTGATATTATTGCTTTTCCTAAGGGTTTCTATCCTTAGAAATTTCTAAATATCTTGACTTATAACTCAATCCATATATTTCAGAGACAACATAGGAAATTATGGCTCCAACCTCATGATTTTCACAAAATGGACATTGAGAAAGTTATGATGTTTTTGACATAAACATTCAATTTGAAAACATAATCAAAACAAGTGTATGTGGTAAAATAAATTTACTTAAGAAAGATAAATTGATACAATTGAACTCCACATGACTATTTGGAGACTAATTTCTCTCGTTGAACAACCTAATCTTGAAGGTGCTATTATTCAACCAAAATTTGAACTCATTAATGCAGAACAAACTGATCTCATTAGTAGTTTGAGGAGCTTCACTTTTGAAACAAAAGAAACACCTACCCAGTGGAGAAATGTAGCATCAATCTTAGACAAAGAAGAGGAACAAGCTAATATTGAGGTTGGAAGGCCCACATTAACACGACCCATGTGGCAATAAATATCTTCCTTTCTTCCATAAACTTGAACTTCTCCTAAATGATCTCATGAAAAGTCAGGATCCCTAAAGAAAGGTCTATAGGTCATCATTTCAAACTTAGGCATCTGAGTCCAAAATCTCTCAAGAAACACCTTTTGGCACTTCATGAAACCAAGACTAGGTTGGTATACAACTTCTACAACATGCTCCAAGGAACAACCCAAACTTGTATTCCTTCTATTACTATCATAATCCTAGTCTTTTCCAACATTTTCTCACATAAATCATTAAAATCATCAGGAGTTGAAACCTTTAGAGGTATAGCATGTTTCTCACTACATCTGAATGATCTATCACACAATCAAAATCCATAGGGGAAGATCTACATGTCACCATTACAAACATAAGTATCATAATTCAAATTTTGGTAAGAAGTGGTCCTTAATACTTATCGCAATTGTAACCTCTCGTTAAGAAACTATTATGCTCAAGCTATGAGGAACGAACCAGGTATACATACCCACATCCATAGTCTGTAGGATTTGAAAACTTTAGAGGTCTAGCATCATTCTCACTACCTTGGTATTGGAAAACAAAGGTTCATTCTAAGTCAACATTGGGTCAAAAACTTCATTCACCCCTCCATAAAATTTCATCCTTCACTTCACCTATCTTTGCAAAAAAAATGAATACACCAACATCTTTTGACTTAAACATCAATCATCCAAAAACCCTAACTTGGCTATTTTGTATGTGAAATGAATCCTTTTCCATGCATTTAGTGGAGTTAGTTATCATATTTGAACTAGTCTATCTTGAAGGTCATGAGTCTACCCTAAAGATTTACAAGTTCATCAACATCCTTTATCCCAACATCAAAACATCAAACTCTTAAGTCAAAAGTGTTGTCCCAAAACATTTGCAAAGATCACTCTCCACATCACCCATATTTTCATCCCCCACAATAATCATTGCTCCAAAAATACTTAGAGCATCCCTTTTACCTATATTTGAGTCAACTAGAGAGTTCAAACATTACAAATCACAACACAACTCTCCTAAAGGTGACACAAAATTTATGGTAAAGACGAGATCACAACACAAAATAATCATGGAGAAAACCAAAGTCACATTTACCTCAAGTGATCCAAATCCTTTAGAATTTGATCCAAAAATTCAAGTTACCCCATCACAACAACCATCATCTCCATCGGGACCATATGAGATAGAGAACATCATGAACAATCCCTTTGAGCTTACTAGGGAGGAAATAATGGAATGTCAAGCCTTTCGAAATGTAGCTTCTATTTCCCCATCATTTGTTGCACAAAATTTGACACACAGCTTCACAAATCCACCACTAGGGCTAACTCAAACATCCACTCCTAGTCTTGCAACTAGCCTTTCCAAGGACTTTGGTCTAAATCTTCCATTTGAAAGCAACACACTTGTGGGTACCCTCGATACCAATCCCCCATCCCAAACAAACACATGGATGCCTACATTTGGTGATCCTCCTACTCCCAAAGATCCCAAACAATTACATAAACCTATTGAACTTCATTATTCCACCATGACCTCCACATATTGAGGATACCCCTCTTCATCCATACCCATGAATACCACAAGTGTGCCTACCATCACACAAAGAAGTATAGACCAAATGTATCAAAACAACAAACAAGGGAATGTCAATATTATTCCACAAAGTCAACCCTTAATGAAGATAGGGACATCTTTACCTAATCCTCCAATTGGTTCATCTACACCATTGGTTTTACAAAATGCATCCACCCCATCCATTATCAACTCATCTCAAAACAATCCCATGGTCACAATTCCCACCAACCTTGGTAATACCTTGTTTACATCTCTCGTAAAAGGGAATCCTCAAGACATGGGAGAAGGAAACCCTTTTAATCAATGGACTCAAGGTCCTAGTGTGTCATTTCCATTGTACAATCTAATGAGATCATCCTCATCTTTTCCGATAGTCCCCTTTACTATGAAAAATAAAACAGGACCCCAAACTTACATTCCTCCACATCAATCCACCATCTTACAAGGGATGTTAAGCCAAGGGAATCCTCCACCTCTCATCAGAAATCCACTACCCATTTAGAACATCAACACTCACAATCCATCTCAGATATCCCAACAGCCACCTGATAGTACATTACAAGTGCATGCCCTAGTTGTACAAAAAGCACGACAAGCTTATCAACTAGTTATCCAACAACAACAATAATAGGAAGAAGCCCAACAAGAAACATAACAACAACAAAAATGACAACAAACATCCTTAGCGGCACAACAACAACAAGTAGCCTTAGTATAGCGACAACAACAACAACAACAAGTAGTCTTAGCACAACATCAAGCCCATCAAGCAGCCTTAGTAGCACAACAAAAACAATAGGCCCAACAACAAGTCCTAGTGGTGCAACAACAATAGAAAGCTCAACAACAAGCCTTACTAGCTCAACAATATTCCCAACAACAACAACAACAACAAGGTTCCTATTATAATCCTCAAGAGAACATCATCAATACAAACACATTAGGAACATATGCATCAATACCCCAATCACCCTCTCAAAATATCACGCCACCTTACACCCCATACAACACCTTATCATATCAAAACACATTTGTCATCCCACCATATGTTCCTCGACCAAAACACAAGATGATCTAGCATTGCAATTTAAGGCGCTATCCCAAGAAGTGCAAGACCTTCGGATGGGCAAGACCAAGAAGCCCCATACACAGAATTTGTGTCCATATCCATTTGACTGGAACATAACAATGGTATTGTTCCCTCCCAATTTTGAAATCCCCAAATTCAATAAATATAAAGGGAGAGGAAGTCTTGTGGACCATGTCAAGGAGTTTAATGCCATGTGCATGGAGGTAGCTTACAATGATTCATATTTAATGCACATCTTCCCTCAATGTTTAACATGCCCTGCCATGGATTGAACTTCTCATCTGCCTCCCGATATCAAAACCTTTCAAGAAATTACCGATAAATTCATTGATCACTTCTCCTTCAATCTCAACATGGATGTCAATCTAGAAGAATTGTACACTCTCAGACAAAACAAAGGAGAATCTTTTGCCAATTTCTTGTAACATTGGAGACAAAGAGCTAGTAAGAGCAAGTGGCCTCTTCTTGATGAACAACGAGTAGGAATCATAAAAAATCTAGATCCAAATCTATCCTTCCACTTGAAGATGCAATGTATCACATCTTATGATGAGCTTTTCCCTAGAGCCCTTAACATCGAAAGAGCTCTAATCTCACAAGGAAATACTCAAGCTTATAAAGACAATCGCCCATCTACCAGTTCAAACGAAAAGCCTCGTGTCTAGGCTAAGAACAAGAAGGTCACAAATGATGGTGTGGTAGATGCTAAGGTGGTCCTAAGTTCCCCTAGGTCAAACAACACTCAAGTTTCTCACATTCAACCAACGATGCAACAAACAATGCCCCCGCAGAACAATCAAATCAATAACACTGAAATGCAAAGGCGAACCCCTAACAAGAACAACTATCCTAAATGCAACTACACACAGTTATTAGAACCTATCAAGAAAATCATGATGAAATTGATAGATTATAACCTAATAACGCTTCCCAACTTTGAAAAGTACCAAGAACCGCAAGAGAAACCATCATGGTACAATGCGAACGACCTTTGTGACTTTCACAAGATCAAAGGACACAAAATGGAAAACTACATGAGGCTCAAAAACATCATCCAAGACCTCATAGATAATGACACCATATCTGTTGAGGCACTAGCTGAGAATTAGGATCTTAAGATATACAAAAACCCTATGTGAGATCATAGCAAAGCAAACAACATTGGGAAAACTAAGGATTACACAAATGTACAACATACCTATTCCAACGTTGTAATGTCCCTTCGAGCTAGCCACTTGGGGTGTCGCATTTCCTTTCTAATTCCTGAAGGCAATCGTTGTGATACATTGACATTTAGGGAATCATTTATTTGATTACCTATTTGTGGTCTAAGTTCCAATAAATCATAAAGATAATAAAGGTAATTAATTAAATCATCTTTTATAGTGACCAAGTGAAATATTCAAAAGTCACTTATGTGTTAATTTAAAAGTGACTTAAGAAACATTTGAAAATTAATAACTTTATAAAAGTCACTTGTAATTTTGTAAAAAGATTATAATGAGAAAAGGAGCTCTTTATCGGGCATCTTGGAAATATATTGAAGAGCTCATTTTTTGAATGCACCTTTTTGAAGACATCAAGTTTCCTCACGGGAATGGCATGAGTCACTGGCTTAGGGTTTTGAGACCCTCATTTCTTCAGTTTCGGGTGTGTGAGATCGACCCTAGCTAAAAGGGAGTTTGCAGAAGATATACTACAGATATCCATGAGAAATCATTTCCAGATAGACGTCTTTCACATTGCATTTTGGAGAATCGACAAGGTAAGAGTTTGTTGATGTGTCCTCAGCCTTGATCGAGTCAATTTGAGTATTCTAGAGCTTGCATCTCAATAATAAAAAAAACCATTGCTCGTCCTGTATTCATGTAGTTGAAGATTCGTGGTAGTATTTTGAGTTGGGCATCATTCTTGTAAATATAAGGGAGCACAATCTGGACGTTTTTCTGTAGGTTTGATTTGTGTCTTGGAAGACAACCTAAGTTTGAACTAGTTGATAATAAAGTCGCAGGGACTCTAGGAAGGCTGTTGCAACTTAGTGAAGGTCAAATATTTTGTTTCCTTGAAGAACTGAACAATATATGAGGGCAGCCACTTGATATTAGGTTCCTCTCATTTTACATACATGCATATTAAGTGTTTATTGAACCTAGTGTGTAACTACTCACTTAAATAGAACTTAAGTATTATGTTTCCATTATTCAAGCAAGTAAAATTGCATCACCTTCTCAGAATGAACTCTGTTTGCAATATTAGCATATGGCAAAAGAGACATGTATTTCAAAATCTTAAGGGGGTTTGAATTTGCATCAACATTATAGCACTATCAACACTAGCATTGTAATTCTCAGAGCATTTATAAAATAAAGGAGTTGTTGGTTGGTTGCAACTTGCTTGTCAAGATACTAGGTAGTTGAACCTTTATATCTGTTGTGCAACCTGCATGTTAACTGTTCGTTAAAATGTCAAATTTGTTGTAGGTGCATATTCTTCAAGTTCATTATGTTATACACAGTGATAAATACAAAAATACCTTGCATTTGTATCTTCTTTTAGTCTTGTCATTTGAATTCCTTCTTTAAAGTCATCTTAGTCAATGTAATCGTCTTATGCAAAAAAAATACCCAAAACCATCACGCAAACAACAAGTACAAAAATTGAAAGTAAATTATTTGAAAAAACTCACGAGAGACGCAACAAAAAATTAAAGGTAGAAATCTCAAGATAGTTTACAGTGGTATCAGAGCTAGCATTCCTGCCAGCCTGTGTGTAGTTTTGGGCTATGAACGAAGACATCCCAATTATCAACCCACTTGACACCAATTATCAACCCACTTGACATCCATTATAGAAGAGTGAGAAGAGGGTTGGGACCACTTGAATTCATGGGGGATAGAGGAGAAATACCTGAGGGTAGTACCCAACACATCTTGAATGACCTAGCTAGAGGTCAACATGAAATAGCACAACAAATAGCGCAACTTGTTCAACAAATTGCGGGTGGTAGAAACAACAACAATGGAAATAATGGCAATAATGGTCAGAATGGGCATAATGGTGGACAAGATAATAATGATATAGCTCAGAGAAATGCTAGGGAAGCTAGTAGGGTGACCCCAAGGCCTCTCATGCCTCAATTCTTGGGTGGATAGCCTGCTAGAAATTACGAGCAACATGCACAAAGAGAGGGATTCATAGATTATTTGACAGAATATCAAATGTTGGGGGATGAATTCCATGCTGCCATGTCATTGGAAATTTTTTGCACTATCAAGTATAGGAATAGACCCAAAAATAACAATAGAGGATAGAAAAACTAGGATCTACAACGCAAGGTTGGGAAACTCACAATCCCTTCCTTTGACGGGTCTAGTAAATGCACATCCAGAGCGTGGGTACAAATTTGGACACTTATTTCCAGCTAAACCCCATGTTGGAGATAGAGGCTATTAAGTATGCTACACTACACTTGGATGGTGGGGCACATTAGTGGTGGTATCATGGGCTTGTCACTTTTAATCATGCCAACATCACTTCCTATTTGGAGTCCACACATAAAATTATGGATAGATTTGATCAGAGGGATCCAAAGCTTCATTTCCTTGAGTTAGCATAGCTTAAATAGAGTGGATTAGTAGATACATATATTTCAAAGTTTCAACAATTGGCAGTTATGGTGACAGATATTTCAAAGCAGAGGTTGGTTATTCTCTTTATTGAGGGTCTTTTTGAACCACTTCATGGTTGGATTAAGGATTTAAAATATGATTCCCTACAGGATGCGATCACTAGAGCTAGAGACATGGAGTTCTCCACACCAGACAACAAAACCTCTTCTAAACCCTTTGTTCCTCAAAATAACAAGGGCAAGAAGTCTTTTCAGAAGAAGGGAAACAAGGAAAGTGATCCAAATGGGGAGTATCACAAGGAATGCAAAATTAAGGGAATTTGTTACCATTGCAAGGAACGTTGGGAGCCAGGTCACCTTTTCCTAGGAAAAGGAAAGCCTCATCTTATTGAGGTTGTGTTTGAGGATGAGAGCAGTGATGACGAGCCTTCTCATGATATTGATGATAGCAATTTAGATGAGGAGCAGCCTCAGGGAGAGGGTAAGAGTGGTACCATTGCTACCTTATCAGGCACTCCTAGATTCAACTCTTTCAGAGTTAGAGGAGTTTTATAGGGACATCACATATCAATGTTGATCGATAGTGGGGCAACCCACAATTTTATTGATGCAGCCCTAGTTGAGAAACATATGCTACCCACAGAGGAATTTGAAGGATTTAATGTGATGGTGGTAGATGGTTATAAATTGAGATTCACTCGGAGGGTCCCACAGCTACCTATTACCTTGGGTAATTACATAGCCATAGATGACTTCTATGTGGTGGATTTGGGTGACACTCATGTTATACTTGGAGTTCAATGGTTACACTCATTAGGAAAATATTCTCAGAACTTTCAGACCATGGAACTTAAGTTCACGACAACAGAGGGGCAGCGAGTAGTGCTTAGAAGCATGGCTAATGGATCAGCCAAGGGTGTGTCTACTAGACACATGGAGAGAATTTCTTGACATGACGACATGGCTTGGGAAACAGAGTGTTTGATCACCACCAAGGAGTCTTTAGATTTAGGGTAGCCATATCATGTTGACATTCAGGAGCTATTGGGTAAACATGATAGGGTTTTTGGAGAGATACCTCCAGGGAGACCACCTGATCATGGTTTTGGGCATACCATTGAGTTGGAGGAGGGGGCCAAGCCAATGATCACTACCCCCTATCATCATCCTAAGAAATTCAAGGATGAGATCGAGAAAGCAATCAAATAATTGCTTGAGATGGGACACATTAGATCGAGCTCCAGCCCATTCGCTTCTTATGTGGTCTTGGTGAAGAAGAAGGATGGAACCATGTGAATGTGAATTGACTACTAGGCTCTTAATAAGAAAACCATTAAGAATAGGTACCCCATACCCAGGATAGATGAGTTGTTAGAAGAACTTCATGAGGCAGTGTATTTTTCAAAGATTGACCTCCGTTCAGGGTACCACCAGATAAGAGTCAGAGAGCAGGACATACACAAAACAACATTTTGTTGTCACTATGGGCACTATGAGTTCTTGGTCATGCCATTTGGTTTGAAAAATGCACTTGCCAAATTTTAGACTTGGATGAACCATATATTCAATAAACAGTTATGTAAATCTTTGTTGGTGTTCTTTGATGACTTTTTCATATACAACAAGACCTGGGAGGAGCATTTGAGGCATCTTGATGAGATATTGGGTATCATGGAGGAGCAGTCACTCTATGCTAAGGCTTCAAAATGTGAGTTTGGCCTTAGAGAGATATTATATTTGGGGCATGTGATCAGTACAGATGGAGTGCAAGTCCATCAGGAGAAGATATAAGTAATTCGTGATTGGCCACCACCCAGGACACTCACACAGTTGTGAGGCTTTTTTGGATTGTGCAGTTACTATAGGTGGTTTGTGAGGGGTTTTTCACAGTTGGGAGTACCATTGATAGATTTTACCAAGAAAGGGGCATTCAGTTGGTCAGAGGAGGCACAACGAGCTTTTGATAAGCTCAAGGGGGTGATGAGTAGTTGTCCAGTATTGGCGCTTCCAGATTTTACACAACCATTTATTCTTTAGTATGATGCCTCGGGTGAGGGCATAGGAACATTGTTAATGCAAAACAAACACTCCATAGCTTTTGAGAGCCGTAAGTTGAGGGGACCAGAGAAACTATACTCCATCTACGACAAGGAGATGCTCGCCATTATGCATGCTTTGGTGAAGTTCAACTAGTATTTAGTTGAGGTGAAGTTTGTGGTGAGGACTGACCACAATAGTCTTAGATACTTCTTGGAGTAGAAGGATTTGAATGAGAGAAAAAAAGTGGGTCAGAAGGATATAGGCATATGAATTTGATATAGAGTATGTAAAGGGAAAGAAGAATGTTGTGGCAGACACCCTTTCTAGGAGACCTTCAGTGTGCTCACTTTCAGAGATTTTCGTAGATTGGAAGTCCCTCTTATTGGTGGAGTACTCCAAGAATAAGTTTTCTTGTGAGTTGATGGATGGACTGATTCAGGATGACAGGTACATAGTAGTGGATGATGTGATTTACTACAAGAATAAGATCTACTTGGTGCCAGAATCTAGACTGAAGGAGAAGATATTGTAGGCTTCTCATGAAACTCCCTTAGCAGGCCATCAGGGCTATTTCAAAACTTACAGATAGGTCAAAGAGAGGTTCACATGGAAGGGCCTCAAGGATGATGTATTGAGACACGTCAGGGAGTGTGTGACTTTTTAGCAAAACAAGTTAGAGCATACACATCCAGTCAGATTGCTACAACCATTGCCTATCCCAAAGTAGAAATGGGAGAGAATTTCTATGGACTTCATCGCAGGTCTACCTAAGGTGCATGGGAGAGATAGTATCTTTGTGGTGGTGGATCGATTGATGAAGTACACTCACTTCTTTGCTATTTTGACTTAGTACAAGGCTTCACAGGTGGCTGAGTTATTTTTTAGGGAGATTTTTAGATTGCATGGGCTACCTCAGTACATAGTCAGTGACAAAGATAGTAGATTCATGAGTGCATTATGGTAGGAGTTGTTTAGGTTGGCGGGTACTGAGTTGACTCTGAGTACAAGTTATCACCCTTAGACAGATGGAAAGACATAAATTGTAAACAAATGGATTGAGGGGTACTTGCACAACTACATTGCAGGCATCAACGAGTATGGATAAAGTGGCTACACTTGGGGGAGTATTATTATAATACCACTTATCATATGTTCATTGGGATGAGTCCTTTCAGATATTTGTATGGTTATGATGGACCTTCATTTATGGAGATGGATTTTGGGGATAGCAGGGCTCCCAAATCCAAGGATTGGATTCAGGAGAGTTAGGATATCTTGAGGGCACTCAAAGATAACTTGCAAGTGGCACAAAATCAACACAAGACATATGTTGATAGACACAGGGTTGAGTGCAGTTTTAAGGTTGATGATTTGTTATACCTTTGCTTGCATCCCTACAGACAGTCTTCTCTCAAGAAGAGCGGAGCTGAGAAGCTCAAGCCCAAATTCTATGGACCATACAGGATTACGGTTTGGAGAGGTAGCATATGAGTTGGAGCTACCAGAAAGCAACAAGATTCATAATGTATTTCATGTTTTGTGCCTTAAAAAGGAACTAGGTCAGCAGGTTACTTCTTCTTCAAAGCTCCTACCATTGGATGAGGAGGGACATTTGGTCCTAGTCCCTGAGGAGATCGTAGATGTTCGAGAGAGGAGATTGAGGAACATGGTGGTTAAGGAGTATTTGGTGAGGTGGAAAGATTTACCAGTTGAGGATGCCACCTGGGAGAATGAAAAAATTCTATAGCACCCGAGCTTGCAACTACTTGAGGACAAGCAATTTCGGGAAGGGAAGATTGTAATGTCCCCTTCGAGCTAGCCACCCGAGGTGTCACATTGCCTTTCTAATTCCCAAAGGCAATCATTGTGATACATTGAAATTTAGGGAAACATTTATTTAATTACCTATTTGTGGTCTAAGGTCCAATTAATCATAAAGATAATAAAGGTAATTAATTAAATCATCTTTTATAGTGACCAAGTGAAATATTCAAAGGTCACTTATGTGTTAATTTAAAAGTGACTTAAGAAACATCTGAAGATTAATAACTTTATAAAAGTCACTTGTAATTTTTTAAAAAGATTATAGTGAGAAAAGGAGCTCTTTATCGGGCATCTTGGAAATATATTGAAGAGCTCATTTTTTAAATGCACCTTTTTGAAGACATCAAGTTTCCTCACAGGAATGGCACAAGTCACTTGCTTAGGGTTTTGAGACCCTCATTTCTTCAGTTTTGGGTGTGTGAGATCGCCCCTAGCTGAAAGGGAGTTTATAGAAGATATACTACAGATATTCATGAGAAATCATTTCCAGATAGACGTCTTTCACATTGCATTTTGGAGAAGCGATAGGGCAAGAGTTTGTTGATGTGTCCTCAGCCTTGAACGGGTCGATTTGAGTATTCTAGAGCTTGCATCTCAATAAAAAAAAAAACCATGGCCCGTCATGTATTCATGTAGCTGAAGATTCGTGGTAGTGTTTTGAGTTGGGTGTCACTCTTGTAAATATAAGGGAGCACAATCTGGATGTTTTTCTGTAGGTTCAATTTGTGTCTTGGAAGGCAGCCTAAGTTTGAACCAGCTAAGAATAAAGTCGCAGGGACTCTAAGAAGGCTGTTGCAGCTTAGTGAAGGTCAAATATTTTGTTTCCTTGAAGAACCGAACAAGATATGAGGGAAACCACTTGATATCAGGTTCCTCTCATTTTACATACATGCATTTTGGGTGTTTATTGAACCTAGTATGTAACTGTTGCCTTAAATAGCAATTAAGCATTATGTTTCCATTATTCAAGCAAGTAAAATTGCATCACCTTCTCAAACTGAACTCTGTTTACAGTATTAGCATATGGCAAAAGAGACATGTATTTCAAAATCTTTAGGGGGTCTGAATTTGCATCAACATTATAGCAATATCAACACTAGCATTGTAATTCTCAGAGCATTTATCAAATAAAGGAGTTGTTGGTTGGTTGCAACTTGCTTGTCAAGATACTAGGTAGTTGAACCTTTACATCTATTGTGCAGCCTGCATGTTAATTGTTCGTTAAAATGTCAAATTTGTTGTAGGTGCATATTCTTCAAGTTCATTCTGTTATACACAGTGATAAACACAAAAATACCTTGCATTTGTATCTTCTTTTCAGTCATGTCATTTGAATGCCCTCTTTAAAGTCATCTTAGTCAATGTAATCGGATTATGCAAACAAAATACCCAAAACCATCACACAAACAAGTACAAAAATAGAAAGTAAATTATTTGACAAAACTCACGAGAGACACAACAAAAAATTAAAGGCAAAAATCTCAAGGTACTTTACAAACCTAGTTGCTTCTTGTGATAGCATCATCACTGTCATCACCATCCAAGGAGTCCCATCTCAATCTAGGACACAACCTACTTTTCCAACATCAAATCCTAGCAAGTACAATCTGCTAGAGCAACTTAAGAAGACCCCTACATAGATATCAATCTTAGAATTATGGAGACTATCCCCTGCACATAGGGAAATCTTGTAGAAATCTTTATCAGAGTCATCAGTTCCCGAGGATATTGATATAGATCATTTTCAAGCTATGGTAGGCCATATCACTAATCACCTTCTCAGAGAAGGACCTACCATCACAACCATCTCATAACTATGCTTTACACCTTGAGGTCATCATTCATAAGAACAAGGTCAAAAGAGTCTTAGTAGATGGAGGTGCTGGTTTGAACATTTGTACCCTTCACTGATCAAAAATTTGGGCTATTTAGAGGATACTATTGAGAAGACAAAAATTACCACCATTAGGGCATATGACGACCAAGAATGGGTATCGCAAGGTATCATTGCACTACCCATCCAAGTGGTCCCCCTCATCGTAGAAACTACATGTCAAGTGTTGGAACTTGATCTTCCCTACACCATATTGCTTGGTCGACCCTAGATCCATGCTCTAAAAGTTGTAGCCTCGACTTATCATCAATGCGTGAAGTTTCCTTTTGAGGGTAGAGAGATTACTATCCATGGAGATCATGAGCCTTTTTACTACTGCAAAAATCTTGAGGCCAAGTTCTATAAAATCCCCCAAATACCCAAGAATGACGAAGGGCCTACACCTTCTACCTCATTTGTTGACCCATCATCCCTTGCATCTGCTTCTTAAACAAAGGCATCCATTGTGCAACACATACCTGATATCAAGGTAGTGATCCAGGATGATGGTTGTGGGAACTACAAGCTAATGAAGAACACCTTTGTCTTAGGAGAGCTCCCTATTTCTCCTCAATCTCATGGGAAACCCATATCTGACAGCAAAGAGCTTAAAACTATCAAAATGGTAGCTACTACCTTCACCAAGTGGTGGGATTTGAATCAAGAAGATGTCAATGAGGATGATATCTCTAAACTCCTTTATCAAGATGAACGACCTATTCCCACTTTTCCTATGGAAGATGATAACAAAGACTTGCAGCTAATGAAGGGAATGGGATATAACAAGAATGAGAAGCTAGGAAAGAATGATAATGATTTACTAGAACCCATTGTTCCTGAGAAAATACTAAAGAATCTTGACCTAGGTTGTACTACTAGCAAGGCCACCCTTATTGGTGAAGGTACTTCAACTAAACAGGTTGAGGCTTCCTCTTGGTTACATATATCATGTGATATGACCTTAGATGAATTTCCCCTTGATGTGGCTGAATTTTTTGAAAACAACTCTCTCTTCATGATATCCATTACATCCTTTGCCCCGAGCGACCAACCAAATGAAATATGCCTAGTCTACCCACAACTCATTGGCATGGACCAACAAGGACCACCAATTCTTGATTTATTTGAAAATGATGAAGCAAAATTCATGGGACTCTGTAAAAACTTACCATGGACAGATCACAAGGTAGGTTTTGACATAGAGCTAGATACAAAGGAATACTATGGGGAGACGATTGAATCCTTCAATCAAAAAATTGATGAAATGCAACTAACATGCAAATCTTTAAGTGAAAACCACACTGTGGCACTTTATGATCCTAAAACAGTAAAAAAAAGGATGCATCCAATGGTGAAAACCTCTCTTAGGAACCCAAGGATGAGGGATTTAATCTCCCCCTTAGTGAAATGCATCCTGAGAAGTCAGCAGTACTAGCAAAAAAGGCCACACTAGTTAATGTGGGTACCGAAGAAGCACTAAAGATCACTTTCTATGTTGAATCTTGTTGGATGCAGAACATAAGAACCTGGAAGCATTCCTCAAAGAGCGCAAAGCTAACTTTGCATGGTCATACATAGATATGCCAGGGCTCGATCCAGAAATAGTTCTGCATCATCTTGTAGTATATCTTGAAGCCAAGCGAATCAAGCAAAAATTAAGGTAGATGCACCCTTCTATAGCACTCTTGGTCAAACTTGAGTTACAAAAGCTTCTTGACGTTGGATTCATCTGACTGATAGATTATCCTGAGTGGGTTTCAAACCTGGTACCAGTCTCAAAACCCACTGGGGGCATTAGAATATGCATTGATTTGGGAGACTTAAACAAAGCATGCCCAAAGGATGATTTCCGTCTTCCTAAGATTGACCTTATTGTGGACTTAATAGCTGGGCATAAAATGCTATCACTCATGGATGGTTTTTTATGATACAATCAAATCATACTTTCCAAGGAAGATCAACACAAGACTGCGTTCACTTGTCCATGGAGAAACTATTGTTGGAACATGATGTCGTTTGGGCTAAAGAATGTAGGAGAAACCTATCAAAGGGAAATAACCCTCATCTTCCACAACATGATACACAAAATAGTCAAAGATTATGTGGACGATATTTTGGAAAAGTCAAAGAAAAGAAGTGAGCACATACAAGTCTTAGGACCCATCTTTGATAGACTTGAAGAATGTAAAGTAAGGCTAAATCCAAAAAAGTGTTTCTTTGGGGTTACATCAGGGAAACTTATTGGCTTTATCGTCTCACAAAGAGAATAGAAATTGATCCATCAAAGGTAAAAGTCATCCTCGACATGGAACCACCGCAAACACTAAAATAAATGAGAGGATTACAAGGAAGATTTCAGTCCATCGGGAGGGTCATAGCACAGTGTAGAGAAGGGGGATTTTCTACTCACAAGTTCTCTTCATTTAGAGAGCCTCACGGGGTGAACTTCCCTAAACTACCCCAAGGAATAGTGGCGAGAGTTCTAGAATCTGAAAGAGCAGGTCATAAATATTTTCTAGACAAACTGACAAGCTCTTGGCCAAAGGATGGTAGCATGGAATGAGGATGACAATGCAGCACACTGGAGTCCCAAAGGCATGTTGGCATCTCGTATGGACCAGAGAATGAGAATATCATAGAAAATAGCTAAATGGATAATAGCTATCTGATTGCTAAGAACTTACAGAATGTGAGAGGGTAACAAAATATAACAAAACTAAAAAGAAGTGAAATATATGATAAAGAGAATAAGAGATAGAAAGGAAATGCTCACAACCACGCAAGTGATGAAGCCTCCAACACATGAATGTATTCAATACCTACATGTGTAAGATCTAGAGAAATTTTTGGGGTTGTATAGGGGTTTTCCTTAGTCAAATCCCCATTTTGGTGCTCCCACCTCCATAGACAGCCAAAAGATAGAGAGATTGAGAAGTAAGCAAATGTGATATCATAAAATCAAACCCCGCTCAAGGAGGAGAACCCGAATCAAAAAATGTAGGTGATAAAAAAAATCCTCACTCGAGGAGGAGAACCTGTATCAAGAAGTAAAGATGCAATAGATGGGGGACATGGAATCCCAAGATGCTCGAAAGCATAAGGCAAGGGAGATAGAACTGCAAGGCTTAAGGAAGGCACATGGAGAGAGCAATACAGCTGCAAGAGCCAAGAGTGTTGCAAAGGGTGTTGTGAGGGATTTAGTGAATGTTGTAGCAAGATGTGGAGTTATGCAAGCAAAATGGAAAGAGAAAGAGGAGGAAAATGCAGGAACCAAAGCTAGAGAGAAGTTAGAATGAAGCTAGAAGGCCAAATGAGTTGAAATGATGACTTTAATTTGAGAGAAAAAAATCTTCCCATGTGGTTACAAGGTGTCCCCAGCCGTTACCACCAACAAAGTTAGTTGACAGGTGGAAAACATACATGGAAACAGTCATTTGAACATTGAAACATCGTGGGAAACTAGCGCAGCGCGCGAACATCCATGTAGCACACTAGTGTCCAGACACATCTCGCTACAAAACAAAAAGAATAGGAAAAGCGCAAGGTTTGATGTGAAGCTGACACACGAAGGTAGCTACTGAAAAGGGGTGTTGAGCATCCTAAGAGGGTAAAATAGCTGATGCAGGGGCTAAAATGAGCCTACACAAGATGCTAAGGGAGTGGACACTAAAGTGGATGCAAGAATGTATGTGAAATTGCAAGGGGTGCAATATTACGACATTACATTTTTCCCCCACTTTAGCGGGCATATGAATCTACACTAATATGCATGCTAAAGGAAATATACTAAAAATAAATAGCATCATAATGCTGAGAAGGACATTGTAGAGGAAGCAAATAACTCTTCAAACTAAAACAACATACCCCCAGGCTAAAGACCTACAAAAAAAATGAATTAGACAAGAAAGACTTGCACCAGACAACAATGTTAGAGCACAAAAAACTATAGGATTTGAGTTAGCAAAGTAAAGAGACCTTGATGTAAAAGGTTGTCTTAGTACTATGTGTCCTCCCCAAATTAAGAAATAGCACATAGAAGAATTCTAAAATAGAGAGAAGAAATGGCATATACTTGAGATGAAGAAGATGTATATCTTCGATCCAATATATACAATTGAGAAGAGAAGAGAAGAGAAGAGAAGAGAAGGCTTAAGAGAGAGCAAGAAGGAGGAATGAAAATTCCAAGATAAATGGCTCAACAGGTCCTCAGACCCAAGGAGATCTTGAACAAAGCACACCGAAGGCTCATAGACAAACGATGGACAAATCTCGCAGGATGAAAGCATCTTACAGGCCCATAGACCAACGATGGACAAATCCTGTAGGATGAAAGTGTCTTATAGGCCTGCAGACCTACAAGGAGGAAACCCCCAAGATCTCTCACATGAACGAAGGCCCGTGAAGTATGAGCCTTACAAGCCCGCAGACCTGCAAGGAGGTATCCTCCAAGATATCTCAAATGAACAAAACCCAAATGTGTAAGCACCTTATATTCCTACAAACCTACAAGGAGGCGTCCCCCAAGATCTCTCACATGGAGGAAACCCTAGAAAAAGTTCCCTACAAGCCTGCAAACCTACGGAGGACGTGTCCTTCAAGATCTCTCACATGAAGGAAACCCTGGAAAAAGTTCCCTATAGGCCTGTAGACCTACAGGGGAGTGACCCCAAAGATTTCTCGCATGGAGGAAGCTGAAAAGAAGCACCCTACAGGCCTGCAAACCTATAGGGGAGGTATCCCCAAAGATCTCTCACATGGAGGAATCCCAAAGAAGGGGACTCTCTAGAGTTGAAAAGCGGCTTCACGGGTGCACCTGCAAAGCGACATGTTTACCCACAAATAGAACATGTCTGAAAGCGATGCGTACATGCAAGTGGCCAAGCGGACAGTCACACAAACCGTCAACAAATTCGAAGGATTTCAAAGGGATCCCTCGGGAACCCTTCAAAAGAAGAGGGGTCCACTCAAGGGACATGCTATTTGAAAAGCGAGGTCTAGTCAGGCTACCCACAAGCTAGACATCATAGAATTCATTTGAGATAAAAAATTTCAAAGAGGGTCCCTTAGGAACCCTTCAGAAGAAAAAAGGGGTCCATTAGAGGGACGCTTCATTTGAAAGATAGAGAGAAGAGAGGGGCGTCCTTAAGAAGGATGCACATCTCCATAACAAGTTATTGATGCCCCCAACATACAGGGGAGGAGAACCATGCAAGATACTTAGAACATATAGGATAGAGGTAAACCTCGATATCACTTGTCATCCACAGAAGAGGTAGGTGCATCAACAAATAAATGAGTGATGGCACCTAAATTACGAAGTTGTATTTTATCTTTCAAGGCCTTGCATTCACTAGTGGAATGGCTAGGCACTCGATGGTATGCACAGAAAGAATGCTTTGATTTATCATGTTTGTGATATTTCTTACGTGTAGGAGAAGAAAGAGTAATCAATCGGGATTTTAGAAGCCACAAAAAAATATGCTCTTGCTTAGACAAAGAATGAGGAGCAGGAAGAAACCCTTTCTCTTGTGGAGAAAAGTTTGACTATTCACAAGAAGAAGACACAAAGATAGAAGACAACAGAGGAGGATCTCCATAAAGAGTGTTACAATTTTCATTCACATTACCCCATGATACAAAAGAGTAATCATCTTCGATAGTAGGTTTGGATGATGCTATTGGAAGGTCTAAGTGGATTGGATCGATGTTATATTCCCTAATGAAGGAATCTGTAAAGTCTAAATAACCCCAATCATCACCAAGACATGCATTCTTTTGAGAGGAGGAAGGAGCAGACTTAAGATTTCTTGCTTCAAAAGGATCTTCTTCAAGGACATCTATCTCAAGAGTATCCTTTATAGTAGGTATTGCTGGAGTAAATATTGACACATTGGAAGACACTAAAGGAATAAGAGTAGGCACAACTGAAGCTTGACCAAAAACTACCATTTCACATAAGTGCATAGCCTCAGGGTTAGCCCTAACTGTGACTAATTGGTTGTTACAAATGAACTTAATAGACTTATGCAAGGTAGATGGGACTGCACCCATAGCATGAATCAACTGTCTACCAAGAAGAAGGTTATATAGTCACTTTTTTGACATAACATAGACCAGGGTGGGTACAGTAATGTGTCCCAACCTTAAAGGAAAGACTATCATGCCTAGGGCTTGTCGATCGAGATTATTGAACCCACGAGTGACAACAGAAGAAGCATTAAGAGAGGATGAATCAATATTAATTTTAGGCAAAAGATCAATGCTACACACATTGAGCATCGAACCGGTGTCAAGGAGAGTACGTCTAATACCAATTTTATTAATGTTAACTATAATCATTAGAGGATTTGCTTGCCTCTATACTTTCAAAGGCAAAAGTTCCTATAGATAGAACATAATATTCGGCGAATCTGCACAAATATGAGCTATCAACGCATCAACATCTGTCAACCTAGTAGAGGCAGGAAAGAGGATCTTTTTCAAGGCTTCGTGTAGCATACCTTGGTAAACTAGAGCTAATTGAATCAAGTCCCACAGTGAGATCTTAGTCGGAGTAACTTGGAGTTGCTCGACAAGATCATAATCATCAGGTACTTTAGTTGTAGATTTAGGAGCTGGAGGAAGGATTGGTTGTTTATTCATTCTATTATCATAAGTATGGGCTGCCGCTCAGTAAGAGGAAGCCATAGAAAAATCAAGAGAGTCACTATCAAATGGAATACCATCAATAAAACAAACCCTTTTTAGGAGAAGGACTAGTTGGAGTCACATAAATGACCGATCTCGTAGGCCTTTGAGGGGCAACAGAGACATAGATTACATTTATAGACTCATCACAACTAGTAGAATTATTTGAAGACATATTCTCAACATCAATCCAAATAGGATGAAATGTGGAAGGAGATTCATCATTTTCTAATACATCATCTCTAAAAGAGAGTGCATCCAAACAAACATGAGATTCATCATTCACCAATGCAACCTCTTTAGAAGAGAGTGCATTGGAATGGAGAGGAGATTCATCATTCACAAATGCATCATCTCCAAAAGAGAGTGCATTGTAATGAATAGAAGGTAGAGTAATATTAAGAAAGGTATCAATGATTTCATCTTCTTGCAACAAAATATCCTCTGACACAAGAGGAATTTCATGAGAAGGATTAGAGATGCTGAGTGACATGGGTAAAGCCAAGTCACCATCACATGCATGAAATGGAATATCATTAACATTTTGAACAAAATTAGATACTAAAATAATAAAAGAAGATATTAAATTCATTTTGGTGACATAACTTAAGAAAAACCAAAAATCCAGATTTTTCATTTTTTTTAGTATTTTCTAGGTTCTAGTAATTTGCATTTTTGGAGGTCTTCAAAGTAGAATTTGGGGTTGAAACTTTTCATTCCTCTTGGAGATCTTTCTAATGGTGCAAACGGTTTTGAATTATGAGCACCAAGTCAAAAGTTATGACCCCACTAAGTAGGGAAAAATAAATTCCTATGTGGGAAAAAAAATTCCCTTCTTCATGTCAGGTTCACCAAAATTCCAAGAAGGGGAATTCACCACTCACTAAGTAGCTCTTCATTCAGAGAGTCACCACTCACAAGTTCTCTTCATTCAGAGAGTCTCACAGGGTGAACTACCCTAAACTACCTCAAGGAACAACGGCGAGAGTTCTAGAATCTAAAAGAGCAAGTCACAAATATTTTTTGGAAAAACTGACAAGCTCTCGGCCAAAGGACGATAGCGGGGAATGACGATGACATTGTGGCGTGCTAGTGTCCCAGAGGTGCGTTGGCATCTCGTACGGACCATAGAATGAGAATGTCACAGAAAAATAGCTAAATGACTAGTAGCTATCTGATTGCTAAGAACTTATTGAATGTGAGAGAGTAACAAAATATAATAGAATTGAAAAGAACTAAAAATAGATGATAAAGAGAATAAGAGATAGAAAGGAAATGCTCACAACCACACAAGTGATGAAGCCTCCAGCACGTGAATGTCTTCAATACCTACATCTGTAATATTTGGAGAAATTTTTGGGTCTATATAGGGGTTTGTCTCAGTCAAACCCCTGTTTTGGTATTCCCACCTCCACGGACAACCAAAAGATAGAGAGAGTGAGAAGTAAGCAAATACAATGTGATAAAAGAAAATCCCGCTCAAGGAGGAGAACCCGTATCAAAAAATGTAGGTGATAAAAGCAATCCCTGCTTGAGGAGGAGAACCTGTATCACGAAGTAAAGATGCAATAGATAGGGAACATGGAATCTAAGAATGCTCGAGAGCATAAGGCAAGGGAGATAGAATTGCAAGGCTTAAGGAAGCCACATGGAGAGAGAAATAGAGTTGTAAGAGCCAAGAGTGTTGCAAAGGGTGTTGTGATGGATTTAAAGAATGTTGTTGTAGCAAGTTGTGGAGTTGTGCAAGCAAAATGGAAAGAGCAAGAGGAGGAAAATGTAGGAGAAAAAGCTAGAGAGAATTTAGAATGAAGCTAGAAGGCCAAATGAGTTGAAAGGATGACTTAAAAAGAGAGAAAAGAAGCTTCCTAGGTGGTTACAAGGTGTCCCTAGCCATTACCATTGACAAAGTTAGTTGACAAGTGGCAAACATGCATGGAAAAAATCATTTGAACATTGAAACGTCATAGGACACTAACGTGGCACACGAACGTCCATGTGACATGCTAGTGTCCTGACACATCCCGCTACAAAATGACAAGAACGGGAAAAGTGCAAGGTTTGATGCGAAGCTAACAAGCGAAGGTAGCTACTGAAAAGGGGTGTTGAGCATCCTGAGAGGGTAAAATGGTTGATGCAAGGGCTAAAATGAGCCTACACAAGATGCTAAGGGAGTGGACACTAAACATTACAAGGGGTGAAATTTTATGACATTACACACAACTATCAGATAAAATCCACCCCTTTTCACATCTTCTCCATAAAGGAATAACTTACAAGTGGGATGAGAAGTGTGATAAGCCTTTCTAGAAAATAAAAGATTATCTTCTAACACCTCTAATGTTCATGCCACCAATATTGAACAAACCACTAATCCTATATATCTTAGCAACATCAATATCATTATGAGCTCTATTGGCACAACATGATAAAAAAATAAAGGAAAGAGTTATGTACTACATTAGTAGAAATTTGGTGGGATATTAAATGAACTATTCACCCATTGAGAAAGCATGCCTAGCAGTAGTTTTTTATTCACAAAAGTTCAAACATTACATGTTGTCCCATCAAATCAAGCTCATTGCAAAGATCAACCCACTCAAATACCTGTTATCCAAAGCAACTCTCATAGGGAAAATGGCCAAATGGGTGATGATCTTAACAAATTTTGACATAGAATATGTAGAGCACAAGGAAATAAAAGGACAAGTGATCGCAAACCAACTAGCAGAAGCACCTATCTATATTAAAAACCCTCTGATATCTGAGTTCCTTGATGAATCAATATTCCTTATCAATCTCACAGCTTAGTGGAAGATGTACTTGGATGGATCGTTCACCCAACATGGATCAGGAGTAGGTATTCTTTTCATCACCCCTCAAGGTGATTGCATTCCAAACTCATATCGGCTATTGTTCCCTTATACTAACAACATTGTTGAGTGTGAAGCCCTAATCATAAGTCTAAGGATAGTCATTCAATGGCAGATACAAGAGATGAAAGTCTATGGAGACTCATAGTTGGTTATCAACCAAGTCAATGACGACTATCAAACTAAGGATGATAAGCTCACTCCTTACAAAAAGATGGTGGAAAGTCTCAAGGAATTTTTTATAGACATAACTTTTGAGTAGATTCCCCACATGAATAACAAAGCAGTAGATGCCATGGAAACAATCAAATCACTGCTAGACATGTCGAACAACATCCTCCAATGTGAATTCTTGGTAGAACAACTTCTCGTACCAACTTTCAAGACCCTTGAATCAGAATTTTCGTGTGTCATTGTTGGTCCTAGATCCCCATGGTATCATGAGATATTTATCTACCTTAGCAGAGGAACACTCCCATTCGATATCACCTCAAACCTTAAAAAGAAATTTGTTAAGAAGGCATCCCGATTTGTGATCCTAGGTGGTACCCTTTACCACCAAAGCATCAAAGGGACATTGCTACGATGTCTTAACCAAGAGGAATCCTTAACCGCTTTAATAGAAGTTCATGATGGCATATGCGGTTCCCATTCTAGCGGTATGACTTTAGCTAAGAAACTATTGAGGATAGGGTACTATTGGCCAACCATGGAAAGGGAAGCTCATCAGTACATGCAGAAGTGTGTCCAGTGTCAGCAACATGGAGATTTGATCCATGCCCCAGCTTAGGAATTACAACCAATGATCACACCTTGGCCTTTCTCGCAGTGGGGACTTGACCTCATAGGAAAAATCACTCCAACCTCATCCAATGGCCACAAGTTTATCATAACCACCACTGAGTACTTTACCAAGTGGGTCGAAGCCATTCCTATGACTTACATAATGGGGAAGAAAATTTCTAAGTTTATCCTGAATTACTTCATTTGTTGCTATGGTATTCCTCAAACCCTAATCTTAGAAAATGGAACACCCTTTAAAAATCAAGATGTGAAAGAGCTATGCCAAAGATTCAACATCCAACACTAATTTTTTACCTCGTATTATCCCAAAGGCAACAGTCAAGCCAAGGCTACAAACAAGACCATTCTAAAAATCCTGATGAAAACGGTCAATGAAGCTAGCCATGATTGACATTTGCAACTAAATCCCACTCTCTAGGCTTATTGAACTAGTATCTACACACTAACAAGTGCAACCCCTTTCTCCCTAGTCTATGGATCATAAGCTATCCTTCCTAGTGAGGTTGAGCTCCCATCATTGCAAATGCCACTGCAAAACCTAATTACCGATGAAGAATATAGAGTAACACAACTAAATGAGATTGAATTTCTGGACGAGCATCATCTTGACACCCTTAATCATCTACAAGTATATCAAAACTGACTGAAATGGAGTTATAACAAGAAGATAAAATGTCGGTCTTTCCAAGTAGGGGATCTTGTCCTAAAGTAGAATCAAAAGAATCTTCCAGATCAGGACAACAAAGGAAAGTTTCAGCCTAACTAGTTGGGTCCCTTCGTCATCACAATAAGTTATGGATCAAGAGCATACCAACTGCCAACGCCTAAAGGTGAACCCTTGCGGGAATAAACTAACAACTTGCATCTTAAAATGTTTTATGCCTCATCTTGAAGGGTGTAAAATCTAAAAATACAAAAAAAAAGAAAGAAAAAAGATCAAAATCCAATAAAATAAGAAAAAAGATTGAAAACAGTAAAGAAAAAAATTGTCCTCTAGTGAAAAACACTTTGGTGACGCTTTGGGAAAGTACCTTGGTAAAAACCTGACAAACAGGTACCTTGCATAAATAAATCACCTCCATCTATTCTTCGGCTCTTTATCCTATCATTCTTTACATCACCCTCCATCCATCACCTGTTCGCGTCCTTATCATAGCTTGATGTTGTGAAGTATTGCAATCCCTTTAGTACTACTTGGCATATTCCAAAGGTCAGTTCGCCCTACCTATATCGAGGTAGTCTAGTGCATGTCAGGCTAGGGGAAATTTGCTATGGATCATATTGGGTTCTTGTATATCTTAAGGTTATCAGAAAACACCAAAAACATTTACAAAATCTTGTACAACTAAAATCTAAAAACATTAAGAAAATTGTAAAGGAAAAATTCAAAACATCCAAATCACATATCAAAAACCCTAAAAAGTTCGAACATCAAAAATCTAAAAAATAGTACCATGGTCGAACTACGTCATCTCTAAGCTTGAACATAGGCAAGGTCATCATTGATGTGCCCCCGAGACACCCTAGGCTAGTCCTTTAGGAGTTCGTCATAATAAATTGGCATTTTATCAATTGTTCATATCTCGTTGTTAATAAGGTCAATTCAGTCGAACTATGTGGTATCTGCATGTATAACGTAGGCAAGGCTTATCTTTGATCAACCCCTGAGGCCCCTAGGATAGGTCTTTAGGTTAGGTTCTTGGTCAAAACTAAGAAAATCCCAAAAATATTCAAATAACTTAGAAAACTCCTAAACATTCAAATATTGAAAAAACTCAAAAACATTTAAAAATTGTAAACACAAAAACATCATAAAACATTCAAAAAACCCTAAACAACCTCATATAATTCAAAAAGAAAAAAAAATCACATAAACTTTAAAAAATAGCCTCAAAACATTTTTAAAATTCCAAAAACATTAAAATATTCTAAAAAATCCAAAACCACCCATCCCATTTTGCTTTCACTTGCAATAAACATCCTCCCATAATAAATTGATCTTCACCTTCAAACTTTGGCAAAACAAATAGAAAGCAAGTATAGCGAGTCGTAAAGTGAAAATGTAAGTGTCAAAATCTAAAGTCCAAATCATAGGTAAACATATTCTGAGAAGTTTTATCAACGACTTATCAATAGCATCATCATCCTAACATCCAACCATCTGATCAGCATTTCCTAGGATGTATCCTTCCTATGATGGACATTAGTACTAGAAATCATCTTAGCTAAATTAAAACTGGCAAGAGATATAGATAACACTGACTATTTTGTCTTTGATCTTTTCTTATGATTTATCTTAATGACCCATTCTGAGGACCTCTTGATGATGTCTATCTAAAATGATATAGAGAGAAAGGAATGGGGCATCAATCATTATCTTTCATTTGTTGTGCTTGTGGATACTCTTGTAAAATAATCTTGGCGCATACTTGATTAGTTGTGTGTAGGAAGGTTGTTTGGAGTATGTTGTTGACTATTGCGTATGCTTTGGTCCAACATATCTTAGGCTTCTAACTTACATTCCAACGAGGTTTTCATATGTTAAGATGTGAGCAGGACCTATCCTATTTGTTTGTCGATTCAAAGTCCATTACACTAGATACAACGTCGACCTAGTTATTAATACCTTGATGCATCACATCTATGTTATATCAAACAATAAGGAATGACGGAAAATCCCAATCCCAAGAGTTGAGAAAATCATCATCCTGCATTCATCCTCATCATGCATTTCTCATCACCATTTCTAATAAAGTCTCGATGGATCATAGACTTGTTAGATTCTTTGAATCAATCAAAGGTCAATCATCTTATTTCTTCTATCTTCTTTGTACGCCAACCTAGTATCATGAAAATCAACAAAAACATCATCAATGCATCCATCCTGCATCCACAAATCATTAGCATACATGCATCTCATAATCATTACATATCACATCATCCATCCTACATTATCATTTAAGTTATGATGAATAATATAGATTTGTTATTCTAAGCATCTTAAATCGTTGCATCACATATCATTAACATACATTGCATATCCTTAACATCAGCATAAACATCTGCATTTTCCATCCATGCATCCACATGCATACATGATCATCTCATACAACTGCATAGAAAACACAAAAAAGAGAAGTGCATCCATAACATTTGCATACATAATCATAGCATAACATCTGCATATCATATCATCTCATATCATCGCATATCATATAAGCATAAGTGCATCCATACATGATAACATATAAGCATATCACATCTCATATCAAATGCATCCATACATGTAAGCATGAAATAAGGTGAACACATCATATCAAATCTGTATCTATATCAAAAAATGAATGTCATGGTATAATATTTGGATTAGTGTATGTACATCGATCATAAATACAATATCCAAAAGGCTATCAAAAAGGATTCCATGAATGTATATCTATATCAAAGAATGGGGCAACAAAATAAAAAAGTGTCTATACACTCGAGCTATCCCTAATAGTTGCTCCCCTCTCTGGTTGATTCTCAGCCTTGGGTCGTGCATCACTCTGTTGTGAATAGTCAGGTTGTCTAAGTGGCACTAGCACATCTCTATGGTAATGCATCCTATAATAGGCTACCTCAATCATAGCCTCTTTGTATAATCTTGTGGATACGGTCCTGCCCTATGTGGCCACTGTCATCATCTCCAGCTGTTGGTAGCAACCAATCTCCTGATCTCTCTCAGTAGTCACAGCCTGTACCTGTTGTCTCACGTGATCCCTCTCTGCTGTGATGGCCACAACCTATTGTCTGGCCTGGTCCTACTCAGCAGTGATCACCAAAATTTGTACCTCCTGTTATAGCTGCTGAATTTGAATATCTCTGGGATGTGGTGGTGGTGGTTGTACAAGCTGCTACTGTACGGGTTGTTGTTGCACTGTTTGCTACTAAACAGGAGGCTACTGAGGATGCTATTGTCCCACTGGTGGAACCCCTATAATTTATCCATCCTGGCCACCTTGGCCACTCTATCCTCTACCCCTGCTTGCTCCCCTCCCTCTAGGTCTCCCTCAAGGAGGAGCACCTGCTGGATCTATCAACCTACACAGGGGTGTGAAACATACATCATATGTCGGCGTTGTCTATGTATCCACCTGACCCTGATCATAAGTCCATAGTCATGCCACTAATTTTCGGAAACCCTTGACTACCTCAGAGGTTGGAATAGTGGGTCCCCATGTGGGAACCTCTTGAGTAGATCTCATGAATATAGCCCTGTAAGCATCATCAAGCCTATCTTGTTGCTCATCAAACTATTGAGCCATTCTATCTGGCATATATCACTATATGATGGTGTGCTCCCAACCCTACATGTATTAGGTCTATCTAGCAAAGAACAACTATTGAACATCGTCGTGCCATGTTGGCATCTATAGCTAGGGTTTCCATCTAAATAATGTCATATCATCTAGTACCTGATGCTAGTATGGAAGCCCAAGCTACCCTGTGTGTTGCAGAGTAATGGCACATTTGTACCACCAAACCATAGGATCATCTAGCAAGATGTTGGCCATCTATATAATTGTTCGGAGCACAACAATATGCTCCCAAGCCCAAATGTGTAGCAAGGTAACCCCTACACCAATGGCTCTGTAGTCATAGTAGACAAAGTCATGCATGCCATAATATAATGAGGCCAACATCATTGTCCCCCATGCAAATAATGTCCTCCTATGGAGCATCTTATGCCATGCTAAGCCCCATCCTGGGCTGAAACCCCTTCTCTGTTGGTCAGGAGTGACCAAACCAGAAATGATGGCTGCAATAATCAACCTAAAAGTGGGCACGTGACCTTTGTATGCCTCGAGGTCAATCTAGAAAGTAACTAGAGCAATGGCCTCCATCTCCATCACCTCATGACAAGCATCATATTTGGCATCGACATCGTCAATCACTTGCTCGCCATGAATCGACAAGCGTAGAATCTTCCACACATCCTCTAATGTGACTATCTCCTCACTTGTCGAAAAGTGGAATGACGAAGTCTCACTATGCCAATGCTTGCATAGCGTAGTCATCATAGCTAGATGTTTCTAGACGACAGTGCGTATGCAACGTACCATAAACCGATCCCCCCTTTGAAGTGCTTTTGGTGCAACTCGGACAAATCAACAAGTCTCTCCAAAACTGTGGGCTTATGCTCACAAGAAATCAATAGTGGAATGACCTCCTGCACTCACAAAGTGCATGACATCAAAATTTGAAAAAATTTGAATCAGTTTGAGATTTTTTAGCTCAAAAATCATAATAGCGTCGCTATATTTCAAATTCCAAATTGCAACGCCTGAAGGCATTTCAAATTGTAAATCACAAATCACGTCACTATAAGCATATGCATCGTGATTTAAACTTTAGAAACCCTAACTTTAATTTCCAAACTGGGAAGTGTGTTGCAATTTAAAATTGGAAACCCTAATTCTAAATTGTGAACTACGTCGCCATAAACATATGCATCATTAAAAATCATTTTAGCATCATCGATTCTCAAATGGGTGTCGCTATATAGTGACGCCACCAAGGTTTAAATTTCAAAAAGCGATAAATGCATCAAAAAGTCAAATTTCAAATTAGGTTTTTGATCACATACAAGTGGTCCTACTCCTGGAAGCTGCCAATACTCTCGAACTCGATCAAAAATGTGTCGGGGGAGCTCTCGTTGTGTCATTTCGTCAAAGGGTTAGAGCTCAAAACAACAAGAATTCTCTAAGGTGTGAATGCACAAATGAATTGAAAGTGACCCTTCTTGGCTTATTTATGCAAAAAAATTAGGGTTTTTTGCCCTAATTTCATATTCAAGCTAGGGTTTATCATCATTTTCACCAATTTTCCCAATCGGAAGCTTATTTTGCGTCATTTTTGTGTTTTTTGACATATTTCTTGCATCCCGGAGCCATTCTCGACCACTTGGAGCAACTTTTCACCTTTATCAAGAAATCAACCCAAAATTCAAATTTTCCACTTGATTTCTTGAAGGGGCAGGGAATTAGCTTAATCCTTCAGCAATGGGGCATCTAAAAAAATTTTAAATTTTTTTTTTTTGATTTGAGCAGTTTTTAATCCGAAGAGTATTAGTCTTTGAACCAAAGTAGTAGGTACCTCGCTTCAAAGAGGGGCAAAATGTAGACACTGAAAAATGTCCTGATTGATATCATACACTAAAATCAGGTATACTAACATCATTTCCTCTTGAAACCCATCCTCTTTTCACTTAATTAATTAAATTAGCCTAGCTATTTAATTAATTACATCATTTTCATCTATTAACCTAATTCATCAAATTAGGTTAATTCACCCCCTTTTTATGCTAACATTCCATCTCATTAAATTAAATAAGTCAAACTATTTAATTTAATTCTCTAAGTCATCTTATTTAATTAAATAACCCTAAGTTATTTAATTAAATATCATTTCACTTTTCCCCATTCATTAAATCATGTAATTTAATAAATATCACTTTATTCCTCTTAATTCCCCTAATTGTATGATTAAACCTTGTTTAATTAACAATTATCTAATTAATCAAATTCCTCCCACTTGCAAAGGAATATTCCTCCTTTGCACCATTTTAATTTAGTTTTAATTAACTAAATAACCTTTTCCCTCACCCATCAAAATATTCAAAAGACTGTTCTCTCTCCTCCAATCATTTGAAAAAGGGATATTCTCACTTGGCTTCTTGAGCAAGCTAAACTTGTGAATTCTTGAGCAAGTTACCTTATGACCTATGTGTGCAGGTCAAAAGTTTCTTTGTTTGGAACAAATGAGAACCCTTGATTGAATCTCATCTTGCATTTTCACTCGTTGATGAGAATCCATGATCCATGCCTCTAATTTCCTCCATCCTTGACTATTGATTGATCTTTTTTATCTCAATACTCCATTTCTCATTTGCTTTCCTATAAATAGAACACTATTTGGAGAAAAATCATCCTTCAATTGCAAACTTATGCTATTGAATTCACTCACACTCATACTCATACTTTACTCACATTTAGCATATTTTAGTTT
This sequence comes from Sequoia sempervirens, assembly GCA_007258455.2. Classification (NCBI taxonomy): domain Eukaryota; kingdom Viridiplantae; phylum Streptophyta; class Pinopsida; order Cupressales; family Cupressaceae; genus Sequoia; species Sequoia sempervirens. The sequence goes on along the minus strand of VDFB02058242.1, from coordinate 426,835,005 downwards.
GTTTTTAGCTGCATATTAGCTTTAAGCTTCCATTAATGGCTTCCATGCATCCATCTTAACTTATTTATAAATTAGAGTTTTGAATCTTTTAGCTTAGAATTAGCTTAGATTAGCTTAGCTTTTGCATATTTAGATCAATTTTAGCATAAAATCATGTTAATTTAGGTTGCATCATGTTCAATATAGCATAAATCATGCTTTCATCCATTTATCACAATAGTTTCATTAATTCTTTTCAATAGAATCGATTGAAACAAGATCATTGATCATGGGATTGGGAAAGGGTCATTGTTCCACATCAACACGACACTAGTTCCAAAACAGGATAAGTTTCAAATGGGGGAGAATAGACATTTCAATGTTTTTATATTTAGAATGCTTCATTTCAATAAATGTTTAGTTTATCTTTAATTTGAATGATCTTGTTTAAAGATTGAGTATTTGTGGCTATGTTATGCTTCAATTCATCATGGATCAAGCATGATCAACCCATACTAGTATCCTTGTTCGATAATAATAAGTCCCCTCTAGGTGGTAAGGGTCCAACTAGAGCAAGCTAAAAATGATCAAGGGAGAAGCCCCCACATGATACAAGTGGTTTGTATCTAGTGTCCTGGATAGTGTACACTATGCCCTCATGAGGAAACTTTAGACATTTGTGGATAACAGAGGTAACTACGTTCATAGAGACTGGCCATGAAATACCTTGTCTAACTCTAAGAGGTCATACTCTAATATCACGAAAAATGGGACTTCCAGAGTTTTAGGTCCAACTAAGACCGACAAACAAATAGAACCAATTGATGGAAAAAAAAGACCATTATGGGTATGGAGCATGGTTTTCAACTCCTCATATTTCTCCTTGTGTAAATTATTTATGAAAAGAGTCTCCTCCATGATAATATTGACCCAAATCGTAGGGTCAACCATAATGCTAGTTACGACATTATCATTGACATGAGCGGTATATACAATATAGAGGGCTATTTATTGAGAGGTAGGTCATGTGGTGTGAATATTATATCAGGTGTTTTATCCTTGTGGCTTGAAGGAAGAACATGAGTAAATAAAACCATGTTCACATACTTAGATGGGCTGGGGTCAACAAATGAAGAAGAGGGTGTTACGAGATTAGTAGAATAGGATGGAAAGGGATCTGTGTAAATATGACTCTAACTATTAGGTTTATCTACAAATTTATTTGAATATTTATTTTTACCATCAAGTCAGATGGCACCATTGTCAATGTGGTCTTGTATAACATGTTGAAGACATATGCATCACTCGGTATCATGACCTAATACTTGATGGTATTGCCAAAAATTTTGTGCATCATACCATTGAGGATAGGGCTCAAAGAGCAATATGATCTTTGGAAGAGAAATTACATCTGTTAACAATCTTTGCAAGACATTTTTATAAGATTCAGACAATTTTATAAAAATTCTATTTTGACCTACAAAGCTCTTGTCTGTAGGAATAGACACTGTGTTCATTACCACTTTATTTTTCTTGACTCTCCAAAGACAAACAACTAACCAACCATCTGGATAGGAGGACAATGAGGAATCCCCATACTGAGCAACCACCTACTGATACTCACATAGCACATCACACACATGAGAAAAAGAGAGATATTTCATTAGAAGGAATTTATCTCGCAATTTTCACAGCATGTTCTCAACAAACACACATTGTATAATAGAATCTGGGAGGGCATGGGAGATTTGAGAGAAGAGAGCTTGGTAATAGGCAATAAAATTAGTTACTTTTTTGTGTGTACCTTGCTTGTATTAGACAAGATTGATAAAGGCAACCTTGGGTCCGATGTTTGCCTAGAATTACTATAAGGGATGATTTACTAATTGTCAAAAGAGAAAATAGAATTATTAGGGATCAAGCAATACCATTCCAAAGCAACACCCTTGAGAGAACACGAAAATATTTTTGCCAGCAGAGCATCATGGTGGAAGAAATCGGTACACATGGCATTAAAAAATGAGACATGCGTCTGTCAATCTCTACCGCTATACTTTTTAAATTTAGGAATCTCCATCCCTTGAGGGATGGGGGTATTTAGGATAGAAAAATACAAAGGGCTATGGTGACAATATGGTTGGAACATGAGTTGAGAAGCAGAACTAGTCAAATTCTCCAATTGAGATTGCATCCGCCCCATGTTCTATAATAGAGCATTGAGGGAGGGATTTGTCAATGGGGTATGACTAGTTGCAACACCAGAGGTGGAGGTGTTCCAAGCTCCAAATGTAGAAACTTTAAAATTCAAGGGAATTGGTTCACTCTAATTGTAGGAATTTCCTCAAATGCAGTGTTAGCATTATTAGCAATAGTATTGACAGAGGGACCCATGCCGACCATGTGAATAGAAAATCTTGGCATCAGAACATTCAACTGGTCACCAATGGTTTTAAAATGAATATCTTGGGGGTTACCCAGGATAAAAGTGCATGATAGGACATGGGTCTCCACAATATTTGTAATTCCTCAAAGCAACTCCAAACCTCTATGATTATAAAAATGTAAATTCCTCATATCATTAAGGAGAGGAGCAGCCTCTAAATAAGAATTTTATATTTCTAAAAAGTCTTCAAACTCTCCAAGTCTTACTTCCAAAGAGTGAATATGATCAATGGGAACCATAAGAGAAGATTCTTCAGCTAAGGGAGAGGAAGAGTTAGAAGGAGAGGTTGGTGGGGTATGTGTTTCAATTTTAACACGAGGAGGGGAGAATCTATAGCAAGTCCTGTAGAGAACTCAAAATCCAAACCTTGACAGGGATGACTAAACCTTCTAGACCCCATATCAATATGCCAATAACTCCTTCTGACTGCATGCCTGGAGGTAGTGGATTGGTTTGTGAAGCTCATAAAAATGTCACAACACTCTATCCAATATATGTCCCGACAAGAGAGAAGAAATTTTTTGACAAAAAGATAAAGGGAAGAAAAAGGTTCACGTCGGGTTCACCAAAATGTAGAGGAGATCTGATACTCTCGATTCTATAAGATAAAGAAGATTCTACAGGGAGAAAATGGTCCTCAACTCCCTCAAAGGCTAAGCTCATATGACAAAGGACAACAAAGAGGGGTTTTTAAAATATTTAATGTTTTCAGAAATCTTTTGGAAAAGGGACTTCAAGGACAAAAAGAGTAGACTTTTGAGGTCTCAAGAGCAAGTTGGCTAGCTCTTGACCAAGGATGATGGTGTGGCGCATAGACATCCCCGTGGTGCACTATGGTCTCAGACGATTTGGAAGCAAAAATTGTAGACAAAAACATAAAGAGTCTATTGTCTATTCGGGAACCAAAATCTTAATGTTTTACTAAACTAACAGATTTTACTAAAATAATAGAAATGACAACAAGAATAATACTAACATGTAACGATTTAAAGTAACAAAATCAAATATCGAGAAAGAAGAGAGGAACAGACTCACAAGAGGTCTAGCGCTATGCAACCTCTTGTAATGCTCCAAACAAACAATATGCACACATAGAGACAATGAAAAATGTTGGGGCTTTTTAGGGTTTACCTTAGTCAAACCCCCGTTTTAGTGTTTCCACCTACATAGATAGCCAAGAAGAAAAATGGAGAAAGAAATAGACAGTAGACAAGATAGATTGAAAAGATAAAGAAGATAGACACATTATAATAACAATACGCTACTAAAAAAGATGATAATGCAAGAAAAAGAGAGGGTTTACCCTCCCTTTAGCAAGCCTGTAATTCTGAAGGAGAGTATGAAAGTCTAAACAAGATGAGAGAGTCAAGATGTCGGTGTAGGAGCCAAGAACTTTCAAGAGAGCTTGAGAAAAATGGTGTAGAAGTGTAGAATGAGAGCTTGAAAGTTAGAATGCAAGAATGAGAATAATAGAATGAAAGATCGATTGAGAGAGTGAAAGAATGGGAGGAATGGAAAAAATTTATGCAAGAGGGTTGTTTTCATGCACGTCTGTGACCACAGAGGTGTTACATTTCATAGGTAGGCAGAAGTGTAATGTCCCAATGGGGCCACAAACTCGGTAATCTTGTCAGGACGTTTGCACGACACACAGACATTTGTGCATTGCGGAAGCATCCCTGACAAAAAATCACTTAGACCGAAAAAAAGGGGTTAAGGAAAAATTTGAAGGCAAGGAAAACAAGAATTTGCATTATCGTCTTTATTAAGATAAAGGGAGGATTATGTAGTGTGAAATTTCCTAAGGTGCAATTTTATGACACTACAACTTCATATAGGTTTTCTTGTATTAAATCCATGTAATCCTTTAATTTTACATAGAATCTTAAAATAGTAATTAGATAATAAAAAAATTCCTAAGAATAGAAACATTGTGTTATTCCTTCTTAGTTAGATTATAATTTATTATTTATTTTTTATTTATTAGGGTATAGTAAAATTTATTCCTTAATTTAGAGATAGATCTAGATATACTTCTACAATTGTCCTAAGAAGCCCTTAATAACAACATATGGCATTTAACAATGACATTTAAATAAATCCAACAAGTTAAAAAAAGGCGAACTCAAACAATCAACAAGCAAAAGCAAAATGACACACTAAGACTTTCCTCTCAAAATTCTTGCTCTTCCATCACTCAAGCTTCTCACACCCAATGTGTCTTGGAACCAATAATAATTTATTGATGCAATATTAAGTGAAATCCAAGAAAATCAACCCATACAAAAAAATTCCTAACCAAGAGAAAACTCAAGAACAAATAGAGATTGTTAAGAAAATCCAAGAATCCAATGATAGAAGGTACATAAGAGAAGATTCCCGGGGTAAGGGAACTCACTCTCTTACAAAAAATTCATCAAATTTATTGAGATTAGAAACATAATGATAATACTTTGAAGGTTTACAAGAGAACACTCTAACACCATAATGATTCCAATTGAAATAAATATCATAGTTTGTTACTAGGTACTCTTTTCTTGTGAGGTGAGTGAACAAATAGGAATAACCCCCACTCCATATGATCATACCATTGTGATCCATGAGATTATCCTTCCACATGAAGAGAGTAATCCATAAGTTTATCCATTGATTTACTAGATATTTTTAAAAGAGCGCGAGTAATTAAGTATACACCATCAATGAGGGTGCAACGCATGTGCCATTGTAAGTCCACCTTATTCACTTTTGTGGTGAGTCAATTTGGAGTATCATAGAAATAAAATTTTAATTTGTAGGAGTGCATGTTAGTTATTTTTATTGAGCCCATTTTATGTAAAAAAAATCATGAATTTTTATGGTGACAATGTGAATAATGCCCAAACTAAAAATTTCATGAATATTGTGAATTTGCTAGTCCCCCTCTTAATTCATGACCATTCAATTGATGCGAAAGCATGTGAGGAACATGATATTCATGGGATTACACAAGAGGTTTATGAAGAAATGATAAATAGCAAACATGTATCTAGATCCAATTGCAATAAAATTTAGGGAGATACTTTTACCAACCTACATCTTCTCATGATTTTTATTTTGATTATGGTGGATTGAATACAAAAATGTACATTTGGTTAAAGCATGATAACAATGAACCACCTGAATTGATTATCCTACATGATAGGAACACAAAATGTGAGTCTAAAACATGTAAATTTATCATTTCTAAATTCAACCTCCATACCCACACAATCCAATTAATTCTACAATGCTTAAAAGAAGTAAAGCATAAACAAGATCTAGAAATTAATTTTCTTGAGTCTTATAACGTATATTGTACAAGTAGTTATATATTTTTCTACATAGTTTTTGTTTATTTCCTTTATTTTTTACTTTATTTTGTGTCTAATTTTGCTTGGTTTCCCTAGCCCTACGTTTTCTTTGTGTTGTTAAGTTGCCTTATGACACTTTCAAGATAGTGTTGCAAAATTCTATTAATCCGTCTTTATAATTCTTAGAGAGAATTTAAACATAATAAAACCATTTCCCAACATTTTTAGACTTTTTAAAATCATTTTGGAGTTGTCAGGTATGAATGACAATTCTTTTAATTAGAAAAATTTATCATACAGTATTTTCTAGTTTACTAGGGTGATCTATTCTACTTTTAGGTAATCAAGTTTTCATTTTCTAATTGATTTTCTTTCATGTCAATGGTGGTCCCCAACCCAAATAATTATTTATTGAGCTAAAAAATAACTATTAAAAATTAAAAATAAAAGAAAACCAAAAGAAAATAAGTAAAAAAATTGAAAATAAAAAGGAAAAAAATATGAAAAATCAATTTCTTTGGGTGATTTAGGCATATCTACTAGGGTTATAGATGCCTGGCTAGTAGTAGACCCACACCTCAAGTGGGACTAAAGATAACTTCACTAGGGATATAGATGTTTGGATGGCAACCAAGTAATGTCTAGGCATGTGTTATAATTGATTATTTTTATCTATTTGATTATGTATTCCATAATATTGACTCTATAAGCTTAAAAAACAGTAAATGAACTAGCACATATGCTCTAACTAACATAAACTAGTGCCTACTTTTTTCATGTCTAAATTAATTCAAATTTGAGAAGCATTACACGTGTCATGATTTTAATTTATTTATTTATTCTCTTTGGCCATATATTTTGGATTCTAAACATTTTATAATATTCCTTCCCGAGATTCACCATTTATTGCAACTTGTGCAACACCCACAATTTTATCTCAAACAGATTCCCTCCCCTTTTGACAACTTGTTGCATTTGTTTGGGCTTTGTGGATGTGACTTAGATTATTTAGGTTTGCATTCATGAGTCACAAAAATAACCAATCAAAGATATATTTCTTAAGTCATGAATTTTCTAATGCTATTTTATTGGGCCATGTTTTGAATTTCTTGGGGGTCATGATTTATTTTATTTATGCCTTCATCTAGTTTCACATTTTTCATGTACTCTCCATTTATTATATTTTATCTAAATTTATCCCCAACAAATTCTCATTTAAATAATGTCTTATGTTGTAATTTATACGATTAGCTTTGTGACCTCACCACACAAATGATGTTTCACCATGTGTATATATAAATTATTCTTCTAGGTTTGCATGTGTTTAAATTTTGTTATTTCCCTTAGACTCAAGAGTTGATTAAAATATTTTTACAATATGATTTTGCATCTAATTTTATCCCATGTGTGATGTCTTCATGAATTTCTAGACCCAAGCTATCTTTATGATCTAGTCTAATGACATTTTAAATTCTACAACTAAGTTTGGAACTCAAACTCTTAGTAAGTCATATTTTATAAAAAAAAAACCATCCAAATTTAAGTTACTCTCAAACTCATTGAGCCTAATTCATTTTGGATAAGTGATGCTTTGAAATATATTTAAAATCTAAAGTCCCTTGCTTGATGCCACATGTCCTACTAAAGTCCCTTGCTTATTCCCCATGTGTCCTTTTTTAATTGTCACTCTCACCTTTGAGTATTCAACTTCCTATTAAATCTACTTAACTTATGCTCTTTTGTTTAAGGTGTTCAAACATTTATAAGCATCTTGCTTCTAGAATAATGCATTTTTTTGTATTTGATTTATACATGGTTTTATCCTAGTTGACATACATTTTTTCCCATGCCACTATACGCTCACTCTATGACCATCACATGATATAAAGATGTACATATTTTATAATGTTCCCCCTGATAGTTGTCATTTATTGTTGCTTGCGCAACACCCCCAACTTTCTCAAAATTTCCCCCCTTTTGACTAATTGTAACATTTGTTTGGGTCCTATGCATGCCCCTAAAATTATTTAGATTTGCATTCACAAGTCATAAAAATAATCAATTAGTGATATATTTCTTGACTCATGAATTTTTTGTGTTATTTGGGTTCCAATGTATTTTCTTGGGTCACATTCTTTTAAATTTCTTGGGCTCGTGTTTTATTTTATTTATGCCTTCATCCAATTTCATGTATTCTAAATTTATTATATTTTGTCAAAATTTTGGCTCCAATGCATTCCCCTTTAAATAATGTCTTAGGCTATGCATTTAGACTTAGTGAACTTCATGACCTCACAACGCAAATAATTTTTCACATGTCCACGTATAATTTATTCTTCTAGATTTTTGTATGTTTAAACATGTCTTTGTTATTTCCCTTGGACCCAAAACTTGAATAACCTCTTTTTACTTCATAGTATTGCATCCAATTTTATCCCATATGAGATATCTTCATGAATCTCAAGACCCAAGCTACCTTTTATGATTTAGTCTAGCAATATTTGAAATATGAGGTTAATTCTAGAATTCAAACTCTTAATAATTCATGTTTCATGTAGCTTTTCATGTCCAGATTCAAGACTATGTTACACTCAAACCCACTAGGCCTCATTAATTTTGGCTAATTAGTGCGTTGAAATATATTTTAAATTTGGAATCCCCCACTTGATGCCATGTGTCCTATGTAGTATCCCCATTTGTCTTTCTTAGATTCTCATACTCACCTTTGTGGATTTCAAACTATTGATAAAGCTAACTTAACTCATACTCTTATATTTGAGGTGTTTAAACATTTGGATTCTAGGTTTCCCTTGGACCCAATCATATGACTAAATTCTAGCCTATAACCATCTCACATCTAGAATAATGTATTTCTATGTTCAATTTATATAGTTTTATCCTAATGTGTATTTATTCTTGTGCCACTATATGTTTACTTCATAACCACCACATAACTTAGAGATACCATCAAATTTGATGGTCCAACTTAGGCTCACGATAAACATAAATAAGGATCTAAATTTATATATACATGTGTATAAATTGTGACACAAATTTTGGATTTGAAAAATGCATGGTTTGATTTATACATAAAACCATTTACTTTTTCAAATCTAAAAGTCGTGTCATATTTTATAGTCATGTATATTGAACCATTTATTTTTTCAAATATAAAATTTGTGTCACACTTTAAGCTTATGAGTTGTAGGTTTTTAAAAAAACATATATTTTATGAATAAATTAATGATGATGCATGAGCATCCTGGATGGACATTTATTAAATGATCCATGATTCTTGAATGTTATGAAAATTTCGCGCAACTTGGAAGTAAATAATGAGCAAGAGTTTAATAAAATCGGTGAAAAAGGAAACAAGGCAAATTGTTCATTGCCCAACCCAAAGAATATGAAGGGGCAACAAGAAGAGGAAAACTACCACGCACAGACAAAGAAACCAAGTAGAAGGCAGCGCAGGCATTAGGAGAGGGATAGGCGTGGTGTAAGGGAGGGCCATGCTTAAGTATCACACACTAAGCTTTGACCTGGTCAAAAGTCTTCCCCTTCTTCGTTTTGTCATCCGCTCACATGCCCTGCTGCTGTTATTTCGTTTATCGCCATCACATCAAACTTCCTTCTTTGGACGCCTCATGTACATTGCATAAAAAATAGGTGTTATAATGTAATAAAGAAAAACTATTTATTTAACGGTAAAGTTTTATGTTTATAAATTGTAATATATTATTATTATTTTTTAATATTTATATTTTATGTTTATTTTTACTATAATTTTATACTTGTTAAAAAATATAAATAAATTTAAAATGATTTTATTTTTAAAATTGAATATTAAATAAATTTTCATTTTTTAAAGTTGTTATATATTATTTTTAAAATAAATATTATTAATAAATATTTTTTTAAAATTTAGTGGGTTAATTAATTTTGCAATTGATTTTTTTTTATTATATCATAATATTTTTTTTAAAGAAGGGGTATACAATTTTGACTTAGAGCTATGAATCCCTAAGGTCACAAATGGGGGATCTTATCCCAATATAAATCCTCAACAATTATACCCCAATGGATTTTAAATCTTGATAGCAAAAATATCAACACCACACTTAACCGTCACACCATGTCACTATCAGCTTATTATATCTTAATTTGAATTCTAATTGTAATCTTAATTTTAATTTAGTGGTAGGGTTAAAATTAGGTTGGGATCATGATTATAATTAAAGATATATGTAGCATATATGTCTTTTAAAAATGTATATAAAATATGTTTAAAGATATTCTTTTTAGGCACCTATTAGACTTATATGTGAAAAATTGATTTAAAATAGGCATATTGCAAGAATAATAGCTCTTTTTGTTTTTTATGTAGATTTTTAAGAGATATATGCTATTATTTTTATTTAGTGTGAAAAGAAAGAGGAGCCCAACAAGATCTTGTTTAATTATTTTTTGCAAAGATGTATAAATTTTTCCCTACGGTAAGCCACTATCATTCAATTCATGATGTAATCTCTTAACATACCACAATGATACTTTTTACTTGTTAATAAATTATAGTTTAACTCAATTTTCTTTGTAAAACCATTTAGATAAAACTATTCATTTTGAGCATGTATATGAAATTAACTATTTTTTGCATCTATTTCATTTTGTTTTTGTCTTTTGAATTATTTATATACAATCAAAATGTTTTTTCCTTATAATTTTTTTTTGGAAAAGAAAGCACAAATATGAATGATTCAATTCCCATAATATTTATATGTTTATTAAAATTTATCAAAACTTTTTATATGAATTTAAAAACTATACTATTTTCATTTTTATTTCACAATATTGATATTTCATTGATGCTTACACATCTTAAACCATACATAATAGGATGTGCCAAATTTTTAATTAAATACATTTTCACACACTTTAAAATATTGTGAAAATATTTTAAGAACTAAAACAATCTACATAAATTAAAAATAACCAAGTAAATCCATTTACAAGGGTGGTAAATAAGTTTCCTCTAATATCAAAAAATGACATGGTATCAACTTGAAACCAAGGATTACTTAAACAAAATATAGTTATGAGAAAGAACACTATAAATATATACCACTTTTTATTTTTATTTTTCATAACTTTGAAACTCAACTTTCTTTACCTTTCACTATTGTTTGAATGATGATTTTCATTAATTGAAAAAAACGATGTGACATTCATCTTTTGGAACACTTGATAACACTTGTAAATGTGTAAATTTCATGACTTGATGTTACCATTTTCACCTTCATCCCACTATCTATCACTCTCACCACTTTCAAAAAAATATCAAATTTTTAATTTAAAATTATCACATTACCCAAAAAAATATTTAAATTAAATTTAGTAGGGATCTAACATGGGTACAAGATCATAATATTTTTCAAAATGAGACCCCTTGCTATTGTAAAATTAGATCTCTCATTGTTATATTTAATTCCTTCAATAAGGAAAGCATATCCTTATTCTAAAATTAAATCGATTGCCTTTGCCAGCTACCTATTGTTTAAATTTTTAGATATGTCTTAAATCAAGGGAAAACCCTAACTTGTAATATAAAAAAAAAATACTTTGAAACTATTAATTATCCTTTTCTTAGTGTCCTTTCCCACAAAAAAATAGGGATCATTTTGGCTTAGGCTTGACTTTTTACTTTACTAAATTTCTAGATTTTGAGTTTTATCTCTCATAAGCTAGTGTTATGCATGGGCGTTCATGTGACATGCTAACATCCCATGATTTTATAAAATTTAAATAATAGTTTCCTACTCATTTATTTGTTATCAAATATTATATATATTTTTGTATCAAATAAATTTCTTTCACAATATTTTAAAGCACATGAAAATATATTTAATTAAAATATTTGGTACAACTTGTATGACTTAAGATGTGTAAGTATCGATGAAATATTAAGAAATAAAAAATCAAAATAGTCTAAGTTTTAAATTTATATAAAAAGATGTGATAAATTTTAATAAATATCTAAATATGATGGGGATTGAATCATTCTTATTTGTGCTTTATTTCCCAAATAAACTATTAAACAATAAAAAAATTATAAGGAAAAAATAATTTGATTGTACATGTAATAAATTCAAAAGACAAAAAATAGTTAATTTTATCTACATGCTTAAAATGAATAGTTTATAATTTTAGAGAGGTTGAGGTAGATTATAATTTATTAAGAATTAAAAAGAATTATTGTGGTATGTTAAAGATTACATCATGAATGGAATGTATGTGGCAATTGATCATGCTATACTTACACACGAAATAAAAATCCCCGCCCCCCTTTCGTCGTCACCGAAAAAGATAAAAAAAATGACTTCGTAAAACCCTAATTTGGAAGCTTCTAAAAAGCTTGTTATAAGCGGTTGGTATGGGGGTTATGGTATGTAGAAAAAGGAGATTATTTGTTAGATTGTAATATGTTTTACACTAGATAATAAAATCATTGGATGGCTATGGTTTTGTGGATGTAGCCCAAATTAGGTAAATACAAAGATATTTTTCTTGCAAGGTGTATTTTAAATCAATTTCTCACATATAAGTCTAATAGATGCCTCAAAAAGATATCTCTAAACATATTTTATATAAATTTATACAAGAAATTTATGCTACTTATATCTTTAATTCTAATCCTCATGTAACCTAATTCTAACCTTGATCTTGAGTTAAAATTAAGATTACAATTAGAACTCAAATTAAGATATTATAAAAAATAAAATATATCAATTACAAAATTAATTAACCTATAAATTTTTTAAAAATATATTATATTAATATATTTAGTTTTAAAAATAATATATAAAATTTAAAAAGTGTTTAATATCCAATTTTAAAATAAAACATTATTTAATAAATTTATATTTTCATATTTTTAAACAAGTATAAAATTATAGTAAAAATAAACATAAAATTTAAACATTAAAAAATAAGAATAAAAATAATATATTACAATTAATAAAAATAAAATTTTACCGTTATTTCTCTCCCTTACATTTTAACACCTATTTTTTATGCAATGTACATGAAGTGTCCAAAGAAGGAAGTAATCGATGATAAAAAGTTGTTCAAAAATAAAAGTTTGACGTGACGGCTATAAACAATGTAACAACAACAGGCAAGCGAGCGGATGACAAAACAGAGAAGGGAAAGAATTTTGACCAGGTCAGAGCTTAGTGTGTGATACTTAAGCCTGGTCGTAAGGAGTGCAGTGGTCGTAGATGTAGGAAATTAAAAAAAATCTGCAAATAAGGAAGAGGCGTGGAGATAATGGAAGGGCAAGCGGCCATGTTAAAAACATTTAAAAACTAAAACAACAGATAGAGATAAAGATAGGTTGCGCAGATGATGGAGAGTTTGTTTCCATTGGCTAAAAGGAAGTGTTGAAGATGAAGAAAGGACAAGTCGTGGAGGGAGAGAGGTAGTCGTGTGCCACTTATTTAACAGTTTCATTTCCACTTAAGGGTGTTGCTTGGCCCATCACAATCTTGCACTGAAGAGTGATAATTTTCTATCTTGTCATGATAGACTCATGATTTAGTTTATGATGCATATTCTTTTAATACATATTTTAAAGTCATTTAATGGAAACAAAGATGAAAAGGTACATGCTAGATCAATTTCACCTTCACACTATGTTTTTACCCTTGTTAATAATATTTTGATGTATGCATTTAGTGATACCTTGGTTGATAGAACTAAATAATGGTTTGGTTCTTATCATAGTTAGTGTACATATCTCTATTGATGGAAAAAATAGCACAATCATGGTGTACCAACTTAAGAGATGGAAGACCAACTCCTTTCTTGAAATGATAATAAATAATCTCCCCAAGTCTTGGTTGTTACAAACATAGCACAATGGTAGATGAGATGTTTAAACAAAGGTACAATGAAAATCTAGGTAGAGCATTCACAACATCAAGGAAGTTTGACTCAAGGGATGTAATGCATTAAACAAATACAACTAAAACTAAGATTTTAATTGACTAAACATATTCTAATTGAATTAAAAAAAAAAATGTATGTATGTGTGTATATGTGTGTGTGTGTGTGCATGTGCATGTGTGTGTGTGTGTGTGTATATATATGTATGTATGTATGTATGTATGTATGTATGTATGTATGTATGTATGTATGTATGTATGTATGTATGTATGCATGCATGCATGTATTTATGTATGTATGTTTGTATGTACGTATGTATGTATGTATGTATGTGTGGGTACATATATATACATATGTATATTATTTGCATATATATATATACACATATACACATATATACATACATACATATATGTGCGTGTGTGTGTGCATGTGTGTGTATGCACATATATTAATAATTTAAACATAACATATATATTGAAACATAGTATTGTTAGATAGAGGGATGGTGTTTCAGTCTGCAACTGCAAGGAGCCGAGCTAGGGCATCTGAGCCCTAGCTCGTGTTTGCTTTCTCTGTTTGTGCGAAGGTTGGGGTGGGCGTTTGCTTCATTCTGTGAGGGGGTTGTTCTTTTTACTGCGGCTATTCTTTGAAGCTCTGGCCTGGTTGTGTTTGGCCATTTTTCCTGCGCAGGAGGGTTTCCTCTGATCTGCTGTGTTTGGGGCCGGATCTTTCCTGTGCATGTTCGTCCCAGGCCATTTGGCAGCTATGTCTTAGGGTGAGCCATCTAGGGTTGCGCCCGACATGGATTTTCGTGCTGCGGCGGGCTTGAAATCCCCAAGACAAGGAGCGAGGGTTTTTGAAAGCACCCTCTTCTCTTCGAATATAGGGTCTATGGAATCGAATTCGTCTAGTGGATCTCGGATCTCAAAGATTAATGGCTGCCTTGAGCGTTGCAAAGAGAGACCTAAATTGGTGATTCTGATTGAGATGATTGCTAAGGATATTGAATATTATTCAAAGCATTCTTTGTATTGCAAATTTTTGGAAATGAGAGTGTTTCTACAATTTTTGGAAACTTGGGCTTGGAGGACTTGGGAGCCAGAGGGTGAAATGGAGGTCATGCTACTTGCAAATAATTTTTTCATGGTCACATTTATCTGCTTGGCTGATCGCAATAGGGTTTTTGAGGGGGGGCCCTATTTTCACAACCAGGTTGGGTTGTTCGTCAAGCCATGGCATGCAGGCTTTAATCCCTCTAAGGAGCTTCCAAATCGTGTTCTAGTGTGGGTTTCGCTGCCCAGATTTCCAATTGAATGTTGTCGTGAGGACGTTCTGCACATGCTTGCTTCGATGCTTGGGAAGTCAGTGGGGTCTTCAACACAAACCCTAGGTAAGAAAGTAATGAATTTTGCTCGAATTTGTGTGGAAATTGATTTGAGTAGGCCTTTGCCAGATGCTTTTGATATGTGTGTGGGTCCCCATTCTTGGGTACAACAATTGGATTATGAAACCCTTCCTTTCCGATGTCGCCTCTGTCATGAATATGGTCACCTATTGCATAGATGCCCGAAGGCTAAGCCTATGGTGCCTCAGCCTCCACCTCCTCCTCGTAACAATCCTGATGTTGATAAGGGGAAGAATCCTATTTCTGTTGAGGGTGCAGATGCTGAAGGTTATGTTCCTGTTAAGGCTCGTAACCGGAATAGAGGACAAAAGAGAACTTTGATGGAGAGACAAGATGAGGATACTTTTAATAGGTTTGAGGTCCTAGATGATTTGGGTCAGCAAGAAGTTAATCCAGGGTTAATAAGTGTGGATCTAGGTGTGGTTGGTTCTGGCCTGGAAGATCACACTTCCATTACTCCTCCTGCTCCTCGGGAGGAGTCCGCCATACCTATGGTCACTGATGTGCAAGTTGGGGCTCAGGTGATGTCGGGTCCAAATGTTGATTTGGGGCAGGGGGATGGAAGCACATCTTTTCCTGCACGGAATGTTGCATCAGATGTGGCTAAGAGTAGCATGCCTTCTCCTCAACTGGGCATTTCGCAAAAGGATGGAAAGAAGGGGGGGTCAGAGAAAAGTGTTAAACTTGGCAGGAAGAAAGATTTGGAAAAGATTAAGATGATGGGGGAGACTTTGGTGGAGTCAGGGTCTGTTAAGACCCTAGATTCTCATTTTTCGACTCCTTTGAAATGATCATTATTTCATGGAATGTAAGGGGCTTGAACAGTGGCCCTAGACAAAAAGTTGTTCGTGAGTTGGTAAGAATTCATTCTCCTGATGTTCTTTTTCTTTAGGAGACCAAGTTATCTATTGAGTGCATGATGGGTTTAGTGCCTAAGTTGTGGAAGAATGGTCAATGCCAGTGTATTGGGGCTTAGGGATTCTCGGGGGGTGTGGCTTGTTTCTGGAACCCTCAGAAGATTCAACCTTTGTGGTGGCTATCCTTCAAGTCCTCCTTATCCATGGTTGCCTCGTGTCCTGAGTCGAGAGAGTTTGTTCTTTTCTCCAATGTTTATGCACCTGTTGAGTTCCAAGGTAAACTTCTTTTATGGACACATATTTGTTTTGTTCGTAGCCTATTTCCCTATCATCCTTGGATCATTGCAGGGGACTTTAATGCTATTACTGAATTAGCTGAGAAACGGGGTGGTATTGCAAGACTAGAGCCTTCTGCATTGTTGTTTCAAGACAATATATCTGCTCTCAATCTTGTTGATATCAAACCTAGCAATGGTCAATTTACTTGGAACAATAGAAGGGTTGGTGATAGTTGCATTGCTGAACGACTGGATCGTTTCATGGTCTCCTGCTTTTGGGTTGGGGGAATGTGGTCTTCTAGTTCTGAGATATTAGACTAGAGAGGTTCGGATCACTGACCTATAAAGCTAGTTATCTCTTCTGCTCGGATGCCTCGAGCGCCAACCTTCAAATTCTAGCTAATGTGGCTGCGGGACCCTGACCTTTATGGATATGTTGTTGAATGGTGGAGGTATGGTAGACCTGCTTATGGTACTGCAATGTATAATTTTGCTAAGCTCCTTCAATATGTTAAGTATCAGCTTAAACGATGGAACCGACATTGCTTTGGAAACATTTACCATGCGAAGCTTGCTGCACAAGCTGAGCTGAATGGTATTACTAGGTTGATTAGGGAGGATGGGGTGTCTGAGGATTTGTTGCGGGACGAGGCTAGGGCATTGAAAGCTCTAGAGGAGTGGGAGCTGAGGGAGGAAATCTACTGGAAACAAAAAGCTCGGATTGAGTGGCTTCAGGAGGGAGACAAGAATACTACCTTCTTCTTCAATTCGGTGAAGGCCAGATGTCATGGTAATTCTATCTCGGCTTTGGTGACTGACAGGGGAGAGGTTCTTTCTTCTACTCAGGATATCTCAAATGAAGCTATGCAGTATTTTGCTTCTTTATTCAGGGAGGACTCGCAGGGGGACTCAGTTGAAGAGGCTCAGGTCCTCTCTTGTATTCCTTCTTTGGTCTCTTGGGAGATGAAGGAGCATCTTATGAGTGATATTTCACTGGAGGAGCTGGAGAAGACTGTTTTCCAGATGAAGAAGGGTAAAGCTCCTGGTCCGGATGGCTTCCCGATTGAGTTCTTCCAAGAATTTTGGGAGATTATCAAGCTGGATTTATTGGCAGTTGTTCAAGAGTCTCAAAAGAATAAGCAAATGCTTCGGGCCCTAAATTCTACCTTCCTTGCTCTAATCCCCAAGGGTGATGGGGCTGATCGGTTAAGTCAATTTCGCCCCATTTCTCTTTGCAATGTTATTTATAAAATCATCTCTAAGTTGATTGCTGATAGGTTAAAAAAGTGTCTTTCACTGCTAATTTCTGAGGAACGGAGTGGTTTTGTGGTGGGCGCCAGATTTTGGATGGGGTGGTTATTGCTACAGAGACTATTCATTCTATGGCCAACTCCAAAGATAAGGCTATGTTCATCAAGCTTGACATGGCCAAGGCTTATGACAGAGTTCGATGGTCCTTCCTCCAAAAAGTTCTGGGGGCCTTTGGTTTTGAGGAGGAGTGGATTCGTTGGGTTATGAGTTGTGTGAATTCAGTTTCTTTCTCTGTTTTGATTAATGGGGAGCACTCTGAACTCTTTGGTGCTTCTCGGGGTTTACGACAAGGCGACCCCCTCTCTCCTTACTTGTTTCTTCTTTTGGTGGAAGGTTTGGGATGGTTGATAAAAAAGAATGTGGAGGGGGGTTTCATTCAAGGATGGCAATGGGGAGGTGGCTTACCAGTGCAATCTCACTTACAGTTTGTGGATGACACTGCTTTGATGGGCATGGCTACTATTAGGGAGGCTTCAAACATGTGCAAGGTGTTGGATGTTTATCTTGCTGCTTCGGGCCAGTCAATTAATGAGGGCAAGTCTTCCATTTTTTTCTTCAATACTTCGAACTCCATTCAGAGGAGAATTGCTCATATTCTCAGATTTCAGATTGGGGATCTCCCACTGACCTACCTTGGGATTCCTATTTCTATTGGTAGGTAGTCTAGGGATTCTTGGCAAGCTATTCTGGAAAAATTTCGTGTCAAAGTCACTCATTGGACCCTTCGCTGGCTGTCTTTTGCAGGTCAGGTTCAGTTGCTTAAATCTGTGGTTCAGGCTCTCCCTCTTTATAAGTATATGATTCAGGTGGTGCCGATGTGCTTTGTTAGGGATCTTGATTCCTTAGCAAGACAATTTTTATGGGCTGGTAGTTTATTATCTTCCAAGTGGAACCTTGTTAGATGGGATGTTGTTTCTAGCCCTAAACAGTTTGGTGGTCTTGGGTTAAGGCAGTCATTGTTGTCTGGTACGACTCTGGTTGCTAAATTGTATTGGCGTTGGTGTGTGGAACAGGACCGGGTTTGGGCTAGAATTTTGACTCAAAAGTACTTTCCAGGGATTCCTCAAAGTGATATCCCTCGTTATAGCTTGACAGGGAAGGGATCTGTGATTTGGAATACTCTCAAGACAGGGGTTGTACTCATTAAGGGTGGCTTATTCTGGATTTGCAAGAGCGGGTCAGAGGCACATTTTTGGCATGACGCTTGGGATGGTCACCCTCCCATTATTTCTCAGTATCCTCATTTGCTTACATTGTGCCATAGGTTCTGTGAGGCAAGATGGTCGAGGGTGTGTGACTTTAAGTCTCTTTCCTTTCAGGGGCAGTTGGTGGACGCAAGATGGAAGAATCCAGAGGAATGGCCTGTTGTTGGTATGGAGGAGGAGTGCGCTGAGCTTCATTACATTCTTTCTTGTCGAAGTTGTAGCTCCCTCATGGATCAGGATGTGTTGGCCTGGTCTCCTAACCCCAAGGGTGCTTACACTGTTTCTTCTGGGTATCAAGAGTTGCTTTCCCAACAGATTGAGGGGGTGGAGGTTCATTGGTGGAAGAAAGTTTGGAATAAGTTTTATTGGCCAAAGTGTAATTGCTTTATTTGGACTTTGGCTTGGTATAGGTGTTTGACTTGGGATAATATCCGAAAGAGAGGTTTTTCAGGCCCATCTAGGTGTGTTCTCTGCGAGTGTGGGGAGGAGGACTCTCCTCACTTGTTCTTTCGTTGTTCCTTCACCTTACAGCTCTGGCATTTCTAGTGGTGTGTTTGGAAAAGCCCATGCATTCATGCCTCCTCCTTGGTTGAGTTTTGGATTAGTCTGGGGAGGCCCCCCTCCTCGGCCTCTTTCTTGCAGGATGTTTGGTATGTTGGTCCCATCTTTTTGCTTTGGCAAGTTTGGTTGGAAAGGAATCAGAGAATCTTTCGAGGTGAAAATTTTTGGATTCAACAAGTTTGGTTTAGAATTGTGGGAATGATCCAGGAGACAGTCGAAGCTAAAGGTGAGATTATGTTGCCGTTAGAGAAAGGAGATGTTGAGATGGTTGATTGGCTGGGTATTCAGGGGCTATCTTCAGCTTCTGCTTGCATCAGGAGAGGTAGGAGTGTGAAGCAAAAAGTTCAAAGGGTGGGGAGTTGGTTGCCCCCTCCTTCTGGATTTTTGAAAATTAATATGGATGGCTCATCTAGGGGAAATCCTGGACCTGCTGGGATTGGCGAGGTTGGTAGGGATTCTTCTGGATCAGTGGTTTTTATTTTTTCTGCTAATGAAGGGATACAGACTGTCAATAGGATGGAAGGCTTGGCTATTCTCTATGCCTTGAAACGGGCATATGCTTTAGGGTGGCGTAAGGTTATTTGTGAGTCAGATTCTCAGGTCTTGGTCAATTTACTTCGTGGAAAGAAGATATCTTATGTTAGCTGGCAGTTGGCTATGTTGGTGCAGCAGATATTACAGGTTAGCTCTTTGATGGAGTCGGTATCTTATGTCCATATTCTAAGGGAATGGAATAGGGCAGCTGATTGTCTAGCCAAATGGGCATTGGAGAATATAGATGGTTGGAAGATTGATGGCTAGGAGCAGATTTCCCGTGAGTTATGTCAGGATTTCGAGAGGATTCTTGTAGAGGATGGGAGTGCTATTGGGGAAGAGTGATTTTGTTCCTGGCTTTTCTTGTGGTTTATGTTGGTTCCTGGGGCTTTGGCCCTTTGCTGTTATGTAATGCTTTGCTCTGATTTTCAATAAAGTTTTTACCCCTTTTTAATAATTAAAAAAAAAAACATAGTATTGTTATGCATATTTATGCATAAATCTTCATATATCTTACATATATGTATATACCATATACCTTACACACACATATGTATACATATATACACATATACATACATACATATGCACGCATATATGTATGTATGTGTATGTATGTATATATACATATAAGTACTTAATGATGGTAGTGAGTTTAAATACCTCAGAACAAATGTTTATCATTCTTTAACCTTGGATTTATAAGTTTACATTGATCATTGTTTGCTAGATTGTAGTGGGCGATTATCTAACTTAGTAGAAGAAGTCAACTAGTTTCTTAATAATTATTGTATCAATGTGGGAAAAATGGCTTGAACCTAGTCAACAACTTTGATTTTGATGTTTCTAGTAAAGTTAATATCACTAGTAGCATCTCTTGTTGACAATGGATTGTCTATGTGGTTACCTTTCTTGAAAAGATTAACCAAGTAATGTTGATTGTTAATGTGATGGCAATTACTCTTGTATTTTTTAAATTATTAGCATCCCTAATAAATATGTAATATTGTGTTATATTTGAATGAACCCCAAGTAGTGGAAATACTAACCTTGATACCTGAGAGGCACTAGGTAAGTGCAATTATTCATGTTAAATTAGATAGAGTGGGTGATGTCATTATTAACCTTAACTCTTATATAATTATTTTATGGTCATTTCAATGATGGATTAAATTGAGAATCAAATAGGGGAGATAAATGATAAGAAGATATTGATTCAATGGTGGATGAAATATTAGTGCATTTTGACAAAGTTATTGAAATTGTGATTCTTAGTGCAATGAGTTATTATTTGTGTATGTAATTTCTCTTAGTTGTTGCATATGAATATTTCATTCTTCTAATCCTATCAATTCGATTATCTATTCTCAATGGAAATTTGATTTGCATATCACGTGAGAAGGTATATTTGCATGTTAGCCAATGTGAGAATGAGAGAACGATCAAGAACATTAGCTACCCTTCCTACTTCACTTTTTGAAGTAACGAATTTAAATCATGTTTCCTACTTTCACCATCATCTTAGTTTACGAGAAGGCTAGGAACCTTTAGATTGAGCCTTAAGTCCCCCTAGGTGATTTTGTTTCATTGTGTGTTTTCAATTCTAATTTGTTTCAACAATATTAGTATTTTAAGGTTGATATATGTGTTTTTTTATGCAAACCCAAACTTGCCATTGTGGTGGGATTGAGTGATATTTATGATTTTTCAAATGAAAATGACCCAATTAAGCAAGTAGCTATGAGATAGCTACATTTTTGGAGACTTGTTTGGGGTGTCATTAAGATAAGCCTTATAAAATCTCCTTGGGAAAAGCTTGTCTTAATGAGACTTTAGAAGGTATGGGGTTGACTTTTTCTTTTGGGAGATGCATCTATTTTTGTGGGGTGTTTCTCTTTTTGGGGGATACATGTTTTTTTGGGGAGAAGTGTTCTAAGATTCTTCGATGGGAAAGGAGTGAAAAGGGGAAGAAAATATTCTTTGAAGGAGAAAAATCTTTTCCATTTGGGAGCTTACTTGTGAGGTAGCCCTCTCCATCATTATTAGCTTCTCGTTATTCTATTGTGTTAAAGTAGCATACAAAAAATGATTCTTTTGAAAAGCAAAATTTAGAATGTGTTAAAATAAATTTGTGAAAGTTGGAGTATGTAGTATAATTCACACCTTTTCTCTTGTGATTTGAGCTTTGCAACCTATATTTTTATTATTTTGTTGGCCTTGCCAATCTTGTAACCCATGTGTATACTCATAGTTCTTATTGGTCTTTTCGCTTGTGAAATTGCAAGAGCTTCTTAAGAATTAATGAGGCCATGATGGTTGGGTGGAGAGTATTAATAAATATAAAATCTTAAAATATATTTTTTAATGTGTTAAAAAAAATTGTAATATCATTAAACAAAATTTAGACTAATATATTTACAACATTTAGTATAAAAATGTAAATTATATGATGAATATATGAACAATTTATTGTATGTAATATAATCTAAATATAAATTATTAAATTTATATGTGTATGCGTTTAATTTATATACTAGTATATATATTTTAAATATAATCTATATAAAATACACCAATATATATCTTATTATCTTATTATTATCTTATCTTATTGTACACATTGTAGATTATATTTTATAATTTATTTTATTTTAAATATTTATTTTATTTTTGTTTTGTTTCTAAAATATATTTGTTTTTATATTTTGACTAAATAATATTATATTATAAAATTGGTATATATGTCTTCACACCACATTTCTTTTAAGCTTCTTTCAAACAATTCATATTCCTTGTCTATGATTCTACTTTTTGCATTTATATCTATCTACCTTGGACATTTGCACCCATGGTAAAATTCCTTCATGCCTCCATGAACATCCATTCCTTTTTCCAAATCTCCCTTGTTAGCCGAAACTAGAAGAATGCTGACCAAAGTTGAGGAGAAGGGAATTTTTTTATCCCCGGTCATTTACATTAACCTAAAAATGTTCATTGAAGAAAAAATGTGAGTAATACTAAAAGAATGAATTAAGAAGAATTCTTCAAAATAGGGTCGCTATGGAGGAGAGGCGCAACCTTCCCCACTCCCTGGCTGCTTCCTTAGGGCGCGGCTCAAGGGATTGATCCTCCTACCATTGCCATTGATAGGCATGGCTCGTGAGAGGTAACCCTCCGCCCTTCAAATCTGTAGAAAAAACATATGTATCCACATATTTTGTTTAAAAAAAGCCAAAAGAGAATTTATTATAACAGAAAATGATCTCCTTTGCACAGAGGACGCCGCCATTAATGGCCACCACCGCATCTCATGGTTGTAACCACTGCCACCTTCTGAACTGTTAAACAAAAATAATCACATGTTTTAAAAAAAATAATAATAATACGATCTAAAACAATAATCTTCCGTTCTGTGTGCATAACGACCATCGCCTCTCAAGGCCGCCGTTCTCGCCTGCAGATTCTCTCTGCACCGCTTCCATTGTCTTTTTCTCTGACCTGCAACAAACACTGTAGATTGAGAAATGAGAGTGAGGTTTTCTTTTTATTATCATATTCTAGAAATAAAACTAGGGTTCCTCCAACATGATTTAAAATTAATATTTCTGCCCAACTTTTATAAAAGTCAAATTTAAAAAATAATAATTATTAGGGCTTTTAATGATTTGACATGCTCTCTCAATTAAATAATATTCACCTCTAAATAAGTATCAATTAAAGGGGTCCTCCATAATCTCCATGATATTTGTTAAACAAATTGTTTAAAATGAGAGAAGGAAATAATTATTTTGGTCCATGTTTTTGATGTTTATCATATTTTTGAATGCTAATGTTTTAAATATATTTGAAAATGGAGTAATTATAACAAAATTTAGGTATGTTATTATAATTCAAGTTTAAATATAAAAATAATTTGAAGTATTTATGTTCATGAGGTAAATATATTTTGTAATACTATTTAAAGTAAATGTTTCTTATTAGTTTCTGTGGAGGGAACTATAGGCATCCTTAACAAGTTATTAATAACTTTGATTTTAATAAATGAGAATTCAATTTTATTTTCTATTTGACAAATATTTATATATAGTTAACGTAAATATGCAAATTATTTAACAAAACAAATATCCAAAATTAATTTTCTGAAATGTAATTGGCTCAAAAGTTTTGAGAGGGTGATTTTCCGGATTCCATTATCAGAGTCGCGAATCTATTTCAAATCCATTTCTTCCTCCAAGGTTGCAAAGAGCTCTGTTGTAAGCGATTTTCCAAAGTTTTTAAATAGAAACTGGAAGGGAATTCCAGAATCACAATTACAGAGTACCCACCTTTTGGAATCTGTTGTAAGTACAACGAATTCAGTTTTGGTTTTCATTTTGTCGGTAGGATTTTGAGAAATTTGATGTGAGTTTTGATGTTTTGGTTGCGCTGTTGCAGGACCAAGTCAGCAAATGCGTTCAACAAGAGGAAGGACTAGTCAGCAATAGTGAGCTTGATAAGGATGCCTCAGATTGCATGGAAATCATGGTCGTGAGTAATTCATGGCAGAATCGCACTCTCTGTGACGGCTTCTACTGGTATCGAGGGCACTGGAGCAATAGTTTGGTCTTGTTAGCATGGTTATTTCTTTATATTGTTACTGAGTTTTATCACATTGAAAAGAATGGCAGAGTAGTTTGGGAAGGTGGGTTCTATGACATTAATAAGAATGGCAGGAGGAGCTAAAGTTTTTCATGGTCCAAGCAAGCATTTAACTACACATGGCTTTTGAAATAGTGCACTAGGTAACAGAGTTTACATATATATGAAGGGACCTAGGGTTAACTCTCTGGCTGGTTTTATTGTCCCAGTGTTGAACAGGATCCTTAAATTTTGTTCATCTTTCTCATTTTCTTAGCCACAAGGTTTCTGTATTTCTGGTTGGCCATTAAAAAGATGCAAAATTTTAGCACTTATATAAACTTTCTCTCTTTTGTTTTTTCTTGAAAGGAGAAAAATGTTACTTTACCTTTTCATTTTCAATAAAGTTTGACTTTTTGCTTTAGCTATGTTTTGCTGCTTATGTATATACTGAGATACTGTTGGTGTTAAAGAAGAAAATAAATCCTTGTTAGAATATGATAGATTAAAATTTACTCGAGTTACAAGTCAATGTACAAATTTTTTTATGCCTTTGTTAATGTGTATAGTATGATCACGATTAGACTCCTTTCTGGGGTGTATTTTGGATCGTTGTTGAACTGATAAGTGGGTTTTTGGATTTGGGTGTCATTGGCTCTATGTTGAGTTCAGATAAGTATTTGAGTAGCTCTACACTAGGAAAACATGATATGTGATCATATTCAGTGACTTTGCCCATGTTAATTGTTTCTACCAAACATCATTAGGCAAACATTAATGTTTCCAAGCTTGCAGGTTAGATTAAGTTTAAGCCATCATGCAGTTTGAGTTCAATTTGTGAATCTGATTTACTGACAGAATTCAGTAAATTGTAGTAGTTTAGTAGCCCAAGGTTAATGGTTTAAACATTAAATGTAAGCTCATTTGATTGGTGATCATTTGTATAGGAGCATAGCCATCAAATGCTTGACAATTTGATAGTGCATTGTTTGAAATTGACCATATTGTTTTCCTCCTCTGATTGTTTCCCATCGTGGAAGAAGAGCTTAAATGACTAATATAGTTTGCATGTCCTTCATTTTCACCAGTATAGTGAAAATACCTAAAGTACCCAAGGTAAATAGTCATATGAAGTAAATAGAGTTGTCATGATATTACATTATTTCAGTTGCCAAGTTTTACCATTCCCTCAGACTAAAGTCTTTGAGATCTATAAATACAAACAAATTATTAATGAATTAATGTGAAACAAAGTGCAATATATAACTTTTAATACATCTCTTTTATATCTGAGCATATTTAAATAAAATCGTCCAGTTCTTTTTTATTCTCATAAACCAGAAGTGTCTACAGGTTAAAGTTACTGCTCATATTTGTCAAAGGGACAAATTAACAAAAAAATGTATTTATCTTCTCTTTCATTTGTATTACAAACTTTTCAAATTCTTTTCATCCATGGTATTTTGGGGTTTGTCAACAACTAGTTTCATTGTGGAGATTGCAAACATTAGTTTTAATTTTTAATTGTTGTAACTTGTAATACAAAATGACTTCCCCTGCACATCTGATGCATTTTGTATTTGGAACCAGGCATCCTCACTCTGTGAGTAGGGCAAGGAAATGGGCATAATCAAATCTACATACCCATGAGGATGCAAACCCATCTCCCCCTTCTCTTCATAAAAATGGAATGTTATATTGACATGATAGACCCCAGTATAAGTATTATCTATTATATTGTTAAGCTTCACTTCATGAATCTAAGGACTCTTCAACAGTGGGGAGTACTTAGTTAAATCCTTGAGAATAGTCCATTCCATTCCTATCTTTATGGGCTCTGCAGTGCATGTCCTGAGGATCTCCATGCCACTCAACCACACCCCCACAATTCTTTTGAACTGCCTTCCTTCACATGTTGCCTTCCACTCCATAACCACTTTACTCCATTTGTCAATGGGTTTTCTAACCTCAAAATATACCATTTTGGGGATTTCATTTCAAAATTGAGCTTGACTAATATGGTATGCGGATCCTTCAGTTTGGGGATGAATTTAACTCTCCTAGTACTTGAATGTTTGAATTTGATCCGAGATCTCCCTCTGTCTTTGAAGACATTTTCATTATCTTCACTGGCCATCATTATTATCATCACAAAAAATTTCCACCATTGCAAATGAGCCTCCATTCAGAACATTTTCTAACCAAGTACAGTATCTGATGAATCTCCTAATATAAGTTAATCCCATACTCCATGGTCTCATACAAGCTAGCACACTCCATGTATTTTTCCCTTGAAAATAAAAAATGGTAGGAAAAATCGATGTTGTCTTCCTTACAACAGATATACAGTGTTTAATTCTGCAAGTACCTGTTCAGGGGGCAACCTCCAAAAGTCTTACAATAAGAACAAAACTTTGAATACCTTGCTTAACTTCTCACTACCTCCTATTTATTGGCGTCACTATGTATTATTAATACTCTATCCAGTATTCCCAATGAGGCTGATCTAGCTTACAACATTTATACTTGGGGACTAATAAATGCTCGAAATAAGGATTATGTGAGCTATAGTTGATTATCACATATTCCAATACAACAGATGCATTAAGGGTGTAGCATGGCTTCCCTCCCTTTAGGCAAGATTTGTCCTCAGCGTGGATCAAGTATGGATGCTTCTGCATGAAATCTTCATCTTCTCACATAGCATCTTCAATAGGCAATTTCTTCCACTTGATGAGGTACTGTGTGATTGAGTCCAAAGCTTGTTTGTCTGTGTCTAGAGAATCAATTCAGTATGAAAGATGATTCTTCCCTCTTCATTGAGCTCAACTAACATTGTTTGTCCTGGAATTTGTTGTCCAATAACTTTCTTTAAACAAAAAGCATGAAAAACTAGATTTATTTTTGTTGTTAGAGTTAAGTAGTTCCTCTATTTTTGTTCACAAACTGGGGGCAGGAGAATACCTCACTCTTACAGGGCAACGTGTTACTGCTGCACGCCAGGAACAAATCCTAAAGTAGTCACCAGCATTATCATAATTGGCCATTGTAACAGCTATTTTTGCAGCCAAGTAAATTGCCCATTAACTTGCCTAGTTGAGTTTTGTTGAGTCGTGAGTTTTGGAACTATGTATGAAATCTTAAGCCAAGACAATCTTACAAAGTCTAATTAATTTAGGTCAGTGTTACTGGTACACCTCAGGCACGAACTCCACTATAGTTATCATCTTTATCATAATTGGCAATCATAACCCAGTCCATGAAATCTTAAACCAAGACTATCTTACAAGGCCTAGTGAATTTGTTCCAAGTAAATGCACTTATTCGTTGGTCCTAGAGTTGGCTTTGGCCTAAAGATACTAGAAGTCCTCTTGTTTCGAGAAAATGTTAATGAAATACAAGAATATTTCTAGATTTACTTTGATCAGAGAATCCGATAGCAATAAAAATTTTCAAGGTTTCTAGATTTTTTTAAAATATTGATTTCCTTAAAATTGTAGGTACCAAATTATGGAAGTTTGGCCTAAAGTGTCTTTCGAAGTGCATAAGTCTAATTTATGTTTTCCTTTTATTTGGTAAGGGAAGCGTGGACATTGACAACTCAGCTTCAATTGTTAATGGGCTAATTGATTTCTTGAATAAGTCTTGAACACAATTTCATGCCACATGTATGATAACTACTTTGTGGCAAGTTATAGGTGTATTACAGAAATGTTTTGCTAAAATTTAAATATTCTTTAATCCACATCTTTACGTCTTTTTGTGAATAGTATTATTTTCTTGAATATTCGTTAATCCACATCTTTACGTCTTTTTGTGAATAGTATTATTTTCTTGTACATTTCATGTGTCTACAAAATGTTTTGTTGAAATCATTAAAATTTTAAACAGCCAATTTTTTATGTCTAAACAATTGAGTTTTTTTGTTAGTGTTGGATCCATGTTTTAGCATTGTCTAGTCTTTGTTCTAGAGTAAGGTGATCATTATAATTTTCTTGAAAATATTAGATGTGGACAACTATTGTGATTTGAAAAGCCCCTAGACAAGCCCATCGCATCTTGCGATGAAACGTTTTTGTTATGCCTAACAATCTTTACCAAAATATGTTATACTTGCAATGTGGCTTTGGGAAAAATTTTATAGGAGACATCAAAAAAAGTTAGGGTCTCCAACTTAGAAATTAACATGATGTTCTCTTGATTGATAATTTTTGAAGGGACTAAAATTTGAAGGCCTATTTACAAGCCTTGGAAGATAAGGCATGTGAAATCTCAAAGAACATCATGAAGTAATAGATTTCCCATTATCTAAATTATATGGCATTAGTCACCGAATTAAATTTGAGAGCTGAATTAAAAGTCTGTCATAGGTTTCCTTTGGAACACACTCTTACAGACATCAATGGCAAGAGCATGAACTTGAAGATTTTTACAGACCAAGATCCGATTGTTAAATCCATTATCTGAACTATTTGTAAAAGCTAAAAATTAAAATCATACTAGGATGACAAGAGTCACTGCCCTCAATGTCCTAACTGTTCTTGGAGTTGGTGCTTCCACGGACTTGTTGGATTCTCTCTCTGTCTTTACATACTTTTCTACCTCCTCCTTTTGCCCCACATCAACTCATTCTTCATAATTTCACTGCAGTAATTTTCAAATGTAGAGCAGAGTCCTCTCAAACAAGAAAAGCCTATTCAAATCAGAATAGGATTGTATATAATACCATAATCCTATCCAAATTTGGAAGTTTCTAAACTGCCAAATCACACTCCAAGTCTCTAGCTATGATATAGTGAATCCTTGGGATGAACTAGGCATCTTGTTTGACCTTTTTTTTGGTAGTGTGCAAGCAATTTCTAGAATCTTTTGGTTTGTAAAAGAATAAATAAGTTTCAAATGTAGAGTAGAGTCCTCTCAAACAAGAAAAGCTTATTCAATTCAGAACAGTATTGTATATAATACCATAATCCTATCCAAATTTGGAGTATCCATTAGTAGAGGAGATGGAAGGAGTGTCAATTCCCTTGTGAAAAGGAAGAATCCTTAGGTTCTTTTTAGGTAAATTTATGGGAGCAAGCATCTTGCTCAACCCATCAACATTGAGCCTTCTTGACTTATCACTCAAGTGGTTTCCTTTGACAGGCTAGAAACTTGCTAGCTGTATAACTCTGAAATGGACAGACAAGATCCCTTCATGACAATTTTGGAAATCTAGTAAATTTATTCAAAAAATTATATATTTTAGCACTCTCTTAGTACAATATTATTGACATCAAAGATACACTGATACAAGAAACAAAACCAGCATAGAAGAAGTATTTCAAATAAATACATTATTTTGGTAGAGCAAAAATCAGAATTAAAATCCATAAGCTCTATGAGGAAGCACAAAGCCACAAATGCATTTTTTTTTTCAGGCTCCACAAGCACAATTGTCAGGCAAAGCTAAGATATATCTGTAATCACTAGAAAAGATATATTTAGCAAGCTAGATCCTAAGCCTAAGTGGATCAGAAAACCAAATGAACAACCTTTATAAAATAGGGTAAAATCAAGGTCAAGGGCATGAATGAATTTGTTGTCCAGTAACTTTCTTTAAACAAAAAGCATGAAAAATTGGATTTATTTTTGTTGTTGGAGGTAACCCTAGCTTGTATGCCACACTACCTATCTTCTGCAAAATCTGATAAGGACCATAATATTTGGGTGAGAGCTTGTTCTTCTTTTGTTGGTTTAGGTAAATTTAATAATATGATTTCAACCTTTGAAAAATCCAATCTCTCACTTCAAATTTCTTTTCATTTTGGGGTTGGTCTACTTGTTGCTTCATTTGGTTTGGTGCTCTGACTAGATTTGCCTTAATACCTGAAAGTAATTGCTGATATTGAGTGTTTTTTGGTGTAATGCCAACTCTTGGTGGTGTTGGTTGAATCTCTAGAGGAAATAATTTTTCCTCGAATCTTGTTGAACCTTTGTTCAACACATTTTACATTTGGTGAGAGCTTATCATTTGTAAATCCTTTTCTTACAATCCCCATAATTCAAATATCTTACCCTTAGAATGAAAGCACATGAAGAGGTCGGAGAAATTCATCTCGTTGGTGTCCAAAGTTTTGAGCCATTGGAATCCCAATATTATATTTGCACCCAATGTGATGACTAACATAGGACTAGTTAAAAGGTATCCCCCCATGGTAAATTTAATATTTTGACATTTCTTGGAATAGCCAGCAATGCCCCATCTAGTGTCATATCTTGAAATTTTGATGGTGGAAAAATAAACTAGCTCAAATTTGTGGCTAACTTTTTAATAATGAAATTGTGAGTACTCCTCCAATCAATTATTGTTGTGCCCTTGCTTGTAAGAATTACCACTACTTTGAGGCTTTGTGGGGAACGAATACTTAATAGTGCAAAGCAAGATATAATTAGTTTGTGCTCTTTTGATGATTACTTTGGTGACACTTCTATCTCTATATCTTTTTTATCCTAAATTGCTTCTTCAATATGGACAATCTTCTTCTCTCCACACTTGTGTCCCTTACCATATTTATTTTCATAGTTAAAAGCATAGCCATTTCACCTTTTTTTTTCAATTTGTTAAGGTGTCCACTTGGTAGGTTGACAAAGGGTTGGCAATTGGGTTTTAAGATCTTTGACTTCAATGAATGTTTGCCTCCTAATGGCCAAATGTTTCCCTCTATCTTCCTTTTCAAAGTAATCAATTGGGATCTTGCAAAATAATTAGTTGGCTATGAATCTTGAGTTAGATTTGAATAAAAGCAAGACCGAGAATCCCCATTCCCTTAGAAGACACATTAGCTTATCAACTCTTGTGAGATGAATCTGCCCTTAGGGATTCCAAGAAACCCTTGAGAGAAGATGATCCAAAAAGTGGGTTTTCTAGTTATCATTCTTAGGATGGTTTTTCTCCATTTTGGTCAAGGGAGTTCAATCAAGTTATTTCATGTGGATAAGTTGGTTCTTATCAGTTTTGGTACATTGAAGATACGCATGTAATTGTAGGGTTGTTGATGACTTGGGGTGATGTAGACCATCTTGGGTAAGAAGTTAGACTTACATGTCAATCCTACTGATAAACTTGTTAGCAAATGGTTAACTATTTATTAAGAAGTGAAAAACTATTTATTTATTGATTTGATCTTATAAAAATTTGTGATTTTTTTATTTAATCATTGATAATGTGTTTAATTTTCCTATTTTGCAGAACCTGTGCATTGAAAAACAACAACAGCATCTACAAATATACTTCAACAACATATAGAATTTGACAAGTAACATATTACACCTATTTTGTTTTTATATTTCTCGTGTGTTTTTTTATTGTGTATAAAATGTCAGAAAAGAGTGAACCAAAAAAATATTGCATACTATCATAGATGTAGAAAGTTATGAATCAATGAAAACGAATGAAGAACAAACAATAGATGAAGTATTGAAAGACAATAATCTTTTTAGGATAAGTCCATTTGTATACAACATAGGGGATTGTCTTTTTGACTCTTTGCAATATTTGTTACATATGCACTTCACTTCCATATAATTGTGAAAATGGTATGATTGATTACTTTCTTAATTGCCTAGAAAATAAGGACCCTGACGCTTTGTTGTCATTATAGACATGAGCTAGATCTTGAAACATTGAATGAATTGCATCAAATTACTGATGCTAATACATACTTACAACGTATGCACCTATATGTGGTTAAGAAACCAAATTCTAAAGAGTATGGCCTTTGGGGCAACCAGTTTGTATTAAATGGCTAGCAAAGTGGTTAGATATCCAAATATGTATTTGGTCGTCAACTAGAAAATTAAAGTACTTGCATTTCAAAGAAAATTCAGAAAGTACTACATATTCTATTTTGTTCCATGATGAAGACCATTTGAATGGACATTTTGAACCACTTGTTTCCAAAAAAAGAAAGCCATTGGAACAACATATTAACCAATGTAAACACTCAAAAACAATTACTAACATGAGAAAACAAATTGTGGAGGATAAGTCAATAGATTCAATGTCCAAGTTCAGTAAATATGCATTATCATACCAAATTTTGCATTGGATAATATCATAGATGTAGAGAACTATGAGTCAAAAAACATACATTGAGTTATCTCAATTGACACGGTATTGGAAGACAATAACCTATATAGAATAAGCCCCTTTGTATACAATGTAGGCGGTTGTCTTTTTGACTCATTACAACAACTGTTACATATGTGATACACATCTATTGAACTAAGAAATGGAATAGTTGATCATTTTCTAAATTGTTTGGCAATCGATGATCCGGATGCTTTGTTTTCACTTCAAAATGATCTAGACTCGCACACACTATTCAAAATGATTGGAATTCATGATGTTAGTACATATTTGTGATGCATGCAACTATCT
Source organism: Sequoia sempervirens (assembly GCA_007258455.2). NCBI lineage: Eukaryota > Viridiplantae > Streptophyta > Pinopsida > Cupressales > Cupressaceae > Sequoia > Sequoia sempervirens. The sequence goes on along the minus strand of VDFB02058242.1, from coordinate 426,802,117 downwards.
ACAGTTCCAAATCCAAATTGTAATGAGTATGGCCTTTGGGGAGACTTGTTTTGTATTAAATGGCTATCCAAGAGGTTAGATATTGAGATATGTATTTGGTATTTAACAAGAAAAATAAAGTTCTTGCATTTCAATGAAAATTCACAAAGCACAACATATTCTATTTTGTTACATGATCAGGATCATAAAAATGGACATTTCAAACCACTTGTGAGCAAAAAAAATAAGACACTTGAACAACAGGCTCACCAATATAAACAATTTGGAAGAAATATATATTCCCTAACAAAAATCCATAGAAAAAAACAATAGATACAATGTATAGATTATGCAAAAACGCATTATCAATATCAGATTGTGGTGACAGTATTTTCAATACTTTTGCAAGTTTGACTGAAAATGAATATGACAACCCATGTCTTAGATGCTACATGGCTCAATCCTTTAGCAATGTGTAAGAGAGGGGGACCACCGTGTGCAAGACCCTAGGTCACGGAGGGTCAAGATGTGAGAGGTTTCCCTAACTTACCTCAACTAAGTGCAATATTTAGGGTATGAGAATGAGAATGATGAGGACTATGAAGTCCTGCAACCACTCTACAATCCCGAGTTTCAAAGTGGGGCTAGGAAAGCCGGTTTTTAGGTTCAACACTGCGCCTTAGGAAGCTCTCTTCCCAAGGATGTAAGTGCGGTCCTTGGAAGATAGCGCGGCACGTTGGCATCTCTAAAGTGCACTGGCGTTCGTACAGCCAGACAACAACAAAGACAAGGTCAAACCTATCAAAACGAGCTAACGACCCAGCTAACTAACTAAAGGGCCAAAATGACACAAGTAAATGAATGAAGTACACTCTCTAATATTGTAAAGTAGATAAGCAAGAGTAAAGAGAGCAAGGAGGATCTCACCAAGGAATTCATTCGCCAGATGATCTTCCGAGAGCATGTCCACCTACACACAAAAAAAGGGAAAATGTTGGGTGGCTGTATAGGGCCCTGCCTCAATCAGACCCCCGTTTAGGTGTTTCCACCTCCATGGACAGCTAAGGAGATGAGATAAATAAATAGTATAATAAAGAGAATACAAACAGTACAAAGCAATATTATGCTACTCAACCAAGTGATAGAGGAGAGGAGAGGGAAGCTTACCACCTCCACCAAGAGCACTCAAGGCTGCTTGGGGAAGAAATGAGAGTACTCGAGCCTCTACTGCAATGGCGTAGTCCCAAACGTTCTCTACCAAAGTGATGGAGTAAGGCTTTGCTGCAATGGAATGCTTGGATGCTTGAAGTGAGTGTGAGTATGGAAGCTTGAAGTGTGCAATAGCTCAGAAGAAGTTGGATTGAATGTTGAAGGGGTGAATTTGAAGAAGGAATGGAAGAAAACAGCCATATTCGAGTTGGTAGGCTGAAGGGGGCATTACAATTTCATTGCCAATGGGAAGAGTAACACCTCTGCAGGTTCAGTCACAGGAATCTGCCAAGGATGTAAGCACGCTGCGTGGGCATCCTCGACAGAAATGCTTCCACCGACGCTCAAAACAGGTGCCAAGTGGGATGCCAATAGCGGGCTTAGGTGGAATTAAGCCTCTGAACTTGGTTTTCTAAGGTGGATAAAGGCAAAAAGGGGATTTGCATAGGGGATGCAAATTCACTCTTATACATCTTGCCCCCACTTTAGCGAGCATGAATATTGATGAGTGCTCAGTAAAGTAGATTAAGAAGAGTGTAAGGTTAAAAATGTATACCTGAACCGTCGAGGAAGCAGACCACGATCTGGCGAACCTGGAGGTGCAGGGAAAGCAAAGGACTCCATAGCTATCTAGAACTATGAAGTTAGAAAAATAAAGCATCTTACAGGCCCACAGATCTGCAAGGAGGCAACCCACAAGATCTCTCGCATGAAGGAAGCCCCGTGAAGTAAGTGCCTTATAGGTGTTCGGTCCTGCAAGGAAGGTGTCCCCCAAAAAATATAGCATGGAGGAGACCCAAAGGAAGTACCCTATAGGCTCTCAATCCCATAGGGAAGGTATTCTCCATGAACTCAAGCATGAAGAATACCCAAAGAAGCACCCTATAAGCTCCCAGTCCTATAGGGAAGGTATTCTCCATGAACTCAAGCATGAAGAACACCCAAAGAAGTGCCCTATAGGCTCTCAATCCTGCAGGGGAGCCACCCCCAAGATCTCTCACATGGAGGAAGCTCAAAGGAAAGCGCCCTACAAGTTCTCTGTCTTGCAGGGAGGTATCCCCCAAGATCTCTCGCATGGAGGAAACCCGAGAAAGTGGACTCCACAGAGTCAGGAAGCGACGACACGTCTACCCGCAGATAAAACATGTCAAAAACGGCCATGTAGGCAAATATCTGGGCAATCAAGCAGACTGCCAATAAGCAAAACTTTCAAAGGGCTCCCTCAGGAACCCTTCAAAAGGAGAGGGGTCCACTCAAGGGACACGTTGTTTGAAAGGTAAGGTCTAGTCAAGCTGCCCCCAAGCTAGACGCAAAAAGGCGAATGGAATGAGTCTAGTCGAGCTGCCCCCAGGCTAAACGTGAAAGAATTCCATTCAGAATAGAGACTTTGAACGAAGGGTCCCTTGGGAACCCACCGTGAGGAAGAAGGGGGGTCCACTCAAGGGACACACAATTCAAAAGAAGTTGTTCTTCTTAGAGCAATTCATCACCAAGGAATCCTTTCGAAAGATGTTCACCTCATCAAGGAATTCGAAAGGAAGGATATGCCCCCGCGCGAGGGGAAATAAAAGTTGTTCCCACTTGAGAGGAAGGTCTTCAATTCCTTTCTTTACGAACCCGTGATGAAGGAAACATGTTATGTTAGGGTTCCGTGTTGAGAATGTGAATCTAAGGAAAAATTTGTGAAGAATTTCAAGAAAATATTCGTTGGCAACAAATACATTTTCTGAAAATCGAAATGTTGAAGAAAAGCGTTCTCACATAGAAGGGACAAATCAAGCAAAGAAGAGAGAAAGATAAAGAGAAAAGAGAAAAGAAAAATATAAACAAAGGACACAGGGGGATCTAGTTTAGCGAGGTCAAATCTATCTGAGCTCTTTTAATAATAGGTAATCGCAATGCAAGGTGAAAGATCATCAATCCCTAACCAGATCAGGAAGAATGCATGGAAAACAAAGTAAAAATAAAAAATTGGGTCAACATGGAAGGGAAGCATAAATGCTCCCAACGCTTTGCATCATCCCCAATTTAACAAAAATCAAGCACAAACATGGAAGAATGATGATACAAATAGAAGAAGGTTTACGACGCAAAAACCACGCCTGTATCCAAGCACCGACAGGGGTGACGAGGGTCATCCAGACACACATAGCACAAGCACGGGGGAACACATCACAAAACACACACACATACACAAGATCAAGAAAGGGCTTCCTCCTAACATTGATCGGCCAATAGGTCATCCGCTTCCCAATCTAAATCCTCATAAGGGGAAGGAGGACGAGCCTACAATGGTGGGATGTTAAGAGGAGGAGCATCTAGCCCTCCCGCAACAAAGGCTAAGGAAAAGGGCCCCTCGAGGTCCTCTCCGCCGAGCTCTTATGGAGTCAAGATCAATGATTTCACGAAGATCGTTGACAAGGTCAGGACCTCATCAACGGAATTAAACATGCACCCCATAGGAGCGCCATGTCTAACTTAGGCGGACGGGACGGGCAACACTTGAGGTTCACCGCTAAGCTCACCAAATGACTCGGGAGCGGTGACAAACTCAGGGGAAGCTGGCACTGGTTTTGTCACAAGGACATAACAAGTCAGCACAGGACCACCTTGCGAAGGAGGTGGGCTCCTCTTACGTCCTTCATCGCTAGAAGGACCACCCTCCGCCTCTTTCTTCATTGGAGGAGATGAACTCCCCACAGACGAATCCAAGGGTGCAAAGGAAGAGGAAGAAAGAACTGCAACAGATACAATTGAAGTATTAACCATATCCACGAGCTTCGGGAAGGGTTGGATATCTGAAATGGACATCAACAAAGATAGCTCCACCGAAGGAGCGATGAACACCTGCACCTGTTTAGGGTTAGGCACATTCGTACTCGCAACGGAAGCCGAGAGCGGACCAGATTGCCAAGAGTGGACCAGATTGGAGAGAAGCAGAAGGAAGGCAGGAAGAAGATGTTGTAGGAGGTCCTGAAGCAGAGTGATCGTTCATTCCTCCTTTTGTTGTGAGGCAACCTGCTCGGCCAGGAGAGCCTTTCATCGACGCTTGCGTTCACATGCAAGGCGGTTTCTACGGCTCTTGGAGTTAGAGGCTGGAGTTTGCAAAGGGAGAAGAGGTTCTTGCTCAACCATAGGAATGTCCACTATGACCGTTTCAGGCAAAGGAACAGGTTCCTGCATAGGAGCAAGAGGAATAGGCTAAGGAGCAACAGGAGGAGTTGACTCAAGAGCCTTGGTAGTGGGCCTCTTTCCACTCACTGCCTTAGAAGCAGGAGCAGTAGGAGGCCACGGAGGTTGAGACAAAGAGGATTTTCCTCAAGAGACCTTCTTCCTATCATGCCAAATGGATCTAGGTTTCATCGACATAATAGGAAGCTCGAATGCGAGACACTTAGGCTTCCGCCAAGCAAGCACCAAAGGGTTCTCCTGAAACAAGGAGAAGAACCTGATGGTAGCATAGTTGGGTGGGAAGAAGCATCATATTGGGCAGCAAAAGAGAAAGAAGGAGGATCACAAGATTGCTTCTCTTCTTTCTTCTTTCGAGCCTTAGTGGCATAGCTGTCAGCCTTCAAGCAAGCCCTATGTGAGATAGCGTAAGGCGAGGGAGGGTATCTCACTTTTGGCCTCAGACACCTTTTCTTATAGTTCTGATATGTCTTGTGCAAAAGGTTCGTCCTAGGCAGGAGAGGACCTACAGACGCAGGCCACGGGTCATCCAAGGAGTAGCTACCATGTGCAACTGGTGATCTATAACCGGTGTCGTGGATTACATGCACGATGCCTCCATGGATAAATTTTAAACATTTATGCACAACGGAGGGTACCGCGTTCATCACCGCCAACCAAGGGATACCCAATTTCACCCTAAAGAGTTCAGATCCAGGAATGATATCGAATAGGAGTTTCACGGACTTAGGTCCAACTAGGACCGATAGGACAATACTACCCAAAGGGGGTACAAAAAGCCCATCATGTGTGCGGATGAAAATCACAGGAGCATCATATCCATCCTTGTGTAAAATTTATTAGCATAATCTCTTATGTTATTATGTTTACTTGTGACGTCGGATCAACAAGAACACTTGCTACGATGTTACCATTGATCCATGCAGGAATGTAAAGAGGAGATGGTCCCTTGTTAAAGCCCATCGGTAGGTCCTGTGAAGTAAAGGTTATGCCAGTACCACTATCCATAGGTTGCGCAGAGGGGATGGGCTGATGCAAAAAGGAGGCCATTACACACACTAGACAACACTTCACAGAGTCCCGAAAGGTTGTCAAATAAGATGGTGACCCAGTTAAGGTTTCATCGTGCAATACCTTTGGAACCTTCCAACTACGCCAACTAGGGGTCGTAGGTTGGGTTGCAAGGCGATAGCCTTACAACACTCACACCTACAACACTCCTAGAGTATGAGGAAAGGAACTATTAGTATCACAAGAACGGAACCAAAATGGTTCATGTTGGGTTCACCAAAAATGTAAGAGAGGGGGACCACCGCATGCAAGACCCCAAGTCACAGAGGGTCAAGATGCGAGAGGCTGCCCTAACTTACCTCAGCTAAGTGCAATATTTAGGGTATGAGGATGAGAATGATGAGGACTATGAAGTCTTGCAACCACTCTACAACCCTAAGTTTCAAAGTGGGGCTAGGCAAGCTAGTTTTCAGGTTCAACACTGCGACTCAGGAAGCTCTCTTCTCAAGGACGTAAGCATGGTCCTTGGATGACAGTGTGATGCGCTAGCATCTCTAAAGTGCACTGGCATCCGTATAACCAGAAAACAACAGAGACAAGGTCAAACCTATCAAAACGGGCTAACAACCCAAGCTGACTAACTAAAGGGCTAGAATGACACAAGTAAATGAATGAAGTACTCTCTAATATTGTAAAGTAGATAAGCAAGAGTAAAGAGAGAAAGTAGGATCTCACCGAGGAATTTTTTTTCTAGCTGATCTTCTGAGAGAACGTCCACCTACACACAAAAAAAAGGGAAAATGTTGGGTGGTCGTATAGGGGCCTGCCTTAGTCAAACCCTTGTTTAGGTGTTTCCACCTCCACGGACAACCAAGGAGACGAGATAAAGAAATAGTATAATAAAGAGAACACAAACACTACAAAGTAGTGTTACGCTACTCAACCAAGTGATAGAGGAGAGGAGAGGGAAGCTTACCACCTCCACCAAGAGCACTCAAGGTTGCTTGGGGGAGAAACTCGAGTACTCGAGCCTTTGCTACAATGGCGTGGTCCCAAACGTGCTCTACCGAAGTGATGGAGCAAGGCTTTGCTGCAATGGAATGCTTGGATGCTTGAAGTGAGTGTGAGTATGGAAGCTTGAAGTGTGCAATAGCTTAGAAGAAATTGGATTGAATGTTGAAGAGGTGAATTTTAAGAAGGAATGGAAGAAAATAGCCATATTCGGGTCGGTCGGTCAAAGGGGGCGTTACAATTTCACTGCCAATGGGAAGAGTAATGCCTCTGCAGGTTTATCCGCAGGAATCTGCCAAGGACGTAAGTGCGCCGCGCGGACGTCTACATGTCACACGGGTGTCCCCGACAGAAACGCTTCCACCGACACTCAAAACAGGCGCCAAGTGGGATGCCAACAGCCGGCTTAGGTGGAATTAAGCCTTCGAACTTGGTTTTTTAAGGTGGATAAAGGAAAAAAGGGGATTTGCATAGGGGATGCAAATTAGCTCTTATACACAATGCAATGCTAAATGGAGACAACATAGCAAATGAATGCCTTGAAACATGCTTAAAATTTGAGTTGAAAATTAGTTGTGGTGTCACAAATTGGGAAACATTTATTGCAAAAGTTGGAGATCCATTTAAACAAAGTGAAATTGAAGGATCTAATTTTTGCTTTGAATGGCTATCTTACATTTTGCAAATAAAAATTAAAGTTTGCTTAGAAAATAGTGTCATGCCTACCAAAGTATATTGCAAATGTGTACAACCAACAAAAGTACACAATGTCATATTTTACAAAGTTAATGGCATGCATACACATTATAAGCTAGGTGAAGTGGAGATTATAATGATAAATGATATTCATATTGCACAACCAAAGAAAAAAATAAAATACAAAAAATAATGAAAAGTAAACAAAGGCTTAGTATGCACAAATTGAAAGAATCCATTTGAAACAGTAAACAAGTAAAAACTTGCAACTCTACACATCCCACAGAGGGGTTCAACACTATTCTCCATAACTCACTTCATAAACTAAAACAAGAGATATGCAAACATCCTAAACAAAATATTAGTATGCACAAATTGAAAGAATCCATTCCAAACAGTAAACAACTAAAAACTTGCAACTCTACACATTTCACAAAGGGGTTTAGCACTCCTTTCCATAACTCACTTCATAAACTAAAACAACAGATATGCAAAAAACCTAAAATCCAAAACATAGAAAAAAGAGGAAGAAAAAAACACCCGTAGAATCTTACATGGAAAAAATCAAAGATGCACCTAAACATGTGTGTGCAATTTGTGGGAAATTGCATTTTAAAAAGAATATTATAAACCTAAGCCAACAAACAATGGAAACATATGGGATATTTTATTAAGGACACAAGGAATTTACGAAAACAAAATATGCAACTTTTGTAACCACCAATTGAGGCAAAACAAAAAACCAATATATGCAACACCAAAACATATTAAAACAAATAAGCCACTATAATACACTGCTACAATTTCAGAACTCGAAGAAAGACTAGTGTCCCTTCAACTTGCCTTTGCACAAATTTGGCAACTAGGATTCAAAAGACCTCAAATTGGACTAAATGGAACAATTATCAATGTCCCAATAGACATGAACATTATACAAATAGTATTGCCATGTTCCACCAAGAAACATGCATAATTGCTATTGCATTAAAGAGACGTTTGCAATATAGAAATGCATACCAAAAAGGAAGAGTTCGACCAAATGTTATTATGAATTATTTAAAAAAATTGTGTAAAACAATGTTGTACAAAATGTTAAATGTTAAATTGAACAAAAATTGGCATGAACATTTGTACCATTTAGAAGAGCATATTATAGTTACCGACCCTTCATCAAGTGATAGCGACAAAGACAATGACATAAATAATCCAATGGAAATGGAAATGGATACCTTGATCCATGGATTTACTGAGTCAAGAACTATACATTCAATACAAGACAAAGACATTGAAATTGCACCTGCTGAAGGAAAACAACCTCTTGGAATATGCCAAGACAAATATGCAGAAGAAATGAAGTTTCCAACACTGTTTTTCAGAGAACCATGTGATGAATGAATAGAAAAGAAAATTTCACACCAAAAAATTGCACAATGGGAATTACAAAATTCAAATCGAACATTTGCTTATCATACCACCAACTTATTTTTCAAAACCATTAAAATTCTAAGTTCTCAAGTTTTTTCTACACTATGGATAAGAATTTGCAAAGGGAAATTAAAAGGTAGAACCCTACTAGCAAAAGATGTGAAGCACAAACCAAACCTTGAAAAGATATTGCAATCAGATATTGGATATGTAGATTTCAAAAAAATAAGAAATTCACCAAACTTTTTGCAACCCTTGAAAAGAAATCTTTTCGCAATGATACGAAAATTAGGTCCACCTAATTTTTTTGTAACTTTCACTAGTGCAGAACAAAACTGGGAGCCATTAAAAGAAACATCGAAAGAATTGTACATCTCACACAAAAACAAATCAACAGAAAACTAACAAGAATACCTTAATGAAGTTGACATTACCTATTTGATTAAAAAGGATACACCCACTTGTACTCGCTACTATAAACATAGAATTAATGTAATGAAACAATTAATATGCTTAGATGAGACATTTTTCAGAAAGGTATTGGACTACTTTTTAGTTACAGAATTCCAAAATTGAGGAAATGAACATGACCATTTCATGATATGGGTTAAAGATGCACCTATTTATGGAAAAGATACTAATACTAGTATCGACCATTTTGTAGACAGATACATAACTTGCAATACTAAAACTTTAAACGAACAAATGGCTAAAATACATATACATCACCATACTAAACAATGTGGCAAAACCAAACAAAAAAAAGTTGCTTTGGTTTGCCACAACCACCAATGAAAACAACAAGAATTCTTGAACTATGCATCAACGAAAAAAGAAACATGTGTTTGGTTGAAAAACTTAGATCCACTTTAGAATGTTCAAGTTATGATTGTTGTACATCTTTTGAGGATTTCCTATTGAACATAAGCATGGATGAATAAGAATACATATTGGCCATACAATCTACATTGCTTAGACCAACAATGTTTTTGAAAAGAAAGCCAGCTCACATTTGGAACAATACATTTTGTAAAAAAAAATCTCATCTATGGCAAGAAAATACAGATGCACAATTTGTTCTAAATATATATGCTACAACAATGTATTGTAGCTCATACATGACAAAATGCAATGCCTCAATAACAAATGCATTTAACAAAATACGCATAGAGCACAAAGAACATAACATTGATGCAATTAAAATGATAACAAAACTTGGCAACGCTTTGCTCAACCTACAACAAATGTCTACTTAGCAAGTTGTACACATTGTGCTTTCACTTCCCCTTAACTATAGTTCAAGGAAATGCATATTAATAGACACATCAACTATTGAAAACCATACATTTATTTTGAAAAATTCAACACAGCTAAAAAATGAGCCAAATGATTCACAAAATGTTGCTTGTAAAAATTTAATTGACCATTATATTGCACGTTGGCAAATGTTTGTCTAGTAGAATTTATCGTACAATACAAAACAAGAAAAGGACAATTAAAAAAAAAGAAATAGACCACAAATTATTCAATATATAAGATACAATAAACATGTTGACATTGAAAACTAATCTAGGGAACAACTTTTACTATATGTCCCATTTGCCATAGATGAAAACATGTTGAAAAAAGGCTTCACAACATGGGAAGAGGCTTTCATTGCTAATGAAAAAATAATAAAACTTAATCAAGAAAAGTACACGTACCATATAAATGAGCTACGAGGTGATTTGGACAATGCTATTAATGATGTCAATATTGAAAACGAGAACTATACAGAAACAAACAATGTTGACAACTTCAACACCGAATATAATGAACAATACAATTTGCAATCGGATCTAGAGACAATGAAACTTAAATTCTACAACAAACAAATGAGAAGGCCATTTGAAATTGCTAAGCATCCAAACTTAGTTGACAACATAGAATACTACAATCTTCGAAGAATGCTAAGCAAAGAGCAACAAGCCATACTAAAGGACAAACTAATAAAAAAACAAAATAAATTACTTGAACCATTGCATATGTTTCTAACAGGAGGTGTTGGAACAGGAAAAACATTCATTGCCAAAGCTATATACCAAGGCCTACTGCCTATATACAATAACTCTATTGATAGTGACCCAAATAAGATAAAAGGTTTGTTACTTGCATACACAAGTAAAGCAGCTAACAATATTGGGGGCACAACTTTGCACTTTGCACTTATCATACCATTTAACAAATCCACTACTATTCCATTGAGCTTAGACAAATTAGATATATTGACAAAATAATATCAACAGTTGTGTATTATCCTTATTGATAAAATCTCATTAGTTGGCACGAGACTCTTGCGTTGCATAGATAAAAGATTGTGTGACATCATGCAAATACCTACTAAATATTTTAGTGGTTTAGACATTATTTTTTGTGGTGATTTCTATCAAGCAGAACCTATACATGACTGTCCAGTGTTTCAAACTGTAAAATTAGACACCCAACTAGTTCCATACAATTTCTGGGAAAATATCAAATGTTATACCTTACAAACAACTATGAGACAAAAAGATGAAATCTTCATCAAAATTCTTAACAGAATATGAACAAACTCTCAAACAGATAGTGACATAGCATACCTGAATAACAAATGCTTACGTCCTACACCTACTGATCCAACATTTCCATTTCTTTTTTACAAGAGAAAAGATGTTAATGATAGAAAATATTATCTTCTCTTCGTGGAAAACTAATAACAATCAATTCAATTGACGAACATGATAATTTTGTTAATGTAGAACAATTGTTCAAAAATAATACAAATCTAGCAGACAAAATTATGTTAAAAAAAGACATATGAGTTGAAATTTATGGTGGAAACTATGATACACAGGATGGTCTCGTAAATGGATTAGATGAAATATTCAAAACATATACACATCATGCCGACATTAACATTATATGGATTGAGTTCAATGATCATCATATAGGAAAAGCTCAAGCTACAAAACTATCACATTTAAACCAAACATATATTAACAATGGATAGGTACCAATACTCCAAGTTGCCAAACCAATCCTAAAACTAAATGCTCAACATAAGAATATTGTTAGAAAATAATTCTCAGTACAATTAGCATGTGCTTGAACAATATATAGATCACAAGGGATTACAATGCAAGGCCTTACATTTGAACCATTAGGTGTACACCAACATGGGTTAACTTACACAACTCTTTCCCGCACATCAACAATTGAAACATTATTTTTGTTAAGCCCTCTAACAACAAAAAACTTTAAAGTAAAAAGAGATCATAGATGAAATGACACGGTTGGAAACAGTAGCTAAGTGGAGTCTTCAAAATGACATACATTACAAAACTCAAACATCATGTATTACAATATCTACATTAAACACTCGTCATTTCCAACCACACAAACAAGACATTCTACATGACAAAGATTTAATGTCATCGGACATTATTTGTCTACAAGAGACATATTTGGAAACACCGATAAGAAATGATGCATTATCATAATATAATTGCTCTACAGCATACCATATACATGGGATAATGACCTGCACAAAAAAGCATATACAAATATCAAATGCAATTCCATTTATAGAAGATAATGTTGAAGCAATATTGAGTACACTGATATTTACTAAACAAAGCCTTTATATTTGTAATATCTATACCATACCAGCAACATCGCTTACAAATATTATAAATATTATTAACAAATAAATGACTATAGCTTCTACTGGACTCCTTATTTACATTGCAGGTGACTTCAACATTGACATTTCCAACTCCTCAAAAAAATTAGAAATGCTCAAAGAGAACATGCAAATACACAATTTTCACTTATTATAAGAAAATATAAAACTTTTGTCAAGGACCATTATTGATCATGTGTGGACAAACAATTATGCAAATACAACAAAAATTCAAAGATGTGAATTGTACTGGACAGATCATGGCACTCTTCTATTTCATGTTGCCAACATCATCTAGCTATGCTTTGCATCCTGGAAAAGGTAGTCATGTACAACAAGTTTATATGACAAAAGATTTTATTGTCTACATACATTAACTCTTACTCAAAAAATAGAACTTAAACTCATTAGTTATACTATTCTACAAATCATTATTCATCTAATGAAAAATAAAAAGAAATATTGTTTTGTAGGTGACTTGAAATCATGGACAATGGGCAAAACAAAGTATCTATTGCAGTACCTGCAAAAGCACAAAAAGAGACAAGTAAAGAGTAAGTTACATGGACAACATACATTATTTATTTATTTTTAACAAAATATCCTCTTGAAAAACCTTACTTCATTAACACATTTGTTTTGTCAAAGGCAATTGGACATGATTAAAATTAACAACACTCCAACAACAACTGTCCATACAACCAATATTACATTGGACGAAAGGTATTTATACTAGCCAAAAAATAATTACAAAACAATCTCCCAATATATCTAAATATAATAGGAATAACACTACTTTAATAATAGATTACTATACAAGTAAAAAAATGTATTATGCAGTTTTTTCAAAAACATGGAAATCAGTGAAGAAGACCTCGATGTAGATGATCTTGATGAATCTTTCTCTGTACCTGAAAAAGAACGCATAACAAAATGGTTAGACGTGTCATTTCTTCCAAATTAGTTCAAAATTAAATAGTCTTTTCCACAAATTACATGACTAACAATTGCATTTCTTGCTACAGCCAAAGCATTGAACTAAACAACACTTCTCCTATGAGAATGACTATTCAAAGCAACAAAGAAAGGTATTAATTTTTAATACTCTTATTTTCTAGCAATTTTTCTTAATAAGCTATGTATATACAAGTACATTTTCCATAGATTTCTACATACACCAACATACATGGTGCAAAAACTTAATTTATATTCACACAATTGAGAATAGCATACATTTTCTATAACTACATAAGAATGCATAACAAAACGGTGAGAATTGTCAATTCTTCAAAATTAATGAAATGTTAAATAGTAATATCCACATATTTCATGACTAACAATTTAATTTTCTACTATAGCTGTTTGAAAAGCATTGAACTAAATAGCACATCTCCTACTAGAATGACTACTCAAAGCAACAAAGAAAGGTATTAATTTTTAATAGTCTTCTTTCATACCAAAATTAGTAAAAAATCTACATATATGGTTGTACATTTTCCAAATATTTCTACAAACACCAGCGTACATAGTGAAAAATCTTTAATTTATATTCGCACAATTGAAAATAATATACATTTTCTATCCTTCAATGTTGACAACTATAATGTATATTTAGAATACATAATTAACTACACAATTTATTTTTTACAATCTAATTTCAACAAACCAAAAACCCAGTACAATATTGAAAATTTGCACAGAATAAACTGGTTCGGTATTCGAAGGAGATGTGCTTGTTGCATATGGTCCTCTTTCTACGAAGCACAACACCCCAAAAAAGGCAGAAATAGTACATGTGGATCTTGTAGATTGCAATGGTCAAATGACTATAACCGTAAACATTAGCAACAATTTGATAAATACATTTTTTCCCCGTATGTTTTTTGGGTCTAGTATTCGCATCACCAACTTTTTAATCAAAAATAAAACTCAATATGAAAGAGGCGATGCAGACTGTTGCCTTGCCTTGACCAGTAGAAGCATAGTAGAAAGTGTACCTATTGTTTGCAAAAAATGTAGATTAACTCTAGACGTCACTATCTCCCAACTAATACAAGCAGACTACAACTATTCTATTGGTTCATTTGGAGTAATAGGGACATCTTATCATTTGAACAAAATCCAGTTTGAAGTACACGTGAAAGATGGAGACCTCCAAGAAGACATGGAAACTGTATATACCTAACCATATTTCTTTTATTTTCATATGCAACTTAACTTATTTACTTAAATTCATTAACAATTTTCTTTTGTAGGTTGTTATCCCAACTGCCAACACAGATTTATGTGCATATTTACAACAAATGTTTTCAAAAACAGACATGCCACTGCTCCTTTTCAAAAATGTAGTTAGAAATGGTCCACAAGGCTCAAATTTAATGCACACAACACAACCAACATTTTTTTAGGAGCTCAACAAAACATGTACAAGAGCACAATTGCAAACTCTTACAAAATCTAACATTCAGGAAAGAGCCCAAAAAATTATAATTCTATTTTTTCATTTATATAACACAATTATGAAATATTTTCAGTTCCCTACAAAATACATAACAAGTTATTTTTATTCACAGGTACTTGGGACATTGAAGCCAAAGAATGTCCACTTGCCCCCCTTTGAAGCTTGTTGAAGCACATGTCATCGCTCCATGCTACTTGATAAGTCTCTTGAAAAAGGATCTACCAATTACAAAAGAACCACCCAACTTTCCTATCGTCACAATCTGGCTTGCACATTGTATAGGAGAGAAGGAAACATTGACCGATGGTTAAATGGAGAGCTCCTTAAACAAAGTTTTCCAAAGCTTCAAGAAATCACATATGACCAATATAAAGAAGACATCTCACCTGCAGTGTTCTTGTTACGTAGATTCCAATTACAAGGAACTTTTACACTATTTGTTAACAATTTCAATGTGAAAATTGTTCAACAATGACTGTCTTATTGTTTCCACAAATTACACTTTCACAAACAATCTGCCATAGTGAACTACAAATGTTGTATATGTAAATAAGTAATTTTGTTGTGTTTGAATTTTACAACTATTAATTTTAAAGACACTAGCTGAATAGGCCTACAACCATGCCCAATTTCATTTCTAGAGACTAATGCTAAGATTTGTTTCCCTTCAGTTTATAGCTTTGAAGCATTCAATAATAGTATTTCTAACCTCGATGAATTTAGCTGCCTATATGTTCTTTTGTTAGTTTGGGTACAAAACTTTATTGTGCGGTCTTTAATTTTTATCAGTTTTGATTTAACAAACATTAATGTGAGTGTTTACTGTTTTGATTGGCTTCAATGGAAAACTTAAATAGGTGTATGATGCTTTCATTGGTTTCAGATAAAAAAATTCTTGTCACACTTGGTTTCTTCTAATAAAGCATAGGCTTTAACTAGGTGTGAGCGAATAACGAGCCTCATTTTCGATTTAAAGTTATGCTTCCTTCTTTGGGTTTGGTTTTACATTGCCACTATGTTTGCTAGTTATATGTTCCAATATTTTCTTTTGTTTACTATACAATAGTTTCAGATGTATATCATGAGGTGAAAATTATTTGTAGGCTAGGATTTGATGATCTATTGCAGGAACAAAGAATTAAGGCTAATGGCATTGTAAGCTATTGGATAGATTGCAATCTGAGTTTATGGCATTGATGGTATGCTAAGCCTTAATGCCATTTTGCTTCTTTTTAAAAAAAATATATGTACACAAATGAAACTTTTGAGTTTTAAAATTATGTTTATTTTGTTACTTATTATTTTTGTTTTTGGTTTTTCATAATGCCTGAGCTTGAAACAGTTTCAAGCCTCCAACTTGGGAAATAATTGCCTATGCTTGAACAGGGATCTCCTCCACCAACTTTACCACAGAATAAGATCTTTTGATCCCATGTTTTGTATGTCGAAAGTCAATTTTAAGTTAAAAATATCATGCTATTCTTTGTTCTATTCAACTGATTAATTTGTTGTTAAATTTGAAAAATCTGCAGAAAAGTATGGTACTTGGACAATGTTTGCATCATACAAGGCTCTCCCAAGACCTGGTATGATGTTCTGAGGGATGCAGTTGCCTCATTAGAGGATGTTATATAGGTACATGGCTATGGGGAACACCTTAGTCCTATAGGTATAGTTTATTACATATTCACATTTTTTTTTTGCATAACCATAATTTTATTTTATTCATTACTTTGTTGATTCACTTCAATGCACTTGGTGAGGATTTTCAAGCTATATTTGACTGAGTGACTAATAACTATTCCAACATTTGCATTTCATAACAACTAGATTTTTTTTCGCAATCAACTATTTGTAACTTTGTACTGTTGGCCACCTACATTTGCAATATTAGGTGAGAAGACAACTCTCATGTCTCTAGAAGTACTTATCCAACAAGGGGTTCCTTGTTGTAGGTGTTGTTTTGATCTTTTCCCTTCTGACTTGCGGTTATCTACTTCTTTTATTAGTTGTGCTTCAAACTAACTTTGATGTGTATTATTTTAAATAAGCTTTTGTTATAAATATTTGTTCTATTACCTGATAAAGATTTAGCCAAAAAAAAAGTTATGATTTTGAGGTTCTCTCTTGATAATAATGTTGATAGTGATGGCATAGTTTCATGAACTTATTTTTTGGATTTCAGGTTCATATAGAATCCAGGGGAGTTTGTTTCTACTTTTCTGAGGACATATCACTTAGGATTTAGCCATGGTAAGGTGTTTAAATCATTCTTTTTGCTCTTCTCTTATTCCTGAATTTGGAACACTACAAATAATGAATAAGTCATGACTATGCCAAGGAACTTAAGAGATTAATTTGCCACCAACTATAAATTCTAATGCAATATATTTTATAGACTAAGAGGTGTTTTCTTTATATAAAATAAAACTACTATTTGTACAGTTCATAAAGGTTTGTGAGACTGGACAAACACTATTTGTTCCAAAATTGTTTTAATTTGGTCCTATAATCTGATTTTTTGTTTATTAATAGTGTTAGTTTTCTTTTATCATCAGTCAATAACATGTTTTGGTGTGAAATTTTAAAGAGTATCTAGTGCTTAAGGCTGGTGGTATTGCTCGAAAGGGTTTAAATTTTAAGACATGTTGATTGTCTCTAATTTTATTCTTATTGCATATTTTACATATGTATGATCTTCCTAGTGGATTTTTAGTTTTTTCCATCTTTAGGATTCACATTGTATATTTTTCCAGCTTGTTGCTCTATGTTCTTTTAGTTGGAGCTTTTTCTTCTAGTTTTCTCTCTACAGGCTATGTATTTTACATGCAATGTTTTTTCAAAGGCAACATAGTGCCAAGTATGAAGGTTGTAACTATTTTCAGGTCTGGGACCTTTAGGCTTGATGTTCTATATGCAGATCCTAGCCAAGTTCGGGAACAATAGATAAGCTCATATACGGTATGATTTCTTACATCTAATAGAATTATGCAACCATTTTCATGCAAATTTTTGATATTGTGAAAAAATCTTGCTGAATTGAGAATTTGCTTATTATTTTTGCATAATTGAAATCAAAGGTTTCATGGTGTTTTGAGCATTCACTTGTGGTTTTTACTTATTCATGGATGAACGTGTTTTAAGCATTCACTTTTTACTAGATAATGGATTAACATGTTCTTGGAAATTATATGTTAAAAACATGGACTAGTCAAAATTGTGAAAGTTCAAGAAAACAGGGATTTAACAAATTCTACACCTTTTTTGACAAATTGGTCCTTTCCAAACAAAAAATTATTTTGCCACTGTGGTGGCCAAATCAGATGCTTTATATCAAGGTTGATGATGATGTGCATGTAAATCTAGGTGCAGGTGTTTCTTCTTTAATTTGTCAAATAGCTTGCATGGTCAAGAATATGTGAACAGTATGTATTCAGATCCATATTAAACCATCATTCAAAAGTGTCACCTTATAGAGCAAATGATTGAAAGATTTTCAGTATAATGATATGTCTTCAAAGAACCTAAATAAAGATAATCAATTTGAAGAAGTATTTCATAACTCTGTGTTCTTTGTCTGATTATTAATAATGTTCAAAACTATTTTCAGGAATGTTATCTACCACTCTTGCACGGTATTGAGCCAAACCAACAGTGTACATAGGGTGTACAAAATTTGGACTAGTCCTTGCACATAAGTAATTTAACACCTTCTATTGATTTCTTCTTTGCAGTACTAATTGATCTTCACTTAAATGCAGTAGAGGTATGGCACCTTTTGACTGCCTTTTTCAAAAAAAAATTCTAAGTAAAAGATGGTTAGTATATAGCAAATTAAAACTATTGCTTCCACTTTTGTAGGATCCTAGTGCTAAAAGAGGATACCGATTAGTCAGTGATGTCTCTTATGAAGAGGCTTCAAGAATAGCTTTAGCAATTAATCTTGTACCTTGTGGTCTTGGTCCAATGACTATTGCAATGCTTCTATCCACTACTCTACAATCAACAAAACGGGCATATGAGTTCAATTTAGATTTCTCATATTTGATCCAAGCCTTTTGCAATAGACTTCACATTATATGTTTTATGACACTTATAAATGATTTATCTATTACTTAATGAAATAAAAATATTTTTTCCTATCATAAGGCATTTTTTGGAGCTTTCTTCATGGAAAACACAACAAATTCAAACAAAACTATTCTTAAACATTTTGGCAGGAACTTCACTGCTCTGCAGCTCTTGTTTTTAATTGGGATGTACATTTTATAATGATCTCAATTTTTTTTGGTAACTCTAATTTCTATTACCAAAAATGTGCAACACAAAGATTTCTATTACCAAAATATGCAAGACAAAACACACATAGCTATAAGGAGGTCTTGAACATTAATAAAGTTATAATGAATACAAGGATTGGCATTTGCAAGTTTGGATCATAATTATTTTATTTTTTATTTTTTATTGAAGAAGATTTGAACTCATCACCATTTAGGTAACTACTACAATGGCTCAACCATTACACCAAGTTCCCTTCGACTAGATCATAATTATGGTGTGAATGACAAGTATGGTAGAAGCTTTAGTGGAGGTAATGTGGAGATGATGTAGCAATTATAATTTTCAATCTATATGCATCCCTACCACCTTTTATTATTCATATCACATTCTTAAAATAAACATGGAAGATTCAAATTAGAGATCATGAAGATTAAAGTTTATCTTTTTCGGATTAAATTGCGTGTAGCATCAACATTTCAAATCACACTTTGTGATCCATCATTAGGATGAAAAAGAGTTGTAAGAGAAGAATATAATTTATCGTAGACCAAAACCAGTATTAAAAGAGGAGGATGAGTGGAGAGGATGCACGATAACCAAGGTTAATTTTTTTTTAAGGATTGAATAGAAATTAGAGCACAAAACTAAGTTAAAAAATTAAAAGGAGGTGACTAAAGATATATTATAATAACTTAAAAAATTAATAATTCTAATAACTATCACATTTTTATAATTATTATTAAAGAAATATAATATGGAAATAGATAAAAATAAATGAAGAAAAATTAAATAGATATAAGGAAAAAGAGGTGTGATATTAATATTGATAATAAAAAATAACATAAAAAAATAACATAAAAAAATATAATAACTATATTATTGGTTATATTATTAAAAAACTTTATATAAATAAAATAATAACTTTACCTTAGCAAAATGGATTCAAACTCCAGAAAGAAAATAATCTACCTAGTTTAAGAATGTAAGAAAAAAATGAGAAAATATTAAAAACTCACAAAATAAAATAGTTTATCTAAGATCTAAAAGATTTTGTGGAAAAAAAAAATTAAGAAACTTCTAGAAATATAGGTAAATTAATCATAATTAAATGAAAAATAATAGATAATAGATAAGAAGAGAGAATCAATTTAAATAGAAAGAGAGGTATCTATATATATATGTGAAAAAACATAAATTATGAAAACAAAAGAAATTATAAAATTAAATAAAAGAAATTATAACAAAATAAGATATTTATTAAAGTTATATCTATAAATTAAATCTAAATAAGTTAAAATAAGATACCAAAAATATTTTAAAGAATGGAACATTTTTAATTTTTTTTATAAAACTATAAACTAAAAATATTATCTATATGAAAGAAAATATAACTATACAAAAAGGAAGGAAAAGAAAAAAGATTTTATATGTATATAATCACATAAATATATAAAAGAATAATAAAATTTATTAAAATAATTTTAAGAGGAGATAACTTAAATTCTTCTTTTGCAAAAAGTATAACTAATAAAGATTAAGAAAAGTAAAATATAGGAAAGATGATTAAAGATTATAATTTTTAGCTATATCAATTAAAAATATACGTGGGCGGTAAGGCGGGCGAACCTCCATGGTGGTGGAGGGATTGGTCAAGGTTGCCACGGTGTCATTCGACAGTGGTCTGAGGTACCAAGTTAGCAAGATAGTATGTGGGGAGGAGTTGGCTTGTCAGGTCGACAAGCTGGGAGGATGTTGTCAGGCGGATTTGGCATCGATTCCAACGCAATGAGATGATGGTTTTAAATGGAAAGAGCTCTCCTTTTAGAGAGGACATCTAGCACAAAGTTGGAGTACGGTTGGCGGCAGGTGGCGGCTTTGGGGATCCGGGCTTATTTATGGTAGGAACGGATCTCTTTTTGCATTTAGTTTCTACATATTTGGGTGTTGGTTGTGGGTCGCTCTGCCTCTCCTGCCGATCATCTGTAGTGAGGGGAAAATAATGGCGAAGAGTTCCAAGTTTCTAATTGAGGTCTCGATGGTGGGATTAGCTCATTTTGGGGCTGACACCCCTATCTCTCTGCGGTCGTCGGTAAGGCAGGCTTCCTTTAGGGAGGTCACTGACCAACGCTTGAAAAGGATTCTGGTGAACTACGATCCTTTGGTGCTCACGGTGGTAAAAAAATGGTGTTGGGTTCTGGCCACATTGAGTGCAAGGAGTATGGGTGAGATAACTTGCATGTTTCTTCCCATTTTCTTGCCTCACTACTAGACAATTTGGAGCCGAAGGTGGAAGCTAAAAGGTTGTCGGTTAAGCTGTTTAGGAAGGACCTGTATGAAAATGTCAACGATGTTCTTCGAGTGGTGATTGAAGGAAGAGGCTGTCCACGACCTTGTGACGTGGAAAGGGTGCATTCAGAGGACACGGTGAAAATTTATCCCTTCCTTCTGGATTTGCAAGGTCTAGAGCTGATGAGGCATAGGTTGATTGCGACGGTGGCGATTATCTTTCTCAAAAAATTCTTCGAGCTAATGGCGGTTGATAGTGTGGAGTGGAAAGCGGAGTTTGAAGAATTTGCTATTTTGAATAAATTCTTGTAAGGCGGTGTTGTCAGCTCTTTGGTCGATCGTAGTTTGCTTTGGTATGTTTGTTTTTTTGGGTGGTTTTGGCTGTGTAATGTTTTTTCTCAGGTTTGGCGCGGTCTAGATATGGTTGCCATGTTTTGCAGTGGCATGTAATAGGGGTTGGTTTGGTGCTAATGGTCTGGTGTCTTGGTGGTTTTTTTATTGTTAGTAGTTTATTTGAGGGTTGGTTCTCCATGGTTTATTTTTCCCTCCTTCCTGCTTAGTAGACGAGTGTATTTTGGCTTTCTATTAATAATATTAACTGGCTTATGTATCAAAATATATATATATATATATATATATACAAAAATTTAAGATAAAAGACAAACAAAATATAGGAATTGCAAAAATAAATACAAAGATTTCATTCTAAAAAATTTTAAAAATATTTTCAAATTTTTATACATAAAGATAACCATTAGTATAATAAAGAAATAAAACATAAAGGAAGGAAAAGAATAAAATTGAATCTAGATTTAAATTAAAAAATGATTTTTTTCTTTTTTTGAAAATCATTTTAAAGAAAAAATATTATAAAATAAAAATATTATGAAAATTATATTAAAAGAAGAAATTTATTCTTCATTATTATACATAAGAATTAAATCACATATTTATATAACCACATAATTACATTAAACACATATTAAAAGAATAAATACTAGTAATCGGACCTTGGTGTGTAATGGGTACGCCCATGGTTTTTTTGTTAATTTAGAATTTGTATGGATAGAGCTTAATATTTCACATTGTAATTGTGAAATGCTTTCAACTAAGAAAAAAAAAAAATTTGAAATAAATGTTTGTTTTGTGTAGGAAGATGGAATAAAAGTGCTTGTTAATGATGGTAATATATATATATATATAATGTTTGAAACTGAATAATATTGAGTATACATTCAAAACATTAAATTAATTGTTCTACATGTTTATAATATAATTTATAAATTGAATATTAGTGGAGATTTAGAAATAGTATTTAATTCTTTACTTTTTTTAATTTGCATTATTTGATAAGCTAAATTCAATGTATTTAAATATGTTTTTCTA
Source organism: Sequoia sempervirens (assembly GCA_007258455.2). NCBI lineage: Eukaryota > Viridiplantae > Streptophyta > Pinopsida > Cupressales > Cupressaceae > Sequoia > Sequoia sempervirens. The sequence goes on along the minus strand of VDFB02058242.1, from coordinate 426,779,483 downwards.
AAATATAATAGTTTTTTTATACGTAAAAATAATAATTTGTTTTTTTAATTTTTTTTGTTTTTGATCTTTATATTGATATGACATAATGTATAATGTTGTTATGTGCAAAAGGGAACATGAAGAATAGAGTAAGTAATTTTATTCCATAAGAACATCACTATACTTTGATAGATAGATTGAATGATTTATTTTAAATTTACATTAATACATTGATCTATATCTAAACTAGGTATAAATCATATTTCGTGAACAACTATATAAGTTGGAATATTTACTAAATTAAATATCCACTTGTGTTATGCATGTGTGAGTATGCATGACGCGCAATGAAATACATATGATGCATACAACATATATACATGAAATCCATTATTATATTTTGATATTTAAACTCGTAATATTTTGTCACATTTTCTACATACACTATTCTATTAGCTCAAAAAAAAATATGTTAGTTTTATATATTTCTATGTGTTTTGGGGTGTGTTGAGAATTGTGGGAAGAAAACTAGATATAGATGGGTGCCTTCATCCATTGGGCTGTAGAGTCACTGGATTCAATCAAACATATGATAATAGAAACTTAGGTGATATCCTAATCAAGATATCACAAAAAGACTGTGTTGTTTTGAATCTACAAGCAATCTAGGCTCTACATATACATTTAGAAAAGAAATAAATGGATGCAAAATATTAAAGGATTCTACTTAGTAATCCTTAGGAACACTCATACATTTCCTTATTATTCTAAAAAAAAACCATGCAAAATATTTGCATGGATTTTACAAACATCTAGTTGAAAGACTAATCAACACACTTCAAAAATTTAACTGAACATACACAAGGAAACACTCAACTAAGGTTGATTCTACCATTAATCAAATAAAATTTAAAGCTTATACACATTTTAATAGGCTTGGGAAAGAACCCAACTCATTATAATGTAAAAATAACTATACTCAAAACGAAATGTTGAAACCCTAGGGCTTCCTACAAGTATTGTCTTTTATTGATGGCTTTGCAACTGCTCTTCATATTCAAAATATTATCCTCCTCTTTTTTATTTTTTATTCTCTATTCTAAAAATGAAGCAAGTTAGATAAATCCCATGGCCAAGCTATCAAGGTAATGTCAAAGGGTCGCACAACTAAAAAAACCCTAGCCACAACTTCACCTAGTGTCCAGATGACATTTATCTTTTGCAAATCCAATATGACTAATAGGGACGTGAGAAAATATTCCTTGATCATTGTCATATAATTGCATTGAATGAGTGCAAGTAACAAGAAAAATACCCATAAAATCTGCTAGTAACGACATATAAGAAGTGCCTTTTGTGAGGAAAACATTTTGCAAACATTAAATGCAATATGAGCACCACACAATCTATCATATTGTTACACCTTGTTGTGTATTTACCTAATTACTATTACCAAGCTAGATAAAATACTTGAATATATGTGTGTGTTTGTAACTTTGACGGAAATAAATATGATTTTACTATGTTTATATGAATCATTGGAAATATAATGAATAAATGGTTGATTCAAATTGATGTTATATATGTGTTAAATTTGACTATGAAGTATATAATGCAAATGATTGTTTTGTGATTAGCTTACTACCATTGCAAATATGTCAAGTTGGTTGCAGGTACAGGTTCATTCCTCCAGAAGGGAGGGGAAGTAACACTCAAGAGAATATTTTTGGTCTAGTAACCCTTAATGAGCCTAACTGAGCTTTCACACACTCACTTTTAGATTGGTCAAGTCAAGTCAATAGTTACAGGAAAAAGGTAAGATACCTTAGTTTGGTTGTGCATGAATTAGGAGAGGTTTTGGTTTGATTGTGAAAATTTTCTTGATTTAAGTGTTTGAGTTTCTTTGTATCTATGAGTACTTCTTTACAAGTTTATGTTGTATTTGATGAGATATATGCATAGGAAATATATATATACATACATATATATGTGTCTACAATGAACACATACACATGAGTAAAGACGTACATAAGTATACATAGATAGACGTATCTACACATGCTTATGGATGGATTACCCATATGTATGGGAACACCAAATGGACAAGGCGACATATATATATGTATATATATATATTGTGTGTATATATGTCAATCAATGTTATTGCAATTGTATATGTTTAATTATTTGGAGGAAATGTTATATAAATACAATGCATATATATAAATATGTAAATATATATTGATATACATGTATGTATTAACGTGGTGACAACGTCCATACAAGTGTATTAATATATATAGATATACATATGCATATATGTATATATAAAAACATGTGTGATATTAATTTAAAAATAAATGAATATAAGTTTATGCATTCAAATATTGAATGACACATTCTATTATCGTAAAAGTTTTTTATTATGGAACAAACAAGTTTTGAAGGGATCCTGAAACCCTTAACAATAAGATAGAAAAAGATAGAACATTAACAGAGCCCAAACAAAAAACAAAACGCTGCCCACTAAGAAGAAAATAGTGGAAACCAAGGCAGCACAACAAAAAAAAACAAAACAACCAGTCACTAGGCCAGATTCCTGAGGAGCTTCGCCGCCTCCTGCTCCAATATGTTCATATTAAGTGCAGACTTCTTGATCTCTTAGATGCTCACTAAATCCTGGTCTACCTTCCTTTTCAAATTCACTCTGGTCCTATTGCTCGGTCCCCCACTATCCGACTGCCCTTCCTCTTTGTCCAAATCAAGAAACACAACAGTTTTAACATGATGAGCATTTTCCAGATTCTCCACCATCGTATTCATGGTCTCAACAATGGATTTTAAAATCTTATGGCACATAACCAACACTTTGTGGAGAGAGTTTTTGATATTCCTCAGTTGCTCCTCCATCTCAGCCTGCTTGCCTTCATGGTTGCTTTTGAAATCCTATAACTCATCAACAATTTTCTTGTGGTACTCAACCATATACTTCTTCTCTTCCTCCTTCCATAAATCAGTGGCCCTACCACTACCACTACCTTTGTTTTTATTGTCATCAACTTTCTCCATTTTACTACTCATGGCTCTCTGGTTCAGCTTAATCTCCTTAATTTCAAAGGAAACCCATCTCATTAACCTAAAAAATTCCACAAACCCATTGTGAGCTATAGCAAGAATATCAGTAGGAAATTCTCGTTCCTCCTTGAAATAGTGATCCTCTGCCTTGAGATCCATAGGAAATCGGGGCCTCTCTTCTCTGTCAGTAGCAGGGTAGCTGGAGTACTCATAAAATGAATCTGACTACGAGTCCTCGTCATTCTCATCATAAGAGGGGTCCTCTGAAACCTTTCTCTTACCCTTATTCTAGGGAGAATCACTATATTTCCCTTTCCCCTTATTAGCAACCCTTTCCTTAGATGAAGGATTCTGGTGTGGCAAAGTCGGCATGGCTTTAAAATGATCATAAATAAGGACAAGCAATCCTTCGTGGAGAATGGAATGCCTGGTAGGGTTCTGTCTATGGCTTTTTAAACTGGCATTCAGAGAAGAGGCGAGATAAAAAGGAAATGAAACCCTGACCTGATGCCTGAAGTGGTTAAGGAGGATGAAGTGATACCCAAATACTTTGGTATAACAGCCATCTAGAGTGACATACTCCATCAGCATGTTCAAGACCCTCCTCTAGTGCGAGACAATCCTGTCTGAATCATAATAGCTTCTGGAAGTCATTCGCAAATCCTCCCTCTCAGCGTTCAACTTTGGAAATTTGTTGACCGCCTCGTCAGAAAGCTTTTTGTCCCTATAGAACTTGATACCCTCCATAGAGAGGCTCATAATCTCAGCAACTAACTGTTCATTGATGACCACTTGTCTACCAAACAAGTTTATCTCACCATCCTTCCAATCTTTGGAAAAAACCCTAGTAACCTTTGGATCCCAGCCATGGTGTTTCTCAATGAAAACAATAATGCCACCCTTTTCCAACTTCTAGAGCTTTGAATTATTCCTTAACTATTCGCTACTCATTGGCTCCACCCTGCGACTCTTGCCACCCATGTTGGTCATCTTGCAAGCAGGAATAGAAGAATCTAGAAGCTCAAAAAAATAAACGCCTAAAATGCGAAACTTACACAATTCAAATAGGAAATAAAATGATTACTCATCGGCCGACTATGAGTAATAATTAACTCCCAGTCCCAAGACTGCAGGGAAGGAAAATTAGCCATCATTCGGGGGAAAGGGGAATTGCACCTTCCCGTGAACACGGTCATACGTAATCAGGGCCTTGGCATCAACCTCCAACTCATCATACCCCTACCACCTCATCTTTTCTGGAGCTTTAACTCCCTTGTTGGCAAAAAAGTCTGCCACCATATTTATTTCCCGAAAAGCATGCGAAATATAACTTTTTTCAAAGTTATTAATAATTTCCTTAGAAAGGTCTATTTAATTCTCTATAGACCATGAGGATTTTTGAAGGCCCTTTAAGCATTGTATTATATTATTTGAATCCCCTTCAATCCAAACAGTTTTGAACTTCAATTGGCTATCCAACTTCAAGGCTTGAAACACTCCAGTTGCTTCAGCTACATGGTTGGTCTAAGTGCCTAAGGGAATTGCCATTGCCACAATGAAGCAACCATTCTCATCGCTTATCACCCCTCCGCTCTCGGCTAGCCCTAGATTTCCCTTGGGCGCGCCATCAAAATTGATTTTAACCCAACCAAGAGGAGGGAGACTCCAAAAGATACCATCTCTAGGTCCCTTGGTAAGCTTGGAAATATTGGACATGTCCACATTAATTTTCCAAGCTTCCACCACTTTGATCTCATACTCTTGAAAGCTAACCTTACCTTTTCCTTTGTTCCTGTTATTGAGCAAATTAAAGTTTTCAACCACGACTCTCATAATCTTACCATAGACCACTTCCTCCGAAAGAGCCACATCCCTGAAGATTATGTTATTGCGTTCTTTCCAAACACCCCAGGAAAGGTGAGGAAAGATATAGTTCCAAAGCATATTCAACACCCGATTTTTTGAGGGGGCCTTCCATTGATTATAAAAATCCAAGATAGTTCCAGGACAAACCCAACTAAGATCCCACATTTGCAAAATCCTACACCAAATGGCATAAGCAAAAGGACAAAGGAGAAAAAGATGTGATGAAGTTTTTGCCTCAGCACAACACAAATAACACCTATTAAGAAAAGAGAACCCCCTCTTATAAATATTATCATTAGTCAACAGTTTGTTCTGAAGGAGAATCCAAGCAAACATGTTGACTTTCAAAGTAAGGTTGTGCACCCACAACTTGGCCCAAGTAGGGTAGTGGAGGCAAGAGTAACATGAGGCCACCATAGAAGAGACATAATAGATTCCGAAGGAAGACAACTTCTAGACCATAGAGTCCTCCCAACCCTGTGAACTAAGCCTAACCGAATTGAGAAGGGCTTGCAGAGGCTAGAGATCCGAACTAATTGAAGAAATCTCAACCCACTGATTATTCCTCCAGTAATCCCTGACCAAGCAGCCAAACCTAGATTTACATTCCTCCATATAATTCCCATAGGTCAGGAGATTACACAGGCAATCATTACCAATACATTGATCTTCCCAGAACCGGATTTTCTTGCCATGTCCCAACTTCCAACAAGCTTCTTTACTAGCAAGGTCCCTGGCCTTAATGGTTTTGTTCCATAGGGAAGAACCAATAGGGAGATTCTGAGAATTAAGAAAATCTTGAAAAGAATCAGCCCCCTGCAAATATTTGATGTGCCAAATAGTATTCCATTCACGAGTGTCTGCAAAAGTCCTCCAAACCTGCTTCGCAAGAAGGGCTTTATTAAACACTCTGATGTTCCTCAAGCCAAGACCCCCAAACTTCTAAGGTATGCACACATTCTCCCAAGCAACCAATGGAATCCTTTTCTTCTTTTCAACCCCTGACCAAAGAAAACATTTATGGATCTTTTCAATGATCTCAGCAAACTTAGCAAGGATCTTAAACAAACTAAGGGCGTAAACAGGAAAATTCTGAAGAGAAGCCTTAAGTAACAGAACTTTACCAGCTTGAATCAAGAGGGCCCCTTTCTAGCCAGCCAACTTCCTATTAAACTTGTCCACAAGAGAGATCCAGAAAGAATCTGGAGGTTTGGACCCTAAAGGAAGACCCAAGTAAGTAGAAGGAAGAGAATTAACACCACAACCTAAAATATTTGCAATCTTCCTTTGTCTGTGCCCAGGGGTATTGAAAAAATAGAGGGAAATTTTAGCCCTATTAATTTTTTTCCCTGAACCTTCCTCATAATGTACAAGACAACTCTTTATAGCTCTGGATTCACCAATAGTAGCACTTCACATAAGCATCGTATCATCCACAAACTGCTAGTGCGAACAGATCAGGTTTGTCGAAGAAGGTTTTAACCCTTTCAAACTGCCTTCCATCACTTTTTTATGCAGAAGCCTTCCCAGACTTTCCGCCATCAGGGTAAAGAGAATAGGAGACACATGATCCCCTTGTTTGACTCCCCTCGACACCTTAAAAAAATGGGAAGGAGAGCCATTTATGATTACCGAGGTACTGGTGGTAGAAATCAATTCCCATATCATTTGTAAAAATCTTTCAGAGAACCCAAAAGCTTTTAACACTTTAATCAAAAAATTCCAGTCCACCCTATCATAGGCCTTAGCCATATCCAACTTGAGCATAAATCCTTGGTTTTTCAAAGCTTCAAGGGAGTGGATATTCTCATGAACCGTAATAATAGAATCCAGAATATGTCTGCTTGGAACAAAACCACTCTGCTGGGGAGAAATCAACAACGGAAGAACCCCGAGAAGGCTAGAGGTTATCACTTTAGAAATGATCTTATAGAAAGAATTGCATAAACTGATAGGGTGGAAAGAATCAAAAGTATCAGCACCAGGGAATTTAGGAATGAGAGCAATAAAAGTAGCATTAAGCTCTTTCAACAATTTCCTAGCTCCAAAAAACTCCTTAACAACACTAGTCACATCATCAGCCACGATTTCCCATAAGACTTGGAAAAAGAACATGGGGAACCCATCTGGGCCAGGGGCCTTATTCCCTTCGAAAGAAAAAACTGCCTTCGTAACCTCATCCTATGAAGGGATAGTCGTCAAGAGTCTATTTTGATGCTCATTCAGAATATTAGGAATAGTCTCAATAAGAGTTTGTTGAGCACTCACATCCAACTCCTCTCCAGAAGAAAGGAGGTTAGCAAAGAACTTAATAGCCTCACTCCTGATCTCTTCCTCCTTCTCAATTTTACCCCCACCCTTCATAATGTAGGCTATGCGATTGGAGGCCCTATGTTTCATGGTGGTCAAATGGAAAAACCTGGTGTTCTTATCCCCAACAGAAAGCCAAACAAATCTAGATCTTTGTTTCCAGTAGTCCTCTTCTTTTGAGATAATATCATGATATCTTCAAAGAATTTCATTTTCCTTAGGAAGGGAGTCTCCCACATAACCTTCTTTCTGGATACGGTCCTGAATGTCCCTTAAATCTTGTTGGATAGCAGCCTTAGACTCAAAAATATCAACAAAAACTTCCTTGTTGCAGGTCTTGACCTTGGTTTTGACCTCACCAAGCTTCTTGGCAACTCTAAACATGGAAGTCCCACTGACATTTATATCCCACCATTCTTGAATGCAATTAAAGATATTAGGATGAGACAGCCACATTTTTTCAAATCTAAAAGGAAAATTTCTCTTACCTGACACAGAGTCAGCCACAAAACTTATAGGGAAATGGTCTGAGCCAATTCTGGAGAGAGCATTTAACGAGCAAAAGTAGTCCTTCAACCAGTTATCCAAAATTAGGGCCCTGTCAAGCTGGACTTGAATAAGATCATTCCCAACCCTCCTATTAGACCAGGTATAGGTAGCCCCCTTAAGTTCCACATCATGCAAACATTGAGAATTGATAAAGTCCATCGAATCCATCTTACTATCCAACTGTATCTGAGATCCACCAAAAATTTTGGACCCTAGCAAAGGCGTGTTAAAATCCCCCATGATAATCCAGTTCTCATGCGGAAAACAGGATCTAAAAGACTCGAGTCTTTTCCAAAAACTCCTAGCAAACTTACTATTGGGCACATAGATATTAGAAAAAATCCAGCTAAAATCATCTCTTATATGCTTAAATCTAGTAGCCACATGATTTTCATCTTCCAAAATTGGAGTACCTTGAATATGATCCTGATTCCAAAAGTCACTAAACCCCCAGAGGCACCATCTGAACTCCTACCCTACACACCACCATTCTTGAATATCTTAATCTTCTCCACCTGATCTTTGGGCATTTTGGACTCCTGAATAATTAAGATGTTAGGCTTATGGTCCCTAGCAAAATTGTACAAAATTTCTTGTTTATGGGAACTGTTTAGTCCCCGAATATTCCATGACATAAACTTCATTTTTTTGATGGGGTTCTGCATAAATCTAGGATTGTTTTTTGAGTTCCATCCGCAATGTTTTGAAAGAATTCCTGTTCTCTATGCCATTTAGTTGATTTTCTACCTGAACCTCTCAGAACTCCCACATCCGCTTTTGATCTATTTCTTGTAGAAACCCCCACTGTATTATTCCCCTTTTTGCTCTTCTTCTTCTCAACTTTAGTGTATAGGCTCTCCTCTTCAAGATCTAGATCCTCTAGACCCATAAACTATTTCCCATCCATAATGTCATCTACTGTAGCAGCTCTATTTAGTAGAGAATGGCTAACATCATTCCCCCCCTGGGAGATCCGACAGAGTTCCCAAATGTAGATTTCATAATCTCTGGAGAACTTTGAGACCCATCCTAACTAGAAGAGTGAGAAATATTTTCCCTACACATCTTTGAATCCTCCATCCCTCTTGCCTTACTCTGATCAAAACGAGATGTTTCCTCCAAACTATTAGTCACTAAGTCTGGAATTACATTCAAACTCTCATTTTGCTTTACAACACTCCCTCCTGCTTTTTCCTCCTCCTCCTGAGAATCCCTTGTTCTCGAGTCTACATCTGCTATGTTAGGTTCATTAACCTCTCTTTCGGAATTTGCAAGATTATCAGTTCCTTTGCATGATTCCTCAACTTTCTTATCTTCCGGACTGGGGATACACTCCCCACTAATTTTTTGGCCTTCCACAATGATGTCTCCTCTATTCTCCTCCTCCTAGGGCTTCTCCACCATTTTGGCCTTCCACATCTTGGTCTCCTTAGAAATCACCTTCTCATTAGGTTTAGGCTTATTGTTCCTACATTTCTTTGCCCAATGCCCAACTTTTTTACAAGTAAAGCACACAAAAGGAAGAGTCTCGAACTCAACAGGCTGAGTCCATTTTCCAAGTTTTGAAACTATTTCAATCGACGAGGGTAGATCTGAGGACTGGGTAATCCCCACACTGATTCTGGCGAAAACCAGCCTCTTTCTGGATGAAGTCATAGCGTCGATGGATAGGAGCTCCCCAAAGGAGCTAGTAATACCCCTGAAAACATCCTCGTTCTAAAACTCCAGTGGTAACCCAGGTAAACGCACCCAAACAGGCACTGCCTCAAAGGAAGCATCCGAGAAATCCATTTTTGGGGACCACTTCTTGATAGCTAGAGATGACTTGCCAATGACCCAAGGACCATCGCACAGAACTACTAGTTTATCCTTTTTACAAGAGAAATCAAAAGAGACAAAACCTTTAGGTAGAGCCGCAACCTCTACTTACCCTTTGACTCTCCATCTCTTCTTAACAAAGTCCTTGACAACCTCAATATTTGGTCATGGACCTATAAATTTTCCAACCAGTGATGACTCCATTAGAGAAAGATTATGGTCAATTACTGGGTCAAGGACAAGAATAGCAAACTTCCCACTAGTAGGGGATGAAATATTGCTTACCCGAAGAAAAATGAACTTTCCCACTGGCTTGGTTCCAAATAGTGAAACCCACTTCTTCTTTGGATCCTCTCGTGAGTGATCCCACAAAGTATTGTCCTCAACCTAGTTTCCAAGGCACTCGGACCCACAAACCCCGTCCTTCGAAAAAGAGTTAGGGGAAAACTTACCTTCAGATGCCGCCTTTCCACCTAGATCCTTGCCTTTCTCTAGGCCTCAGCCTCAAACACTGCTCCCTCCTGTTCATCGTCTGCATTCTCACCTGTCACATCCCCAGAAAGGCCATCCCCCGGCCCAAATCTAGCAACCTTCAAACCAGACACCCGTTGTCATCCAAGAAATTCAAATCCTCTTTCCCGCTCACCCATCCCGCTTGATGATGGATATCTCTATTATCGTAAAAGTTATATATATATATATTAACATATGATGTTATATATATGTATATTGGACATATGCTATATATATAAACATATGATGTTATATATATGTATATTGGACATATGCTATATATATATATATATATAGCATATGTCCAATATATATATATACACATATACATATGTAGATACATATATATATATATACATATACATATATACATATGTATATACATTTGCATATGTATACATATGTATATGTATATGTATATATATATATACATATATATGTATGTATATACATATATATATATATACATATACACATACATATATATATACATGTATATATATATATATATATTTATAATGTTGTTTAAATAGCATTGATTATATATTAAAGTGCATGCTATAGTCTAAAGTGCATATCATAAACAATGTAAAGCATAGCAAAAATGAATAGTGCATAATAAGGTAGCGTTGTGAGCATTTCATAAAGTATTAGCATGCTTTGTAAAATACATGCAACACTAAGTGAAGAGCGTGGAAATGATTTGCAAGACATAGTCAAATGTTTTAAAAGCAATCTGAAACACATTAACAAGCTTTGACTTGGTCTTTTAATTGAAACACCAAAATAACACGCATGAAGTTTATGTGGCGCCAAATTATGAATAATTGCATTCCTTTAGAAGTCTGTTTTGAGAGCTCTGTCTAACAATGGAGGCCAAATATTAAATGAGAGAATTAGTCAAATAGAAGTTGACATAGAGAGAATCGACATGTGAGATTAATTACCTTGCATATCCGAATAACACTCTTGTTGTCTATGATAGAAGCGACTAGTTGTGCAATATTGTCAAGTCTTTGTTTGCAAAATTGCCACCTTTTCTTGACCTTGCTAAGTCGAACCATTTGAGCTAAGAAGTTTCAATCCAATTACCCTGTTTCTAGCCTTTAGTTGCTTATTTTTGTGTATAAATATAGGTACTCTTTACCTCAAAAGGACGCATATTTGCATTTTGCTATTATTTTTTGAATTATTGCTCTATTCATCTGAGTTTTGTGAGAGATTTAGTGAGAGGTTTTGCAAGAGTTTTAGTAAGATATTTTGTGAGAGAATAATGGGAAAAGTGGAAGAGATAGTTGCTAAGTTGTAAATTGGTTTAAGGAGGCTAAGCTTGGAATCCAGTTAGTTCGAATTGGAGCTTTTCATATGCAGGCATTCTGAATATTACTCTTTTATGCTTTGAATTTCTCTGGAAAGATTCTATGATTTGCTTGTTTTTATTTGGAAAACGTGATATGTTATTAGGGAAAGGTTATTTTCTTCCTATGTGCAATAGAAAGTTATTTGTTGCTTCTAGTTTTGGAATCTCTATTTCTTGAGTGTTTGTGTGTACTCCATATTAAGGAGTGATTGTATATGCCAGTATTAAATACTACAATAGAGTGAAGTCTATATAGCTAAAGCTAAATTTGTGAAGATAGGTTAAACAGAAACACATGTTTTACCTACTCTATGAGTCATAGTGAAACTAAGTGAATATAGGTTATTCCTGGGATTAGGTTAAATCCAATTAAGGGGATAGCCTATGCATAGAATATGAATGATCATAACAAATAGAGCTATAATGGTGGATGAGTGTGTGATGTCCATTCTGAATTAGGGGTGATGAATACTTTGGCCAAACTGGTGTAATTTACCACTAGTTACATTGTCAACTCATTGTGTTACCTTTTATCATATTAGTCCAGGATTGTCATACTTGAAGAATATAGACCTTGTATGGTAAAGTTCTAGTTATGTAGGACACAACACCAGCTTGGAATTGGCTAGTATTTAGAGGTTTCTAGACCAAACTCTTCATCGAAGGGTAGGGCCATCTTACCATATTTGGTAGATGTGCGGGGGACTGCAGTAAGTCCATGGATGGCAGAAAAGTGCTTGAGTGATGCTTCTCCTCTCACTCGGTGAGCCAAGATTTGAAGGGGGATTTCTTGGATCATTTGTATTTCTAGTGCCAATGAAGCTCAGATGAGCTATGTATGTATCTTGAATCTATTTCTTTGAAAGATGGAAAATATATTTTGTATCTTGTTTATGAAATCATTTCTTTGGAAAAATTGTACATTTCATTGAATAAAATGAAAAAGATGAATTATTGATATATCAAATCTGCATATTATCTTATTTTGAACAAAAATTGTATTGCTATGTGTTTGGCAACTTAGTTTAAATTCTCTTGTGGTAAAACATAGGAGAAATCATTGAGTTGAGAAATGGGCATGATACACGTGGTATCAGAGCTACCAGGTTCAACTCTGGAACCTATGTGCTCACTATGTTTTCCCTTCCAACATTATATGATTCTAATGTTTGGAAATTCTTACTCTAGGATGGTGCATCTCATGTTAACTGCAAGAAATTAAATAATTAGGAATGAGCGCTACCTAAGGGACAAGAAGGAAAAGGAAGCCCTTGTTCGTACCATAGAGGGAACTAACTATGAAAATTCCATCTGGCTTAGTGATATCAAGATAACCAGACACGCTTTATCGTGAATTAGCCAAGAGAAGAGAAGGATGAGAAATGAAGCCAACTTCAACTATTTACCTCTTGTCCCTTCGAAAAAATCAAACTCATTATCACTTTCTAGGGATATTCCCTCAAAATGTAGTGTCAATCCAACAATGTTGTTTAGAGACCCTCATGTTTTATCCATGGCTAAAATAGTTGTAATAGCCTCAAGTGGTGAGTTAGAGGGTTATGTACCTCGAAATTATGTATTGGAAGATAAATTCGATGGATACTATCCATTTTGGGATAGAGAAGAGCAAATAAGAGATGAGCAAAAATATGAGGGTTATACCCCGTTGAGCTATGTATTTGAGAGTAAATCCTATGGATACTCTCCTCTTGACGACCTAAATAGTCATTCAATGTAAATGAAAAGATATTGAAATCCTTATGAATAAATGAAGATTTATTTTATGTATTAAAACTTGTGAGAAAAATAGAATTTCTTATATGTGAATGTTTTCTCTTTTGAAAAGTTTTCAATATGTTAAGTAAACCATGATAGGATCTAATATAGATGAATCTTTAGGTATAACCTTTTCTTGAAAGAATGGTGAGAACAAGGACTAATCTTGGAGAAATTCAAGAAGTTGGACAAGGTCCAGATAATAATGAAACCAAGTTGGAATGCATTTTGGCCATCATGGATGAAACTAGGGCAAGGATAGAAAAACTTGAACAAGAAGTGAAGGGAAAAAAAAGAGAAGAGCAGGAAGTTACAATTAATGATGAGGAAGAAATGCCTAATGAGGATGAAGGATATAATTCTCATGACCATAATCAATCGATTCAACATAGGGAAGGAAAATCTCAGTCCAAATCTGAGAGTAGCAAAAGAAAATGTGTGGTAGTGATTTGTCCAGGGATATGAGAAAAGTTACCCCACCAAAATATGACGGAAGCACCAGTAGAGATGAGGATGAGGCTTAGTTAATTCAAATGGAAAAATATTTTGAAATTAGAAACTATTTTGAGGTCACCAAAGTTGTTTGGGGTGCCTTCCAGTTAGCTGGAGAAGCCTCCAATTGGTGGATGAACAAAAAGATGGAACTTGGTCTTAGTTCCCTGAAGTTAACTTGGAATGAGTTTGTTGAAATATTTTGGAAAAGATGGCTACCCCAAATCTTTTATGACCAAAAGCTCATTTATTTTTTAGAATCTGAAACAAGGTGATATGTCAGTGAATGAATATTGGGAGAAGTTCACTCGTCTTCTAAAGTACGTGCCAATGTACCAAAAGAATGAATGATTTCAAATTAGAAAGTTCATCATGGGACTAAATGGCCCAATAGGTGGTGACGTGGATGTACATGGTCTGGCTACTGTGGATCTAGTATATGAAAAGGAAATCAAGTAAGAGAAAAAGCTCAAAGCCATCTCAATCTACTGGGAGAATAAGAACCGAAAGAAGTTCGGTGGGTCTCAAGTTAATCAGGCTTTAAAGAAGTCTAATAAAGCACAAGATTCTCAAAGGAAAGGGGATAAAGGATCTCGTAACAATTGGAACGAACCAAGGAGAGATCACCAAGGAAATAACAACAATTTCAACAACACTGGAGGAAATGTCAGTAATTTTGACAAGTCTGTGAAAAGGAAGGGACTAGTGAAAGCATGATTTACTTGTGGAGGGGATCATTATGCCATTCAATTCCCAAAAAAACTTTCAAGATCTCAAATGCACAAAAATTATCTTCCTCCACAATGAACTACATTCCAGCAGAAGATCCATGTGGCCTTCAACAATCGAAAAGCTAAATGTCAGGTCACACCAGTGGAAACTCCAGGTATTTTGTTTGTTATACCTAATTCTATACTTATTGATACTTGAGCCATAGAAAAATTTGTTTCACCTAGAGTAGCTAATAAAATAGCTAGAAAGGTTGGTTTTATGGAAAATTATTGGGTTGTTGAGTATGCAAACCAAACAAGAGCAATTGTGATGCAATGCTTGTTCAAAGCCAGGGTAGAACTTTCTAGTTTCTCAACTGAAGTAAACTTGTACGTAGCACCCCTAGGATCTTATGATTTCATTTTAGGAATGAAGTGGCTATGGAAACATAGATCCAAAGTAGATTGTAATTCCAAAATGGTAGTTTTTAGATGATCTAGGTAATAGGGTGACATTGCAAGGAACACCAAAAGAGATCAAGTTGTGACAAATTTTTGCCATGCAAATGCTTAGGGAAAAAAAGAAAGGTTGTTATCTCTTTGCAGTTAAAATAGAAGAATTCAAGGAAGTCAATCCTCAAGATAATGTCATGAATTGTGAATTGCAAGATTCTCAAGAGGTTGAAGAAGGTGAAAAGGTGGAATAAGGAGAAATAGATATGGAGAAATACCCCATCTTAAGGAAATTTTTGGATGTATTTGCAAATGAATTACATGGATTACAAGAGGGTATTTGATTTCTCCATCAACATAGTACCTTGAAACCTATATCCAAGGTTCCCTACAGAATGACTACTATAGAATTAATGGAACTCGAGGCACAACTAGAGGATTTGTTATCTAAGCGATTGATAAGACCCAGTGTTTCACCTTGGGGAGCGCCAATGATCTTCGTGAAGAAGAAGGATGGTACAGTGTGCTTTTATATTGATTATTAGATGCTTAACAAAGCAACGATAAAGAATAAGCACCTATTGCCACGTATCAATGATCTTTTCAATCAGATGTGAGGAGTGGTTGTGTTTTCAAAAATTGATTTGTGATTAGGTTACCATCGACTGAGAATCAGATATGAATACATTTTCAAGACTGCCTTTAGAACTAGATACAGGCATTATGAGTTCACCATCCTACCTTTTGGACTTACTAATGCACCTGCAACATTTATGAAACATGATGAACAATGTATTCACCTGGACTGTTTGGATAGGTTCGTTTTGGTTTTCTTGGATGATATTCTAATTTATTCCAAGAATGAAGAGGAGCAATATAAAAATTTAGAGATTGTTCTCCAGTGGTTAAGAGAGCATAAAATATATGGAAAACTCTCTAAGTGTACTTTCTTCAAAAAGAAGGTGCAATATCTGGGTCACGTGATTTCAGTTGAGGGAATTTTAGTGGATCTAACTAAAATAAAAGTGGTGCTAGAATGGATAGTACCTAAGAATGTACCCGAGGTTAGAAGTTTCATGGGTTTGGCTAGCTACTATCAAAAGTTTGTAGCAAACCTTTCAAGGATAGCTTTTCCAATTACTTCATTGCAAAGGAAAGGGAAGAAGTTTGAGTGGATGGAAAAATGTCAAGAGACATTTGATTTACTCAAGGAGAAAGGATAAGTGGAGTATTGATACAAGAAGGGTAGGTTATAACTTATGAATCAAGAAATTTGAAGCCCTATGAACAAAATTATGCATCGCATGATTTAGAGTTAGTAGTAATTGTCCATGCATTGCAAATATGGAGATAGTATATGTTGGGGAAGCCATTTGAACTAAAGACTAGTCACCACGGTCTGAAGTATTTGTTTACCCAACCCAATCTGAATGCATGACAACGGAGGTGGTTAGAGTTGATATCTGATTATGACTTCAATATCAATTACATCAAGGGAAAAGAGAATCAAGTTGTTGATGCCCTAAGTTGTAGAAGGCATATTGCCTCAATGGTATCCATTCAAACCGAATTTAAGGGACAAGTGTTACAAAAATCCAAAGGTGACGAGTACTATGAGAAAATTAAGCAATGACTCTTAGATAATCCATAAGATGCAAGGTACAAAGGATTCCATTTTGAACCTAATGGATTATTAAGGTTTAAAGGAAGAATTTATGTGCCTAATTCTGAAGAATTAAGAAATCTGGTGTGGAAAGAAGTACATGAAGCACCATACTCTAGACACCCGGGTGTGACTAAGATGTTGGTTGATGTGAAGCCATTATATTTCTAGAAAGGGATGAAATGAGATGCTGCTAGATTTATAGCAAGATTCTTAGAGTGTCAAAGGGTGAAAGCTAAACATCATCACCCAGTAGGTCTTTTGTATCCTCATTATGTTCTTGAGAGTAAGTGGAAAGCCATTAGTATGGACTTTGTGCAGGGTCTTCCTATGTCAAGGAATAAGCACAATGCCATTTTGGTGGTAGTGGAAAAGCTTACCAAAGTAGCACATTTTATTCCTAGAAATTTAACAAATGGAGCTCCTGGCATAGCTCAAAAATTTGTTCAAGAAGTGTTTAGATTGCATGGGATTCTAGAGAAGATTATTTTAGATAAGGATGCATGTGTTACATCTAGGTTCTGTAAAAACTTTTTTTCCTCACTTGGAACACAATTGAACATTAAATTCTGCATATCATCCAAAGACGGACGAGAAAACTGAAAGGGTGAACCAATTACTAGAAGACCTACTAATAATTTATTGCATGGATCAGCAATACAAGTGGGAGGATTGCTTGCCTTTGGTGGAGTTTTTATATAACAATTCCTATCATTTTGTGATTAAGATGGCTCATTTTGAAGCATTATGTAGTTGAAAATGTCAAACTCCTATAAGATGGGATAAGCTTAAGGATAGGATAACTCTTGGACCAGATATGTTATCAGAAATGGAAGAGCAAGTTGAATTATCAAGTAAAGGCTAGCAAAAGCCAATGATAGGCAGAAAAGCTATGTAGATTCTAAGTGAGAACCCAGAAAATTTGAAGTAGGGGAAAAGGTGTTGTTGAGAGTGAGACCTCAAAAGAGTTCCATCAAGTTTGGAAAGTTATTCAAACTAGCCCCACACTACGTAGGTCCATTTGAGGTTCTTGAGGAAGTAAACCCTGTCGCTTACCAAATTGTGTTGCCACCAACTCTTACCTAGATGCATAATGTCTTTCATTTATCATACCTAAAGAAGTATATACCAGGTGATAATCATGTCATTGATTGGAATGCTTTACAGGTATAAGAACTAGGAGTGGTAACAATTGAACTTGTCAAGGTGCTCATAACGCATAAGCTTCACATTTACCTCATGGGAATACATGGTATAACATTTACCACAAGATTTTAAAACTTGTAGTCCTAAATGGTTCATAACTTCCAATGGCATCACATTATTGAATGCTCCAAAATATTACATACAATTATGGACCAGCGAACCATTTATCGACATAAATGTATAAAATGGATATATAGTTTTTTTTTTACTTGTAGAAACAATACCCAAATAAATATTAGGGGCCTCTTGCACATTGACTTTATCTACCTCATCTTTGGGAGCAACTGAAACTTCCTCTAGATGATCAAACATGGTAGGCGAATTGAGATACAACATCCTTATGCTCAAGAATCCTTAGAAGCTCTTTGATTGGTACTTGAAATTTTAATTGACTGAAGGTCTAGGCCATTTCAATAGGTTGATATGCAGTCAAAGGATTGGAAGATGAAACTATTATAGCATTGGTATCAAGTATGAATGTAACTACTTGATCATTTGTAACAATTTTCTTTGTATTGACCACTCTCCCAACTTCCTTTTTTACCTTATGTTTGCCTTCATTTCCAACAATATGCTGATTTTCCATATGGCTAGTAGAAATATCAACACTTTTTAGTTTTGAGACATAATACCTTTTGTAGGGGTGCATTTGATAAATGCATCTTCTTTCTTGGTGGAGATTTTCCTACATACCCATTTGTCATCTTATCAACATTGCATTCTTTTTTTTTTGTCCTTTAATTTTTAATGTGCAGCTGACACATATAGATTGACTACTTTTTCAGCTTTATCCTTGGCACCTACTTGCCTATTTCTAAGTTGGTAATCACTCTACACTTGAATGAAAATAACTTTAGTAAGAGCTCTAATGTCCTCATTAAAAATCTTTGCTCTATTATTCCTCAAACTCATGTATTCCTTGAGTTGTTTAAAGTATTTATTTAGAATTTCATAGTGAACATGATGACTATCATAATTATTTTGGAAGAGTTCCTCACCTTCATAGGCATCTAGTTGATCAACATTTTAATCATTAAAATATTCAGGTGTACCTTCATGTTCTTGTAATTCATTTTCATCAAGTACAACTACAACAACACACTTGGTTTAGTCATGAATCAAATAACACATGTCACACTAGAATGAGTCTCGTTGAAGATTCTTATGATCCTTCCTCAAGGGATCAAGGGTGTGAATCCATTGGTACCCTTGGTTTGAATTTCTCGGTACTACTTGTCTATCATTACCTCTAGGTTTCTTAGACCAATAATAGTTAATAAGGCCTATTATGTAGCCTTTAACCTTCATTGAAATGCATAGGGGAAACATTAGAAGGCATAGATTTTTCATTATTTAGAACTTTACATGAGAGGTCCTCCATAGCTTCCATCAACTTGTCTATTTTTTTCAACAATATGAGGCTTGTTAGAATTTGTTATATTTAGTTTCAATGGTTTCACATTATCCCTCTTGATGTCTTTCCCATAAGCTTTCAAGTTGATTTTTATGTTGATTTTCATTGCATATGCTTCCCTCAAGGTTTGAGGGTTCTTTTCTCTCAACAAATAACCCATCTTAAAATCAAATGCTTCACAATATAGAACAAGACACACAAGCTCATTCGACCTTACTTGAGGAGGCACTTTCCTCATTTTCATGATGAACTTGTTATTGAAATCAACAACCAACTCATTTATCCCTTTTTTATTGTAGTTAGCTTGTGGATTGCGAACTTTGGATCCACTCTTTCACCATATTGCAATCAAAATACCCTCATAAACTCATCCAATGAGTCTATGCTATTGTATGGAAGACTCTTATATCATTATTTTTCACTTTCTTCCAATGACTGCACAAAGAGTTTCATCATGACATCTTTATCTTCAATTTCATACTCATTAGTGACATCAATGAAGTGTCTTGAATGATCCTCACCAGTGATAGCATTTTTTCCTTGAAATTTAAGAATCTTCCCTCTAATCTTAGTTGGAATTAGATTGGGATAATTAGGAATGCAACAAAATTCTAACTATATGTATCTTTCCAATCCTAATTGTTGCCTCATAGGTGCAAATCTTTGAGCCTGTCTTCTAGGATTGACCCTCACATTTTGTATTGCATTTTGTTGTGGGGGATTAGGCTATTGGTTCTTTTGAACAATAGGTACTTGTTGAATTGGGATAGTTGGTGCTACATTATGAGGTTGAGTAGTATTTGTTGTGAAACAACATTTTGTACGGGTTTCTAAACAGTATTTTGTTGTTGATTCAATAGTAAGGCATGTTGAGCTAATTGGGTCTATTATAATATAATTTATGCCTCTATCTTATGATTCCTTTATCTGAGATGATCAATAAATATTTTTATCTAATTTCCTTTTTATGTGCTCATTTTTTGGTTGAATATTTTGATCAACATATTTGAATGGTGTTTCTACTTCATGCTTTGAAGTTTGAGGTGTATCATGTTTTCCTTCCCTTTGATTTCTCAAAGGTGGAAGCACAAGATTTGTTTGAGGTTAAATAGGTAAATTTTATTTATGTTTCTTGAACTAGGATTTGTTTACCTAGCATAGTCTGGTCTAAAAGTTCTTCTAGTAGTTCTAACTAGATTATCAACTGAGTCTTCAAATGCATATTGATCATAATTCCTAGAATCATATCTTCTACTAGAAGTATCCACTTTTTCAATGTTTCTTGAATTGTGTGTAGGTGACTTGGATTTTTCTTTTTATCATTATTGTCACCTTCTTGCTTCTGTAGAACTAGATTCAGTAACTTCCTGACCTTTGGAGCACTAATCCTTGTCCATTATTTATCTTCTCATAGTAAATTTTGGATCTTCATTTGATAAATTCACCACTCCTTGAAGGAGAAATAATCAGAATTAACAACTTTTGATTTCAAACCAAATAATAGTATTTTCTTGGTTGCACCATGATTGTTGAGTAACCTAGGTCTTCAATTTGATTATTGATTTGTCTTACTCCCTAGCAATGGTGCCAAATTTTTGGTGATTTGAGTTGTAGGCCTCAAATCCCCAAGGGCCTCAAATCCCTAAGGCTTGATAATATTCCAAGTGTTAGAGGTGTCAAACTTGGGAAGATTACCACAAACTTGTCTTCAGGTTGGGCAACTAAGTACCAATGCTTGAGGTGGGTAAGACATCCTTGACTTTTGGCTTTGCAAGACCTAGGGGAGTTTCCCTATTTAAAGACTAGGACAATACCTCTCAACAATACATGATGTATAGTGTATCCCAATATTGGTGTCACTATATACCTATGAACTAGTTTAGATATGTAAGATTGAGCATCTATTTAACAGATACTCTTCCATACAAATGTTTGAAAATGTGATGTATGATAACCCCTTAGATATTATAAACATTCAAACATGGTAGTACAACACACATAAACATAAAATTGAAAGGTGTTTGAATTGATGTGTTTTCTAGTGTGTTGAGGATTATGGGAAGAAAACCAATTTCATCTTAGTGCCTTCATCCGTTGGGAAAAAAAGTCATTGGATTCAATCAAACATATGATAACATAAATTTAGGTGATATCCTAATCAAGATATCACAAAAAGACTATGTTGGTTTAAATCTACATGCATGTTGGGTTCTACATGTATGTT
The DNA here is from genome assembly GCA_007258455.2 of Sequoia sempervirens. Lineage (NCBI taxonomy): Eukaryota > Viridiplantae > Streptophyta > Pinopsida > Cupressales > Cupressaceae > Sequoia > Sequoia sempervirens. The sequence goes on along the minus strand of VDFB02058242.1, from coordinate 426,758,075 downwards.
TAAAAAAATGGATGCCAAATATTAATGCATTATACTTAGTAATCCTTAGGAACACTCATACATTTCCTTATTATGTTGAAAAGATACCATGCAAAAGATTTGTAGGGATTTTACAAACATCTGGCCAAAAATCTAATCAACACACTTTAGAAATGTAATCAAGAGACACTTAACTAAGTTTGATTATGCCATTAATCAAACAAAAATCAAATCTTAGTACACATGTTATCATATGCTTGGGAAAGAACCCAACTCATTACAATGTAAAAATAATTATACACATAATTAAAAGTTGAAACCTTAGGGCTTCCTGCAAGTATTTTATTTTATTGATGGCTATGCAATTGTTCTTTCTATTCAAAGAATTATCCTCTTCTTCTTTTCTATTCTCTTCTTAGAATGAAGCTAAGGCGGATAAAACCCACAAATAAACTGTTAGGGGAATGTTAGAGGGTTCACCTAAATGGAAAAAAAACCTAGTTACAAGTTTACTTAATGTCCAGATGAAATTTGTCTTTTTCAAATATAATTTTACTAATACGGGCATCAGAAAACATTCCCTAACCAACACCATATGCTTGCATTGAATTATTTTCATCAAATGAGTGCAAAAAATAATAGAAATACGCATAAAATTTCCTAGTAATGGCATCCAAAAAGTGCCTTTTGTAAGGAATTTTTTTTGCAAACATTAAATGCAACATGGGCACCACACAATCCTTCATATCCAAACCAAAATGACAAAAATACCCTTAGGTAAAGTGTCTAGATCAAGTTGAGACAATTGTAGTGGTGGTTGAGCTTTGATGGGGGTAGTTGAAACTCATTTTCAATGATTTGTGCTATTGCAGAAATTTGACCCTCATGCGAAGCGAAAAATAAACCTAGACCAAGATATGGCAAGAAGGAACAAATTCAAGAAATAAATCACATCATCATTTGGTGAGAAAACAACTTAAAAAATATTGCCAAAGAATTGGGCCTTAAGCAAACAAATCCAGATGCAACCACTTCTCCCTCAAAGGTTCCAATGACCTCTAAACACCTGCAACACCCTCCTACAAAAAATTGACATCCATTGAGCTGCAAAAATCTTACAACATCTAGATGCACTAAAAAATCTCACAAATAACCGCTTGTGGAAGAACATCTCCCAAATGGACTTACGGGGAACTGACCTTGATTGGGTCAAATTCACTTTGGACATATGTTCAATCCACATCTTGATATTTTTAACACATCCCTAAATCATTTATGCCCCTTCCAAAAATCTTATATCCAAATGAACCATGCGAGAAAAATCTCGCCATCCACCCACTACGAAAATATATTTGCATGTGCACGATTATAACTTTCAAGCAACTTCCCACTCAAAAAACCATCCTTAAAACCTTTGGTCATCTCTTTCTTCTCTTTCAACAAGCTTACCTATCAGCAAATTGAAAAACCTTAAAACCTTTGGTCTTCTCTTTCTTGTCTTTTGACAAACTTACCTGTCAATGAACCAACAAGTTTATGAACCAAGTAAGCTGTCAAATATTTTGAAAAACACTATTCTTCAATGAAATCCAATTATGGCCAACTCCCCTTTCGATAAACCTTGAGGTTCACAAACTAAGAAATTCACAAAAGCAAACTAAATTCAATGGATTTACATAATACTTTGGTCTTCAATAGTTCCTTGTGGGTCGAAAAGGTTCATCAAATTACCGTGGGATATTGGCCTCCAAGCATGCATGTGGAGAAACCAAGTGCATCTGGAAAATGAATAATATCTAATTCAGATAGAAAGTCCCCCAAGTGACGTCAACAAGGATGATGTTCACAAAAAGTGGAAATGAATTAGGTTGCGGAAATTCAAAAATGATAACATCATCATGATGTTAGCAAGGTGAGATGATGTCAATAGGATGCCATTCGAGTACATATGCAAGAAAATAGAGTGGATATGGATTGCAAGAGAAATCATCTAAATTAGATGAAGAAATTTGTAAAGGTGAAGTTCAAATGTAAAGGAAAAGCCCATAAAAGGAACGGTGTGGAGAAAATGAAGTGAATTGGACAAATACACTTGAAAGGAGAAGTTTGCTTGAAAATACCTATAAAAGAGAAGATGATATAAGCATTATGAGAAGATGGTGTGTAAGTGGAAAATGCAAGAAATCCATCAAGATATGAAGCAAGTTGGTTCACATGGAAATACCCATAAATATTTGAATGGAGCGATCTTTCCCGCAAAGCGAAAAATTCCAAATCTAACCAAATTGAAACAAGCTAGAAGAGAAGTTCAAATAGACATCAAAATTTTGTAAAAGCAACACTCAATCATTTTTTTCATATTCTTCACCTCTGTGGGAAATTCCATCAGAACTACACATTACAGACAAACAGATAGAAACTTGACATTGCATGAAAGACATCAACAAGTGAACAAAAGGAAGATCAGATGAAAAGTCCTACAAGTTTAGATGAACACATATTTCCCACAAAGCAAGTAAAGCTAAGTGAAGTAGATGAAAATATTGAACAATAGAGGTTCTCTTAACCATGGAAATCTTGCAGGACCAATACTTAGCAAATATTTTATCCATCAAAACCTATTGTAGACATTTCCAACCCAACAAGATATTTGCAAAAGAAACTAATTGACCTGCATCTTATAGGGAAAATGACTTGATCCAAATGGAAAGACAAAACTTGCAAGATAATAACTTTTTCCCCTTCACATATTTTTTAAAAATTCAAAAATAAACTTGACTTAATTTTTTGTGTCTATCCATTGTTGCTAAGATATTTTGGTAAAACATGACCTATGACTAATTTCTCATATTGGTTATAAGCTTGGGAAAAATATGGCAAAGGCACAAAATGGGACAAAATTTTGGAGTGTCAACACCTCTAAAATGGTCCAATGGATGAAAGGGAGAAAAATTGATTGAGTTACTAGTAAACAATATTTGAAGCATATTTTCTAATGGATCACTAAGCTTTGTAAATTTCTTAGTATGTTGAGGTTTGAGAGATATAATACTGGAATTATTAGCCACATATTTGGCACTAGGGTTAGATTATTCCTTTTCATTCCATTTTTGAAAGGTTATTTTAAAATTTCAAAGAGTTTGAAGATGTGGAAGAGTTATGGGAGGACCCCAGATGCTAGTAATTTAAGTTTAACTTTTTTACATATGCAAATAAATCTATAAAGGAGGCAAAATTAAATGATTATATGTTATCTTTAATGGGAGGAAGGAGCCACTCAAGTAAAATGGATTGTAATTCATCATTCCCTAATTGATACTTTAGTTTACCATATAATTATTAGAAGTGAATAACAATAAAAAAATAGGCCCATAATATCCTTGAACACATTTAATCAAATCAACCACTGTTACTTTAATGCATGTATTAACATGTAAATGTGTTGCAAGAAATCAATGCCTAACTCATAAAAATAGTGAATAGAATTGGGTGCTATAAATAGAACCATTTAATGACATAGTTCATCAAATTTCATAGAAATAATTCATCTAAAACTTTATCCTCAAATGTGAAATCTAGGTCAATAGCATTTGAAGATTGTAGGTGTAATATATTTGGATCTCCTTTTCCATGAGATAATTTGAATCTAGGTACTAGAAATCCTATGGGTAATGAATATGTAACAACGTTAGAAGTGAGAGGTGTGCAATGAGGAAGATTATGTATAATAGACTCATGGTTAGTAGGTATATCATCCACTTTCTTCTTAAGTTGACCAAAATCCTTCAATAGCATATATAAGGTAGAGGTAGGAATAGTAGCACAGTATGGGAAGCATGGGAAATAATGTATGAAGTACAAAGATGATAATTTATAAGAGATAATTACATGATAGTGGAAGGAGAAGCCACATGATAATACAAGGCAATCATATGTTAAGAAGGAGTATACAAAACATAAATATAGGGGATAATGCTAGTAGGTATATGGGTACATGTAGATATTTAAGGATGAGAGGTGAGTGGAACACTAGTGGAAAGAAAAGTGGTTATGGTAACATGGGTGGTAGAGTCCATAGAAATTGTAACTGTTGGCGTAAATAAAGTCTTGTACCTAGTTAATTCATTACTAGGGGACTTCTTTACATATGTTAAGTTTACTTAGGTCATAGGAAGGAATCTTTCTAGAAGGTGTTAGTTTTCATTAGTTGTTATCCTATCTTTTGACTTGTAACACATGTGAACCTAGGTAGTTGTGATTAGTTGTCTCATGTCATATGATTAAGACACTTGTCATAATCCTATGACATCTTGTATCTCACCTTGGCTATATAACCAAGGGGTCTCTCATTGTACACAATCGCATCATATCATTGAATCATATTGATGAGTATATAGTTTATTCTTGTCACATTCTATTCTCTCACTTTTATGCTTTCCATTTGGTCTTAAGATCTTGACAACCATAGCCAATTCTAACAGTAACTATAGGATTAGAGGAGGAAGAATGAGAAGAAAATAAGGTCTAGGTGGTTGAACAAGAGGATATACCATTAGTAGAAGCAATGATAGTACATATATTATGAAGAATATATGTGCCACAAAGGGGTGACCGCTAAGGCCTTATGCAAGATAATAGCTAATTATCAAGAAGATTTGGCATGAATAATTGCATCAACAAGTAATTATCTTGTAAGGGAGAGCTCTTTTTTAGTAATATAAGCATCATGAGTATAATCTTATTGGTCTTTGTGATCTTAATATGGTGTTCAATATGAGTATTATTAGAAAATATCTCATTATCATTAGAGTAGTTAGCCATATTAGAGTTTAGATAAATTTTCCTTTGTAATAGAAGATTAGGATTTCAAGTAGCTCATGGCATAAAGAATTCCCAAAGTGGTATTGAAAAGAGAGATGACAGTATAAATCACTTAGATTTGATAAAATTGTAAGGAGTTGTGAGAGTAGATGGGTTCATTGAAATGAAAAGGAAAATAAACAACCCTCTTGTAATCTAAGAGGGAGAATAAAATCCCTTTTACATAAATCTAGGGTAAATATTATCAATATTCAAAATCTAGCATAGATATTTGTGTTATATGATGCAAATGAATTAGATATGTTAAAATAAATAAATACTTTAGAAAATGAATCAAATGAAAGTACTCACTTGAAAACTTGTGATCGATATTAGATGTTGATTTTCCAATAATGAAGGAATATTGGTAAGTGTGTTGTTTGTTGCCCTTGGTCTATTTCGTGATTGCATATTTGATTCTACACCTACATATCTAATTTGATGCACATATTTGATCTTTGTTAATTTTTAGTTTTGGTTCATCTTGACATTTTCAGTTTGTTGTATCATAAAAACTTGCTCCTATGCTTTCTAGTTTACACATGGTAGCAATAATTGCTTGCCTTTTGTCAAACTATATAAAGATATTAAATCAACAACTAGAAAAAAATTAAGACATTACTCTCAACTATACAAGCTACCTTAGATACCTGTGCAATGCAAATGCTTTGATAATACATGCAAGTAATAATGATAGCTCTAGGAATGATAAGATCTAATATGATGTCCAAAATGAGCTACACAATACCAAAAATCACAGTAAAACGATTTGTTGCCTTAAGTCAACACACAATGATCATAAGAATAAATTATATCAAATCACAAATTAAAATTTTAATATTAAAAACCACAAAATCATTTCAATGAGTGTGAAAGCGATCAAAGATCATTTCCACAATTACAAATCTAAATGAATAAAATCCAAATCCAAAATAGATCCTTCCAGATAGAAACAAATAAGCATCTAAGATGTGTGCCCACACTAACTCAAAACCTATCATTTACACACTTATTATAAACACGAAGTCAACTCCAAACTTAAGAGCAGAAGGGCACGGGTGTACAACTCATATTTCATTTCCTTAGAATTTGTTTTATTTCCATTGACTTGATACGTATACATAGCATGTAAATCTCCTTTACTGCACGTGAAACAAGACCACCAGACCACCTCATGCAAAACTTAGGCATATTCCAAGTTTAAAAATGACAAAACAAACTAAACCGGCGTCGAATTTGACCCGCGGGTCCGGCACAATTTGAATTATTACTACATGCACGGGTGAGACGGGTGGGACGGGTCGCATTCATTGCATTCCAAAATCATTATACACCCGAGCTTAGCTTGGCTTCCGCAAAATGCCCGCCAATTAATAAAAATGGTCACGGGATTCTGTGTCAAGTCAACAACACCACTAAACTAAAATTTTGTCTTGTAGAGCACAAAATTCCATGATAAAACATGATTTGGTAGAACTCCACTCCACCACTCCCGACCCGCCCGGCCGCCAAGGTAATTAGTTAAGGTGGGTGTAAAGTGGAAGGGGGGCCGACAAGAATTGCATGGCCCAATCCCAACTGTTGTACGGCCTATCTCATCCACCTCCCTAGTGTTCAATGCTTCCATGCCTAATTATGTACTTATCTATTTCTTTATAAGTGATCATCCCCATGGACGGCATAAGAAGCTTTTTGGTTAGGTGAAGGGGCACTAATTATTTATTGCTTTCTTTCTTTGGAAGCATTGATGCAATAAGAGAGTTTCACTACATTACACATGGAGGTTTCTCAACTTTTCAGGGTCGCTAGAAACAAAGAGAATCACTCCTTGCTCACTTAAGACAAATAAAATGATATGAATGATACCTTTGTTTATGATTGTAGTTGTGAAAATAAGTGTATGTTTTTAGTTGTGAAAATAGTTTCTGATGTCATTGTATCATTGATCATTTTTAGGGATTGATTTTGATCTTTAGATTTGTTCTTTTCTTATTTTGGATTAGGTGTATATGTGCAAATTTGATCTAGATCATTTTTTTTTAATTGTAGATCTGAACTCTACAATTTTAAAATTCAAATTTAAATTATTGTCAACGCCTTTCTATTGGTTGTTGTGAGCTAATTTTACACATGTTTATATTGGTTTGTGTCTAATGTTGTTGTATTTAAAGATATTCCTTCATTAGTTTAAAGATCATCAAGAATTATGAAAACACATTGTTAGAGAACATTTATGTTACATCGACAACGACATTATCAAAGCATACATCATCTTATGTATTCTTGTGGGTTTGCTTGTTATATTCAATCCATTCCAAAGCCATTAAATCACCTTGCATACTAACTAAAGAGAACGTAACCTCACAATTTAGCAAATTGTGTAAGTGTATTTATAAACATTAGTAACTCCTTACAAAGATCTAAAGTATGGACATATAGGTAATTTAATTCCAAGCATCAAATTTCATCCAATTCACTCTCATGAGTATTGGATAAAGTCCATGCACCAATTCATTTTTCTAGGAGCAAATATAAACTAGAGTAGAGCATTATCAATATGTGGGTTAGACATTGGTTTGATCAAGCCCAAAAATTCCATCACCTTGATAAATCAATTTATGTTGTCTTCCACAATATATTTCCATGGTCAAGATTTAAGGTAAGTGTCTCACTTTAATTTAAATATAATTTTCAAAAATTGAATTCAACTTTTATTATTCTAGTCACAACTCATTATTTAGTGTCAAATGTGTTTATCATTGTGGATATTTATGTCAGTGTAATTTTATCCCCTCACATTTATTGCTAAGCTCAACTTTATTTTTTATTAAGGTAAAACAGGGTTTAGAGGGACCTGAAACCTTATACAAAATGTAGGAATAAAGATAAACAAAGAAACACATCTACAATTAAACAAGTTTTATAGGGACCTAAAACCCATAAATTTAAAATAGTCTTAAACAAAAAAAATAGAAACCTGGTAGCAAACCAACAACAAAACAACCAACAAAAAATAGCAAAATAGCTAGGAACAAACAATAGAGTTACTGTAACTCTTTGAGGGTATTAGTTTCTTCCAACTCCTGTTGATAGAAGCTCTTATGAAGATCAACCAGGCTAAGTAGATCATTCTTCTCTTCTTGGAAAGTCTTCTTCTTTCCCCTAGTGTGTGTGCTTGGTCATTTCTACTATGAGTGGCTTTGTTTTCCTTTGGTCTTGTTATCCTTCTTCATCTTCTTAGCAACAATGGAGACATCAACCACTTGGTCTTCCCCTAAGCTCCTTCAACTTCTCTATGAGGATTTGAATACCTTCGGCACTATTCTAAATAGTGCATTGGCTTATTTTGATGAATCTTTCCAAGTTTTGGTTAATTTGCATCATTTTTTCTTCCAACCCCTTGACCCAGTTGTCATAATCCTCTTTCATAAGAATGACTTTAGTCATAATGGATTCCAAGGCCAGTTGAATCTCCTCATCGTCATTCTTCACATTCATAGAGGCTTGTGCTTCCCTTTTGACATCAATTTTATTCTACAAAGATCTCAGCTTAACATTTATTTGATTCAATTCCAAGAAGAACCATTTAACAAGGTGAAACTGGCCCACAACCCCATCCTTAGCTAAGTCCAAAACACTATGAATTTCCTCTTTGTTATTGTTCAGCTATAGAAAATACTCAAAAAAGTTGAGGAGAATGACCAACATTAGCACTTTTAGGGGTAAGAATGGAGATTTTACCATAACAACCCACTTGCAAATTAGCATTATCCTCCACAATACCTTTACTTTTTTCACCCTTCATCCCAATTTCAATATTTTTTAGTTTTTTCTTCTCAGCTGAAGAAACAAGAAGATCTTCATGAGGAAAGTCCCCCATGTGTGACCCATTAGGCCATGAAATATGTGTTCAAGCCCTCTTCTTTTCCTTCTTACCCTTCTTCACAATCTCATCCTCAAACATAGAGTTAGGCACCATTTCCACATCATCTTCTTCATTCCACTCCTCATCCCCATTTGAATTAGACTCTAAACCCTCATCAGAAGAAACAACAAGAGCCTTAGGAGTATGCTTTATAGGGAGTTTCTTAATCACAACAAGAGAGGGGAGGGCTCTCAAATGTTCCATTATTAGTAAGATAAGACCCTGATGCAAAATAGGTTGTTTTGCATTCTTCTTATGATCCTTTAAGCCAGACTCTAGAGATGCAAGTAGGTAAAAAGGAAAGGAAACCATTCGCTTATGATGGAAATGATTAAGAAGGATAAAATGAAAGCCATACATATGAGTGTACCTTCCATCAAGGGTGAAAAATCACGTGAGTACCTCCACCACCTCTGCCAATACAGGTTTAATAAAGAGGTGATCAAACCCTCATGCACTGTGTTTTAGTAGCTTCTTTCCTTTCGACACTTTCAAGAATTGTTTCATCACACCTTCGGAGGCCTTCCTTTCCCTGGAGAAATTTCTACCCTTGGTGGATAGACCAGTAATTTCCGCTATAAGCTCCTTCGTGATAATAAGCTCATTCTCATCAGCCTTTAGGATTCAATTATGCTATCCATTAACAAAAGCCATGGTGATTTCAGGGTCATGACCATGCAACTTCTCAAGATAGGGAGTGACTCCACCATCTTCAAGGATCTTCCACACCAAAGCTTTATTCTTGACATCCTCGTAAGATGGCGACTCAATTCTGCTATGATCTCCACCCATTTTAGCTCATCTGTGAAATAGAGTGATGAAAATGGTATTTCAACCCCACATAAAACTTGTTTGATATCTCACCAAAATGCCCATAATCCATGTGAAGTGATGATAGATAATAATTGCCATCATAGTAATTCCCAAGGTGTATCTTTTGTGCATCGTAAGATTAAAAAGCCTTTTCAGGCTTATCTTTTCATTATTAAAACCCCCTTCCATTATAAGCCCTATGCAAATCATAATTAATGAGGTTGTAAATATGATATGGGACATCAATCACCTTATCCCAACACTTAGCTAAATCCATACCAACGCCAATATTAGCAAAGGAATCTATCATGGGGTTACCCTCCCTATAGATATGGGTAATATGAACCTTATCAAGAGAATTAAGGATCAAGATTGAGTCCTTAATAAAAAATTCAGTAGACCAACTTGGGAAATTTATTTATTTTAGATAATTTATAATATTTAAAGAATCTCCTTCAATTTATATCTTGTGAAATCCCAAGGAGTAAGCCAAATTCAAACTATTATAGGTAGTTGTAGCTTCGACAACGTCGTTGGTCTGGGTTCCCAAAGGGAGTTCCTTTGTTGCTATAAACCTACCATGCTCATCTTTTTCTTAGGGTTTGGTCTTAGATTTTTAGGGTTTTAGATCTGATTTTTCTAAGTGTATCCTATTTATTTTAGATTTGATTAGGGTTTATAATCATTTTTCTTGTTCTTCATTTTCTACATCTTCCTTTATATTTCCATACTTCATTTTGTGATCTTATTTTCATTCAAATCTACCTACCCTTGTATTCACCTCTAAGGTTTCATTTGTTGATTTATTTTTACATCTAGTCACTTGATATGTTTATTTATTTTATATCCAACCTTATATATGAGCTTTATATCATTTGGCCTTTAGAATTTTTTGAGTTGTTTTGCATGGTAACATATCTCATCAACATCCTCAAACTTCTTTGAGAAGAAGTCCCCATTTGAATCTTCAAGTGGCTCAAGCTATAGAGAATGGTGTCTCTAAGGATGTTCCCATAAGTACTAAAGTTGTTATCGCTACTATTGAGCATGAGTTTGAAGATTATTTACAAAGGACATTTGGAAAATAATAGTTTGCACATAAGCTTGCTAGCTTGGATAAGGTGAATAATAATACACATTTAATTTAATATTTTTCATGATGTATTGCTTACTAGGCTATTTAGTTTGCAAGTGATTTATAACATTGGTGCTAGGATTAATCCTCCTTGTTCTTTGAATAGTTTGTCCTCCTCACATTTTCATCCTAGTTTTATTCTTTAGTTTGGTATGCCTCCTCCTTTTATTCATCTTACTACCATCACAAAGTTTGTCCTTATGCCTACTTCCCATCTTGAGCTTTATACATCCATTCCTTCTTCCTCTCATACTACTAAAAATTTGTCTATTTTATGAGCTATCCCTATTAGTGAAATGGCTACACGTGGTCCTAGTGTTTCTCTACCATGTTCACTTCCACAACTAGTATTGTCTCTTCCTCCCACCCTTCTAGTGCCATCCATACCTCCACAATTTATATCCCTTATTTCATTTCTTATTCATACCCAAATGCACATCTCATTCCATTCCTTTATTTGTCTTTTTCCATATTACATTCCACTCCCCCTACCATGGTCATATATATTCCCTATAAATTTCTTTCTTGGTAACCTATTTATTTCAACCATGTTGTGTCTCATGTTCTTATTAGGTCACCATCCTTACTTTTGCCTTGGATGCACTTATTCAAAATCTAGATAGGGTGGAGTGTAAAGTTAATTACAATGTTTAATGATCAATATGAAGATAAATATGTGGAAGCACAAAATACACTAGTTGTGTTCAAGTGATTCTTACTCATCCTTTACCTAGAGGTTTTTTGAACCTTACATTGAAATGTATAATGGTAAAAGTGAACCCAATATAGATTTGAGATCCTTCATTGTTGCATGTTTTACTATGTGTATGAAGATAAAGTTTTAGTTGTTATTTCCACATACTTTGAAAGATCATATGATTGTGTGGTTCTTCTCTTTAAATCACATGGATATTCATATTTTTTGAATTATCTAAAGTATCTTGAGCATTTCAAAGTTAATATGGTCCTAGAGACTACTGTTATGGATTTGTTCGAGTGTGCTCAAGGACCTAATGAGAAAACTCATGAATATGTTATTAAATTATAGTCCTTGTGCTCTAAGTTACACCATTAACTTTGTGACAATGGGTTGTAAACTATTTTTATTGATGGATTGTTGCCACACCTTAACATTAATATGGTCTTCTTTCATTGACGCGTGTTCTTGTGCAAAGAACATTGAATTTAAATTACTTACATATAGTGTGATTAAGTCTAACAATTTTCTAAAGGTTGGTAATAAAAAAGACAAAAAAAAATGCATCATGTGGCTAATACTTCCAATATGTCATCTATTAAGCCTCATACTTTCAAAAACACAAAATCACAAGAGCCCCAAGAAACTATGCTTTAAACTTTCCTGAGTTCTAATTTGATTATTCTTCTACCTATCCACCCATTAGCTCCAAAAAGAGGGCTACCTAATAACCATAATGATAATACACTTTGTAACTTTTATAGAGTTAATGACATCGCATTCAAGGCTGCATGAATTTAAAATATGAAATATAATATTTTATTAATAATTTAGGATTTATGTAGAGGGTGTTTGTTATAAATCAAGGTAAACAACTACAATATGGAAATTTAATTTTTTTGTTACAAATCTAAAATTTAATCTTATGATATTGATGAAGTTTTAAGGAAATGTAAATCAGCAACAATAAAGAAATCAACAAGTATAAGAGATTTACA